>CM055662.1:10169797-10772427 GCA_029378335.1 Agrilus mali
GAAGTTGTCAATTTAACCACTTACACGATATTATAACAGTACATGAACTTAATTTCTTTTAATTAAAATGAAATAGTAGCATCTATAACTTTTTGGTCAGTAATATAGTTTATCGAATGCACAAGGTGTGGGTGGCAATTTCGATGTTTTTAGATCTCATCAGCACGCCACGTAGTCTCGACAGATCATTGACCAAGTTCAAGAAGTTCATTAAATCAAGTTGATATAACACAAATTATCCATTTTAATTATTGAACTGTTAATTGACCTTAGTTTTTGAACTTGAATATTTCAATCTCCTAAACTTTCAAAGACCAATCTAACCAAAACTTTTCCGTATAATGGTGTACTCACAATCTAGATATTATTTGTTAGAGTTTTTAATATTGTTTTGATTATTTTTGTATCCAATTTAGTTTTAGTCAAAAAATTTACCGGCTCTTACCAAAAACAAGCGTTTACATGTACATAACAATTTGTTAAAAACAATTGTATTGGATGTAAAATTTCATTTTTTGTCAGTTTAATACAACAAAACATCTGAAAATTGGAATAATAACAACCTGTAGGTAAAACTTAGACGGCAATAGTAACGTAGAAAATCTATTTTTACATGAAAATATTTCATGTGACGGTCAATAATAATAACTCTCCTACGTTTGCCAGTTAAATCCGCTGTTATAACATGTGCGTCTAATACATATTTAATTTATTCAGTGTGTCCAATTTCAGCCATTTACGAAATAGCTCATTTATAAAATGCATTACCGCAATTGCCCGTTCATTAGATGGACTAACTATTGCTTTCTCAGAATTTAAAAAAGGCTCCGTGACATTCCAATTATAAATATGTGTATACTATCATATTAAAAGCGAATTTTATATAAAGGAGCTTCTTTCAGATATTATATTGAAAGCAAATGTATGAAAGGGGTTTGAAGAACATATGTATAATTAGTTTTATACGGAATAATTTACTCAACAACTAACGCTAGTTATACTTGTATTATTGCAACAATACTTGTATATTGAATGACAAGGCTTCAGGACATTAGGGTGAATGTTAACGGTCACCCTCTTCACTATCCTAATCTCTCTGACTTGCTTGGTTGATTCCCAAAAACTGTTTGATTGAAACTACAAAATAACTATCTACTATTGTAGAATTCGGTCTTTTTATAGTGACAAAGTTCCATATTTCACAAATATCTAATATATAAAATTATCGTGTCACAATGTTTAGTTATAAGTGATAAGGTTTGTCCACCCCTAATTTTTTTATTTTTTGGACATTTTTTAAAATTTTTTTATGATTTGGCATTAAAAAATACATATAACCCTTAATTTTCATCCTTCTACAACCAACCCCTATTTTTTAATAGCGATATTAGTACTGTAATAATCTTCAACTCTCAGTGGTCGATAACTGATCAATTATTATCAATCGATTAGTCATCCCCGCCAACCGTCTACTGAAAGTCACTACTCACCCAGCAAACAGCACGGAGTGAGGGGTGAAAATGAAGCAGATTTTTTTAGAATGTTACAGAGAGTTCAAATATATTCTAAGAAGTAAAAGGATGTTTTATTATAACATTTTAGAATGATTTGGCAATGTTCAAGAATGTTCCAGAATCTTGAAGACCATTCAAGAATATTTCAGAATTTAAAAAAAAAAGTTTTTAATCATTTTTGGGATGTTCTGGATAGATTTTAAATTTTGCGAATATTCTAGAATGTTCCATCAAACAAATTTTTCCCGGGCAACGCCTGGTATTTCTGCTAGTAATTAATAGAAATTATGAACACTATGTGACAATATAGTGATTTTTATTTACCAATTTTGAAAGAAGATTATAATCCAAATGTTTTATAAAGACAGTTTTATTATAATCTATGAAGTTAGTAAAAAGCGATATTGTGTAATTGCTAAATAATTAAAGGGTAATTTCAAAATATAGGTGCATACGTATCTAAACTATTTTTAGTGAAAGTAATTTTACGATTTTTAAACCAGATGAATTCTGTTTCCTTAAGTATCAAATTTCAAAACACTTTAACTAAGAAAAGGAAAAAATCTTACAGCTGATTGTCATCATCCTCCGCATTTTCCCTTTATCCTACATTATTCAATAAAGAAATAAACAATGTACAATGTTTATTTATGTATAGATACGAATATAAGTCTAAAATGTAGAAAGGATATAGAAGTCGATATACTGCACTTGCCGAAATGGCGTACTTTCGTGCCAAAGATTCAGTGGCATTAAAACACCAAGAGCTGTAATTTATTATCTAACGATTCGCTATAAATTATTTTGACAGAGTATCGCAATGGGAAAAATAGAAAAGTGCAAGTGCTCTGCAATGCTATCCGTTACCTACTTGCCAACATGTGCGTGAAGTCATAACTGCTTTTCTAAAATTACTCCGATCAACAAAGTAAACCTGCATCTTGTCAGATACTAAAGCATGATTTTTTAAACCTACTAACGAATTCGAGAGAAACTCTATCATGTCGGTGTTAATGATAAAAATAACTTTATTTGAGAATTAAACAAATAACTACATCAACATTGATCTCAACCTACTAATCATGTTATCCTTTTAAAATATCTCTTAAATGGCATAGCGAGTTTGCAAGGGCGTTAAACGTTCTTATGGGTAGATATTAGTAGTGGGTTCGACCGTTTAACAAAACTATTACTTAGTTTTGAAATTAATAATAAATAGTTATTAATAAAATGAATTTACCAAAACTTAGAGAAGTTAAAATGCTCAGGCGCCACTTTGTCAAACAAAGACAAAAAATAGTAGGCTCCGGGCAGAACAGTCGTGGTCCCTGCTGAACCCTGATGCTGGGAGAGCTCGAAGCTCTCATAAAAAAACACACAAAAACCTTGAAGAGTATATTGAACAAATACAATATGCTAAACAAGCACTTACAAATAATTCCAGCCCACAAAAAAAATACCCTGCGCCAGTGATGGGATGGTAGCTGGTTTCAGGGTCTCGTTGGGGACTTTTTAAATGACCAGGAAGCTAGCCAAGCTATTCGTGCTTCGAGGGACCAAGTTTTGAGGACATAAATATAGCCGCCTACAGGATTTTATCGGCCAATCTAACTTGTTCGGTTAGTATGGGGTCCCTTAGCCTGGATAAATAAGTCCTGAAGTTGTCTTCACCTCTGACCCGTACTCCCAGCCACGCTGTTCTTCAAGATCCTACTAACTGTGGGTGGGCTGACAAATAGCTTAATAAAAATAATTTTTGTAACATACTTCAGTTATCCTCGACCAATTATCACAGCAATGCTGTCAGAGGCAACATCGAATATAACTATTACTGAAGACACTGATTAAAAGAATTGAGTTGTCGCGACTTGAGATAAATTTGTGAATTTTTAATTTTTGTATTTAATAAAAATAAATGTTTATTAAATAAATAGTCATCATTTTCTGGAAAAAATTCGTAATATTTGTTTTTTTCATTATGCCATATTTAGTTCCTGTCGTAATATTTATTGTCTTTTATGCATATTACTTGTGCAAACTCGATGTTGCTCATCTGCCAGGCGTTCCGTGACGGCTCATTTTTTTTTATTCAGGCTGCCTTTGTAGCTGAGATTCAGTAAATGTTATAGAACTTCTTATCATTGCGGTAATTTTCCCAGTTTTGCAAGTGTTTATTATTTATTTAAATACTCATCTAAAAAGCTTTTAAACTAAATCACCAGAATCATTTCGATTGGTCAGTGCCATAATAGGCAATTCCATCTAGCAGTTTATAAGGGCGGTCATTTAATGGAAATATTATAGCCACCTCAAAAAATTAGATAATAGGTAAAAAAATATCTGCCTAGTAATTATCTTAGGTGCCTATTAAAAAAATAAAAACTTTCCCATGATAGGAGATACCTACTTACCTAATTATTGAAGTCTCATAAATAAATCTTCGGGAAATGGTCGTCTTATCAATGAACGTGATCTTGACGAATTTTGTAACTCGCCTGGTTATACAATCTTAACATAAGATAATAAGATAACTATAAAGAGAACTTTTATGTTATAATTTGTGTTGACGTTGCCAACAGTCGTTATTTGTGTATATTTGAAGTTAAAATAAAAGTTTCTAAGTAAATATAAAAACGCCATAAACTGATGTAAATTAAATTGAAAGCAACAAACCTTCGCAATCTCTAACGTCACATGAAACTTTTTACAGTAAGTACATAAATAAGTCGATTATCTTAAAAACCATTCCGTTTTTCTATTTTGAATTTTTCGATACCTAAGTACACTTTTAAAAAAATTTATTATATTATAAATTATACCTATCACAAAAAATGAAAAGTACTTAACACGACAAATATTTCAATATAACTGATGTGTTTATTTTGGCTTAGGACCACTTTTTACATAATTGAGTATTTCAAAAGTAATAATTAACTTTTTAGAAGATTGTTTAGGATTTACAAGACTTTTTAATTATAAATATTGAAGCAATTAATGCGGTTTAGAGCTAAAAGGGTAAAGTGAACATTTCACTGCATTGGGTGTTTTTGAAAAGTTAAAATACCCAATATCAAATTCAGACAATTTTAAATGATTTTTTGAGCGATAACGATTTCCATTCTTAGGAGAACGGAGGCCATAGGCGGTAGGTTCAGTTGGTTGATTTAAGTTAGGTTAGGACTGGCTAGGGGTTTTAGGATTCATACACATAAATTTGAAAATTACGTCCGGTGAAATGAAAGAGGATAAATTATTTAACAAATCTGAACCTTCTAATCTATTAATGAATTTCAAAAAATTTCGTGGTGGGATTAGTTTTTAATGGTTGAAAAGCATTAATATCATTTAAGACTGTTGAGTTTTTGTGAATAAGCATGATGCTCCAAAATAGTGACGGTACACCCTTTATCCGCTTTACAAATGATTAGATTGTGTTCTAGGCATTTATTATTTTGACTTTATTGAATTTAGTTCATGTTTGGCCTTAAAATGGTTATTATTAAAATTAAAAGTCAACTCAATAGATTTGGCATTATAACGACGACTTCCAATAAAAAATATCTAGGACATTTTTCTCCCTCTAATAAACAATAAACTATGGAATTAACTGTAAAGATTGCGACGCTTTTTATTTGGGACAATTAGGTACAGAGCTGTGGAAAAACGCGGAAAAGAACATAGGTATAAACAATGTCAATAGTAAAATCAATAATACTGGACTATCTGAAGATTGTATTTCATTCAAACATAATATTGATCTTGATAACACATAAATTTTACATATTCAGAATAAAAGAAAAAAAACTGAATCTACAAATTTTAAAAATTAAAAAAGCATTAAAACAAAATTAGAATCTTGTTAATAACCAAACACAATTCTATTCAAGTAATACCCCGCTATTATTAACATTACAATTTACCTAAATAAAACACTCGAAATCCACAAAACGTTTAGAATCCTAAAACGCTTTTCGACACCTAAAGGCATCATCCAGTCTCTAACTTTTGGCCTTTTATGTTTCTAGGCGTTTTGTGGATTTTGGATGTTTGTTTGTCTTATTTAATTAATGTTCGACAGTATTCCTTCCATTTTCTTCTTATTAGGTATAGTTTACTAGCAGCAATATCCGGCGTTGCCCGGGTAAGAATATATTACACATTTGATGGAACATTCTAGAATATTCGCGAATTTAGAACTATCCAGAACATCCCATAATATTTCAAAACATTTTCTAACTTTTTTCAACATTCTGAAACATTCTTGAATGATCTTCAAGATTCTGGAACATTCTTCAACATTGCCAAATCATTCTGAAATGTTATATTTTAATAAAACATTCTTTTACTTCTTAGAACATATTTGAACTGCCTGTAACATTCTAAAAAAATCTGCTTCATTTTCATCCCCACTCCGTGCTGATTGCTGGGTGAGTAGTGAGTCAGTAGACGCCTTACGATGGTGACTAATCGATTGATAATGAAGATTATTACAGCACTAATATGGCTATTAAAAAAGGGGGGTTGGTGGTAGAAGGGTGAAAATTAAGGGTTATATGTATTTTTTAACGCCAAATCATAAAAAAATAAAAATAAAAATTTTGTGCAAAAAATAAAGACAATCCTTATCACTTTGGGGTATGAAAAATAGATAGTAACCGATTCTCAGACCTACTGAATATGAATATAAAATTTCATAAAAATCGGTCAAGCTGTTTCGGAGGAGTATGCTAACTAATATTGTGACACGAGAATTTTATTTATTAGATTATCTATAAATACCTTTTATGTTAACTTTAGTAAGACCAAACCCTACTAAACCTACTCTTTGAAAATTACCGAATAATGTTCGAAACAATTGTCAGTTTGATAATAAATATTTTGTGGAAGTTTACCAAGTGAATATTTTTCCCTTTTATCTTTTTTATTATGTCCTTTCATACGTGTTGCACCATAGTCCTTAAATTTAAATGTATGTTTGTGGATTACTTTGTAATGTTGCAAAATTAATCAAAATATTAAGCCTGGTCCTACTTAGTAGTTGCTTCTGTTGACATCGACTGTCAAAATCTTTGTTTAATAAAAATATTTACCTCTAAATCAAGGCAGAAACCTAAAACGGTTTAATTTCGTTTTTTCAATCATTTCGTTTTTTTAAAAAGTTTTGAAAAAGTTGTCTTTGGACACACTAATGTTATCCAAAAATTTTACGAAGGTAAATATTATAAGATCAAAGGTGGCCCACTAGAGCCATACACAAAACACATTTAAAGTAAACGCATGAAGCTGTTTCCAAACAAAATTCTTAGCATCTCAGTGCAGCAATGCTGCCAAATTCAGTGTTTACATACCACTTATTGCGTAAACCCACGGCTGCTGTCTACACAACGTTCAAATGATTTTTTCCGACTAAAAAGATGCTTACATGATATAGTAAGCACAAAAATATTCGGCGGAGCGATTAAATTAATTACTGCACCATTTGCTGTTGATTGATATCAAAATATTTTGCCTTCCGTGTTACGAAGGAATCGTTTTCCCAAATTAATTTATAGAGAATGCAAGTTGTTTTATTAAAAATAGAAACATATGACATTGTAGAATTGTGGTTCGGGCTGAAGAGCCGTATGGTCTGTATCTCTGTATGAAGAATTACGTCCAGACGTTTCGTCGGCAACTGCGGCTGACATCATCCAATGGATCAGCTTTGACTACGTGACCGAAGTTTGTATTGTAACGAATTTTCTAGTCAAGTTATTTATTTAAATAATAATTTATTTAACACTATTTATATAACACTTTTGTCTATTATTATCGGTTTGGTTCGCGCACTGATGCTTTAATACCACTACTGTTCTCCGACCCAAAGACGATCACTTTATATACACCTTTCGAACTTTCTGGATGATTCGAAAAGGAAATCCTGATTATTCCCGAATGGTGAATAATAATTAGAATGTCGTCGATGATTCCAGAATTGATCTTGTTACTTGTCGCTGGAGCTTGTAAGTTTACGTTGATAAAGGAAAGTCGTACGCTGTGGCTGTGTCGTAAACATGTTAGCGATAAGAAGTACATGTACACAAATTGCTATCGCACACACGTTCGGTGTCACTGGTCGCTACAGTATGTTAATGTCTCGGCAGTGACTAAGTAATAACAACAATAATCCTACAGGGAATTGTACCCTTATACCTCACAGTGAATCTTGAAATGGTAATTGTTTAGAATTTACTGCACAGAGCAACTTAAAACAAACTAAATAGTCTCATCCTAAAATTCTCTTCAATCCATGTCGTGTTTTGATGTTGGAGTGTGATTTTTAAGTTTCTTCTACAACACCGTCAAAGTTCTTTAGTCTTCTAGATAGGTTTACCTGGATCAGATAACTGAGATTAGAAATGCTATTTCCGGGGGAACTTGCAACCCTAAATCCGAATCTGACCTTATATTTGCTTCAGCACGTCAGAGTTTTAAGATATTGCGACGTGTTCAGTCACGGAAAACACAATTAGCAAAACAAAACAACGAATTTATTTAATTACTAAAGTTAATTTGACTACACTACAGTTATAAACAAGTCTACACAATTTATTTCACTAAAAAGTCTCTTTTCCCGCTCGCCTCTACAGTGAACACTCGCTATAATGTAGACACTATCTATCTATCGCCTGTTGTTCGCCTATCGATCGCTTCGCTTCCAAACATCAGCTGTTCACTGTCAACTAACTCGGTGTGTGCCGTCTTCGCCTTTTATAGTCTTTTCAGCCTATTTCTAGGGAATTCTACAGCCGTATAGTAATCCAAGTTATTTTCCATTGACGATGTATTCAGGGAAGATGTTCGTTAATTATGCTCACACCAACTTAATGGCAAGTACTCGTAACAATATACAATTATCCAGAATTTTGCAATTTTTATAACTACCTATAAAATCCACCAAATGTACGTCAGTTGTATTTTCAATTTATTCAAACTACAAATTTTAGAAACCCACACCAAAGACATTGAACATAACGAGGATTGTGTGAGTCGTTTAAAATTATCCAACCACTATTTTAACATTAAAACTTTATGTAATAAACAAGTAATGAAGACGTATTAAAGGAATGGTATCGATTTAACTTGTTTAGTTTTAATAATCCACAAAATATTACCTTCACCATGAATCTTCTTTCAATTGAAAAGCATCCTTGCTACGTATTAAAAAACGTGAGCCGTCACGGGACGCCTGGCAGATGTGAAACTCAATTTTTTAATCAGTGATTTCAGTAGGTACCTAATAGTTATATTCGATGTTGCCTCTGACAGCATTACTGTGATAATTGGTTCGAGGATAACTAAAGTATGTTACAAAAGTATTGGACATAACACTATCAAGACATCTAATCTAATAAATACAGCATCTTTGTTGTTGCATATCTGGTAGTAAGTTCTCTTGGATTGTTGTTAATTTGCAATTGAAATTCTTTTTGGAGGAACGTAACTAAGGCATTGATTCATCTTTAACAAAATTTACATTGAAATCTCCAGCTAAAATCAATGGTAGTTTATCTTTATAGGTTTTAAAAATTATTGAATCTCTGTGACTGAAATATCATTCATTTTTTTATTAAGTGAAATGTACACAACAATCATAAATTGATTCACTTCCATCTTCTAGTTTACTATTATATAGCAAACGACACCGTTGCGTCGAACCGATTGGGAAGACAATCGCACAGGCGCTTGCGCATGGCGAGGCGTCGCCACGGCATGACTCGCCACGCTCACCACGTTCTGTTTAGTGATTTTGTGTTGTTACTTAATTTTATTTCTATTCGGTTTAATGTGAACTTCATTAATGAATGTATAAAACGTTTGTTTATTATTATTTTCACTAAACACCTCAGTACAGTTAGAAATCAGTCGAAAACACATTTGCAGTTGATTAATTTGCAAAAATGCAATATTAGCTACCCAAAAAATTTTCAAATTTTCAAATTTTTTCAATCCTTCGAGGTCCCCAAGATACATGTATGAGAAAAGTAATCATTAAAACGAAAATGATAACATATGTCTGAGACAATCCTTTAAATTGACAATGGAATTTTAGATGTCGAAACACATTTTAGGTTCCAAAACATCTTTTGTTGAAATTGTTTAGTTCTGATATTGTATATATTTAACATATAATTAATCACATTAAAATAAGTATTTTTGTTAAAACAAATTACTTCTACCCAAACAAAATATCCTAAAAGACAAAATAAAAGAAAACAATGTCCTTTACGCATTTAGGAAGTTTGAAATGTAATAAGAGTTACAAATGGAAAGCAACGATCTATTAACATAATCAAGTACTTTACCGACAGATTGACGTAAGAATAAGTACATATAATTGTGGAAAACGTTGTTTGTAAATATAACCGTGGAAAAGGTCGTTAATTTTAAGAATCGTATTCTCAATTATAGCCGATCCAATTTCTTAAAATAGTTCTTTCCTAAATAATAACGCTAACGTTATGGCCAATGGCACTTTTAAATGTGATTTTGTTTTGTACTCATGCAAAATTTCTGAATTGTTACATAAATTCTTAAGCTGTGCCAAACGGTCGTTAAAGCATAACGTTTGCGTAACTTATATTGGTTAATAGAACACAAATCACATCAGGATTTTTAATTTTTGTTTTTTTGTAATAAACATCTACGAAGTACATATATCTGAAGGACGAGGAGCAAGTATTGTTATTTCAAATTGACAGATAAGGAATGTCTTTGAATTAATGTCTTTATAAATCACACTAAAATTATAGAGGCGAATGTTTGTGTGTGTGAGTTTGTATGTTTGTTACTTCTTCGCGTCTAAACGGCTAGAGCGATTTTAATAAAATTTGGCATGAAGTTAGCTGACACCCTGGATTAACGCACAGGCTACGTTTTACTGCGGGAAAATATCTTATTCCCATGGGAAAATCGATGAAAATGAATTCGCGGAATATTATAAATGCGAAAGTAACTCTGTCTGTATACTACACAATCTCGCCTAAAATACTGAACCGATTTAAATGAAATTTCGTACAGAGATAGTCTAGAGCCTAAGAAAGGACACAGGCTACTTTTTAATGCGATAAAAGTGCTGTAAGGGGTTGAAATAGGAAAGTTTGTGCGGAAATTCTTAAAAACCTATTATTTAGGCTTTTGATTTGATATAAATAATACGACATTTAATGTTTGTAAAAATTTTACCCTAAAGGGGATAAAAGTAGGCGATTACAGTTTTTGTGTAATGACGTAGGCAAAAAGGCTTACAGTCCAGAAAATAAAAATAAAAAAGAAAAAAAATTTAAATGCTGCCGAAAGTCACTATTCCACGCGAACGAAGTCGCGGGCATAGCTAGTACATAATAAATGAAGTTTAAGTTCCATAATTCCTTGGTTAGCACTATAATGTAATTAAATGGGTGGTCAAGGAGGGTCTACCTACTGCGTAGTATTCGGGCGAATACCAGTTCTA
The DNA here is from genome assembly GCA_029378335.1 of Agrilus mali. Lineage (NCBI taxonomy): Eukaryota > Metazoa > Arthropoda > Insecta > Coleoptera > Buprestidae > Agrilus > Agrilus mali. The sequence continues at coordinate 10,180,805 of CM055662.1, forward strand.
TTGAAGGTAAACTTGTCCTCGACTAATTTTTTTTTTGTAACTTTTGTGAATCATTTAGATAAGTACTGCATCAGTAATTTTCCACATAAGCATGGTATTTTATTTATCTATTTATTCGTCTCTTCTATCTCTAACATTACCACCACCAACCCTTTCTTTCAATTTCTTAAAGAGAAACTGACGAGACCTTTTTCCACAGCTGTCTACTTTGCACTAAGTTGTAGATCAAGAATATATCGCTTACCATAATAAGTAGTTACCGAGAATGAAATACTCCAAAGTTTCTTCATTCTATCTGTCAAATGTGATTACGAAATATTGCTTGGTTGAATATCCAATCTGTGACAAACCTCCACAGTAAAAGTTTACAGCACCGTCTCTTAACAATAATTTAAATGACTTGAATGAATTTTGGTAAATGTTTTTCTTTCTACAAAAATGTAAATCATTTGAGATATTCGGTTGATTCGGGCATATAGTGTTACATACAGCGTATTGAAGATAAGAATGGGATAGCATTAGGATATCATAAATAGTAAAAACACGAAGTCGATTAAATTAGAAATAAATCGCGCATTCTTGAGCCTAACAACGTGCTATTTCGAAAGTTTTAAAATTCCAAACTGTTTCGGAAGTTTCCTTGCTTTATTTGATATCGGATATTAAAATAAACCGCAGTTCTACATTTCCACTTTTTCCGGGCTATCAAAATTGAAGTCCGACGTTTAGTTTTCAAGGTGCTGTCATCAGTTTCAATTTTTGTAATACGGCCTTGTTGTTTTGTATCTCTTACTGTTTACAAAATCCCAATGCTATCCCATCCTTATCTTGGAGACGCTATATTACATTTACGTTTCAAAACACGTACATAGTTTATATATACCTGAGAAGAAAATTTCATCGTCTAAAGACTTTGTAATTATTGAATAGCCAAATCTTCCCAGAACCAGTTATATAGTGTCAATAAATGTGGTCAAAATATATTCCAGATTTGTACTTATTCTAACATCTTTGGTTAGGTGAATTTATTAGTTACCTAATTCTTATGTTGCCCTCTAAGATATAACTGTGAAGTGTTTTCAAAATCATGTTGCTAACTTCGTGTCGTTCCTTTGCTCCTTAACCCCCCCTCATTGTGTTTTGCTCCCAATAACTATTTTATCCTGGAATCGCGAGTATAGCTAGTACAAAGTACTTACTAAATGAACTAAATAAAGTCATTTAGAAATGATAAGACTATAAAACTGAGAAAGTCGAACTGTGTAGTGGACTAGCTTGAATGCCCCACAAACAGAAACAATGTTAAACAACGATCACCTTGGTCTAGTATCGGATGAGTTGATAACAGTACTAGGTATTATGCGGTTCAATTGCGACTCAGTGGACACGTTAGGCCGTTTTCTGACTTGTCGGTGTAGCAGCGGTGCGGTACCGAAGTGGTTGGTACCGAAACGATTCCGCGTTGCTTGCATTTACACATCTATCGGTATGTTTTCGGCATAAAACGGAGCAGAACCGCTTGTACCGTCACAAGAAGATGTCGTCCTCCTTGAGTGATGGAGATATTGTATGATGTCTCATGCAGTAATCCCGAGTGGCCACTGGACGTTTCTACCGCGATGCAGTATACCGAACCGATATCACTCCTCTACCGCACGTGCCGCACAAGTCAGGAAGACCGTATTGAAATATAGGTGCTCAGTAAGCATTCGGTACCGCGTATACCGAGCATACCGATACCGCACCGCTGCTACACCGACAAGTCAGAAAGCGGCCTTAAGCAGGTAGTCTCGAATGTGAAACAACAACTAAGCCACTTGATAAGACTGACAAAGAAATTATGAATGTGAAGACAATGGGAAACCACACAGTAAACCCCAAATAATAATCTTAGTACGAAGATTACATCTAACCGTTGAAAATGGTTCTCTGTATCTCTCGCCTAAATAACAAATAAAAATACGGAAACTTAAGAAGAACTGTAAAATCTGCCTCGACATACGTCTGTTAATGTTGAGATTTGAGCTTATTCAGATCTTCGAAACAATGGGTAATTTCTCGGCTTTCCTCTTTTGGTTACCAACGTCCTCTGTATTCCAAAATGAACCCTACTAAAAATAGACGATGATTGTGCTGGGCAAAAAAAGTGCTTTCCATTTTCTCGTCACAAATACGACAGGAAAACCTGGGGTTAGTCTCAGTTTATTCCTCCAATATCACAATTCTTCATAGCCTGTAAGAAAGTGAGGATTTCCATAAAGAGCTCTCACCTTCTTCCTACTAATACAGGGAATTTGTTATCCCAGTCCTAGAGGAGATGAATACATTTGCATGCCTACATTGTGGTTGTATTTTTCAAACCCTGCATAGCTTTGAGACTTGCAATTTATTGCTTTTATGGATACTAACAACAGTTGTGGGCCAATGAGGAACCACAAAGTTGTCTGAATATTTGTCTAAATTACTTAACAAAATCACCGAAAAGCATGTATCTGAAAAACAGAATCGAATGGACATTCTTCTTCTAAGCCTGATCTGACCAAAGAGTCCTTTTTGATCGATTACGTATGTCCAAAAAGTTGACTCGTTAATTTTGCAATTAAAAAAAAAATATGTGCCATAATGTGCCCAAAATGTGCTACGTAAAAAAAATATTCAAAAAACTTGACTCTTATGATTAGGTCCTTTTTATGATGTTTAGTTAGCTCCGCAACATCGCTTCATTAAAACCAAACCAATTGTGTTGTAATGTGCTCAAGATGTACTATCATGTGCCATTAAAAGAAATATTTACTTGAAAAATTGAATTCAAAAACTAAACATATAGTGCTGTAATGTGCCCGCAATGTGCTGTTATGTGCCAATGTGAAAAAAAAATATTTGAAAAAAAGTTAGATTTTTCGTAAAATACTGTCTTCATTAATACTTTCTCTACTAGTAATGTTATTACGAAGAAAAATAGAAATTTTACGAGAATAGGGAAATGACGACTACATAATTATTTTCATATTGTTTTATAAGAATATATATTTATTACTTAATAATAATTACTAATCTTCAATTCTAAGATATATATACTTAAATGAGCAAAAATTTCAGTCTCTTTGTCCATGTTTTGTGATAACACTAAAACGGTACCATATGAAAAGTATATTCCCTGCACTAATAGAAAACTATCACTAAATATAAAAAGTTACTATTAACAATAAACAAAGGTTTAATAACACTTTCTATTGATAATAATAATAATAATAATAATACGAATTTTATAGTGTACAATACATTCTATACAATCGTAAACTAATGAAAAGTACAAGTACTTACCTAGTACAAGATGTGTTGCATATCATGTAAAAGAATGTATGGTGATGTTTAATGAACAATATGCGAATACTATGTTAAGCATACTATTATGCTATTTCATCGTACCACATTTATCGATGCGTATAGAAAGTATTAATGAAGACTTAACATTTTACGAAAAGTCTAAACTTTTTGTTCAAATATTGTTTTTTTTCACATTGGCACATAACAGCACATTGCGGGCACATTACAGCACTATATGTTTAGTTTTGATAAAGTGATTTTGCGGAGCTAACTAAATATCACAGAAAGGATGTCTCAATAAAAATTCAATTTTTCAAGTAAATATTTTTTTAATGGCACATGATAGCACATCTTGAGCGCATTACAACACAATTGGTTTGGTTTTAATAAAAGTTGTGGAGCTAACTAAACATCATAAAAAGAACCTAGTCATAAAGGTTAAGTTTTTTGAATAATTTTTTTTTGCGTAGCACAATAACACATTTCGGGCACATTTTGGCACATATTTGTTTTCTTTTAAAATCCAAAATTGTCGAGTCAACTTTTTGGACATCGATTGTTGTTGTAGCTCACGCTTTTATGTTAAAAAAAAAGTAAGCTCGCAGTGATAAAATATTGCTGTTTATATTAGCTTCTAAGGGGTGATTATTAGACAGAATTATGGAGTTACACAAACTTCCAAATATTCCATTTTTACTATATTTTTAGAACTAGTAGGTATAATTCGCGTTTCGTAACCAACTTTTAGCTTACGAAATAGCAAGCTATTGATTTTAGTGTAAGGGAAAGTGTACTACCTACCTATTAAATTTTTTATTATGGCAATACGAGAATAAATGTTTATGTACCCTATAACCTACACGAGATTTTATCTATATTTACCTGCAGGTCTTGCAGTTTCTTTTTTCTAGGCAGTTTCAATTTAAATACGACACCAAAAGGTCGTTTTTAGCCCCTGCGTTGCTCTTTCCGGACAATTTCCCTTTACTTTTCTTCTGTTAATTGTTGGAATATCCAAAAGTTTTCCATCTGAATGTACACATTCAGTGTTATTACTTAGAACCTTCGCCTAACCTTTAATTGTGATCACATCTATAATTAATAAACATAATACAACTTGCCAATGTATAATAATAGAATGAAACAGTTGAACTCGTGCGTGTTAGTGATTAGACTGATCGACTTTTTGTAGGTGATACTAAAAACTTTAAATGGTTTCAAAATATAAATGCTATCTGCTAAAAGGTTTCATTATATAAATTTATGTATGGTGGAACATAGTCGGACAAATTAAACATTTTGTACATTTTATTTTCAAGGTAGATGTATCAAACACTATCATACTGATCTCGCGTCTAAACATAATCTGTGATAATAAAAGTGCAGTTATTAGCGATACTTAGTTTCATAATGTGTGGCCGCTTTTTTACTTTCATCAAAAAGATTGTATGCCTCAGATTTACTAGGTAAGAAAATACTAATTACGTCATTTACCATATACTTATATTAAAAGTTTTCTTCATCTGATGTTAGAAAAAATCAGGGAAAATTATTATAAATCGATTGCACTCCCACTCCTTAAATAAATGAACACACTCGAATGGTAAGGGGGGTCAGTAAGGTCCGAGAGTGACCTTTAAGAATACTAGACATGAGCTTTTAGTTGACGAACGATACTTAGAGATACAAGTAAGGTTAGGCTAAGGATGGGTTAGATTACGTCAATTTCTTTTGCAAATTTTCTGTTTTTCACCCTCCCCTTGCACCGAACAAAACAAACAAACACCCAAAATCCACAAAACGTTTAGAAACCTAAAACGCGTTTCGACACCCATTGCAAGAGAGTTGGAGAGTCTCTAACTGAGGATAACGCGTTTTAGATTTCTAAACGTTTTGTGGATTTTGGGTGTTTGTTTGTTTTATTCAGTTTATATTCTACAGTTCTCCTTCGAGTTTCTTATAAATCCTTTGGATGTAGAAAATTTTGGCTAAGATATTTGACTTCGTATACTTACAAACACAAAAAATTACATAAACTCTATGTGACTTAATGCAATAACCTCCTGAGTAAATATATACTTACGAATATTACGACTTATGAAATTAACCCAGAAGTGGTACTATCTTCAATTGAAAAGACAATTTGTAAATAGTTACAAGAGTCTTCTTAACTTTTGTTTAAGGCCAGGCGCCCACTCGGCCACCGGTGGTCGCCACTAGACGCGACCACACGCTGCGGACGGTGTTTTGCATGCAATTCAAATGGCGTCGTCGCACTAGTGATGTCAATATTGTAATGATTCGTTACTCAATACTCGTTACTTGGTAGTAATCGTAGTAATCGAGTACTACTTTGAGAAAGTAATCGTTACCGATTACTTTTAGTTATACCGCGTCCCATCGGTACTCTCGGTACTGTTCGGTACGTTAGTCGTAGGAGTCGTAAGACGAAGTAATCGAGGTAATCGGTAATCGATATGCCATGCCAGTTCGATTACCAATATTATTTTGTGCAGGATATGGGAACAAAAAAATGTACCATGTACCTGTTATATTCAATATCCATACTATGTACCTAAGTACATATCTAGGTATATATGATGTATGGGTGGAAATGAAACAGAACGAAGACTATCTATGACAAAGACAAGCTCGTGTTTAAAGGACTACTTGCACCATTCATCGTGTTATTATTTTATTATAAACATGTAGATCAGCATCGCGTCGTCGTTTGCGTCAATATACGATAATATAAATATCTGTATTTATAGTTACGTATAATTTAGGTACTAGGTACAATGTTAAAAAATGGCTTGTTGAGTTCTATTGATTTATAAAGAGAGCTGCACTTTTCTTATTGTTATTATTATAAAACTAAATTTCTATTGAACTATTTATTTTTTATTTAGGAATAAAAGATAATAGGTATAAAAAGGGAATAACATAATTATACATATAGGTACATATTACCGATTATTTATTGGTAATCGCCGTTACTGTGGATCGTACCTAGGTAAACGATATTATGTATTACAGAAAAAGTAACTAGTATTTGTAACGATTACAAAGTAACGAGTATTGATTAATAAAGTAACTGGTACTAACGAGTACCAAAAAGTAATCGTACTTGGCATCACTACGTCGCACACTCGGCGACAGCAGTCGCCCGTTCGAGCCACGCGCTGCGAGAGAAGCTCGTTCTCGCTACTTGTCGCTGACGCCGGCCACTGATTCTCCGGCGCACACTTGGCCACTTTTCCGGGCCACAATTTTAACTGGGACGGACTGGGAGAATTCGGACATGACATTTTTATTAAAATTATGTTTTTTTTGACAATTGTAAATTTTAAACATACATTTCTTTTTTATTTATATTTTAAATATATGTAGGTACTTAGAAGGAAAGCGAAATGTTGAAATTTTTGTCATTGTCTTTGAATTTCTTTATTAGACAGTCAATATTGTGATTCACTTGATTGCATGAATTGTGGATATTTACCAAAATATTGGTTAATTAATATAAATTCACGTCTCCTGCGTCGTCTTCGTATTACAAGGAGCGTAGCAAGTGCTTCCATGTTGAACTTTTATAATGCAACTAAATTTTTTTAACGCCGGACCTGATTAATAAATTAGGAGAAAAGTAGCGACCACCGGTGGCGACGGCTAGTGGTCGATGTCAGCCACCGGTGGTCGCGTCTAGTGGCGACCACCGGTGGCCGAGTGTGCGGGCGGCCTTATACCTAATGTAGCGACCAGTGACACTGTACGTGTGTGCGATAACACCGCCACAACGTACGACTTCCGTTTATCAACGTAAACTTACAAGCTCCAGCGACAAGTAACAAGATCAATTCTGGTATCATCGACGACATTCTAATTATTATTCATCATTCGGGAATAATCAGGATTTCCTTTTCGAATCATCCAGAAAGTTCGAAAGGTGTATATAAAGTGATCGTCTTTGGGCCAGAGGACAGTAGTTGTGAAAAAGCATCAGTGCGCGAACCAAACCGATAAATAATAGACAAATAGTGTTAAATAAATAATTGTTTAAATAAATAATTTTTGACTAGAAAATTCGTTACACTAACATACCTATTACCCGTTTTGAAGTTTTGCTATCTTTTCAAATCTATCGCTAATTTCCACTGACATTAATAAACAGACAGTTATTTTCAGATATTATGTACATTTACCAACTACTATAATTTTAAAAGTAAGACAATAATATTTTCTGATATCCCGCTTGCCCTCGCAATAATTCGCTTTCGACAGTTTTTAAGAGTTCCAGAGAATAGACTGGTGCTATCCTGATTCGTAAACTACATTCAGCATCGGAGATGGAAGGACCTCTGAAGAAGTTCGCCACTTGTGCTGACGAAACGTTAGGTTAGGTTAGGTTAGGTTATACCTGAATCAGGACATCACCTGTCCATCAACTGACCGCAAATGCGTTTATCAATTTATTCTACAGAATAATTTTTAACTTGTGCATGTTCTCTCTCTTCTTGACTGGCAGTTAACTAATATATACAATAACTATTTATCACAATTTTCAGCATCACTGTCTGCGTTTCTTGTTTAATGTCCTACAAGGTTATTTCCAGTTCTCTTACCCATTTTCCCTTCATCCAGATGACGGTTCATGCATCTAAACATTCACTGATGAGTACTAATTTATTACAAAATTCAGTGATATATAACCGGTATGTTGTTGATCCGGTGTCTGTAATTTTTTGGTGTAGGAAGTTTACAGTGGTACCTATTTTCTGAGCATGTCAGCCTTATTTCAAATTTTTAAGGTTCCTTCTCAATGTATTGCTTTCTAAATAAGTATAATTAATCTGATTTTGCCTATTAGCTGCAAGTTCTGAATCGTCATGAAGATTTGGTTTCCTGATATTTTATTGGACAACTTTAAATTTATAAATTTATAATAATATGAGCAAAGTTTCTTTTCGTTACAGCAGTAACATTTGCTCAAACTACACAAATGTTGTCTACATCTAGTATAATCCATTAACTGATTTGCTGAGCCTGTATGAACTGCTTAATTTTACAAAATTGACCACCTTCATCTCTCAATGTTTATGGTCTAATGATTTAGAAGTGTAACACTATTTTGCTTGGATCATTTATGAATATTCTGCAGATTATGTTTTACTTCTATTTTGTCTTTATTTCTCCAGTCTCATCTTTCTTTTCTCAACTAACATCATCCACCAATTTTCACGATTACTAGAAAAATGCTCCAGAGGACTGTGACTTCTACACGGTCTGATCTTTTGCTTCAACAGCATCATTTGCTGCAGTAATATATTTCATTCATAATAACATTCTTCAATCAATATTCGTGGTATAATAGTTTAGAATACTGTCTTCACTTGCTCTGCTCCTCATCTTTTGTATTTCCCTTGGATCATTATGAATATCTCACAGATAATCTTTCACATCACTTTTACCTTTATTTGGTTCATCCCATCTTTTTTTTTTTTTGAATACCATCCACTTTCAAAGAAGCTGCAGAGGAACTTTCAATCTACACCCTCACAGTGCCTGCCCAACAGCAATAGTACCAAGCTTGTGGGAGTTGAAGAACTGCATTTTATATTTTCTCTTTGGCACTGCCCGAAGGGCCATTATGCGTTTTAACCAGCACAAAACAATAAAAAACTTTAACTTAGTACGATTATTGATTAGACTTTTACTTTTTTTGACGTTCCGATGGAAGAGCTAAACTTTAGAGAACATGCTTGAGATAAATAAACTTAGATACGTAACCCTTCTTTACCATTCTTCAGGTCTACTAATTTTAAATAGACTCATAATTTATTACTTTCGGTATTTGCAATTTCCAGGAAATACAGTGAATAAAATTTTTATTGCAATTTATACGACCTTGTTGACAATTCAGTTTTTGATCCCTTGGAAATATAACAATTTCTTCAGAGAAACGTGCACACCAGAACCATATACCAATAATACATGTCGGCCATTTATTTAACAAAATTACACCGATTTGTATGTTAACACCTGGCGAATCACTAGTAGTATAATAGAATTATTTATTTTCTACCGATGACCGGCTATTTTCAGAATGAAAATAAATGTATGAAGCTGTTTATAGTTCCTTGTGATGGAATTTTGTTTCTGTTGACTGACAGGGAGACGTTGTCACAAAACCAACAACATTATTTTGTCTTTCACTAATGCGTTTTAAAAAATTACGAGTTTCGTGATTTAACAATAAGTAGTTTATAAACAAATGCACTTTTAATTATGTAAATTAAACTGTTATTGATTTATATAAATAAGTAGAGTTTGCAATCATAATTTTTAGTAAAAGGGTCATTCTAATATAATCGATAAGAAATATACACTTCACGTTTATCATCCTAGTCTCTCTATTTCAGTACCTTCTCAGGTTGTCCAACTTAGTACAATTAAAATTTTTACCAATAAAATAATAATATGATAATGTCAATTAAAGAAAAATGGAATTATTAATAAGTGTGAGCTGGTTCAATATTGCACCATAAAATTTGGTATATACCTACTTAGGTACGAATGCAAAGCCCCTTAAGTGTTAAATTTGATTTGTAATGACTCAAAAAGGAACAGATATCACTACACTGTAAATCAAATTCGCTTAAAACAAAACAAGATTTGAATTATTTGAAGTTTTATCTTTTCTTGCGCTTTGAGTAGTAAATAAGTCAGAGCTCAACAAATAATGACCTGTAGGTGATTAAGCACCACTTTGTCGTTAATTAATCTGGACTTCCATAGAATGATGGGAACATGGCTAAAATAAGGTCCTAACTCCCACCTAACTGGTGGAAATAAGTTTCCATCCAATGTAAAAAATTTCTATTCACATTACCAATGGAACAATTATGTATTTCAACCTTACACAAAATTATAGAAAGATTGCACTTTATCGTTGAAAATCCATTTATTGTCGATGATTTTGCATCATCATGTGACATAAAGTGATCTGTTGGAAAAGCGTGATTCTGGTGTGAATCAGATGTAAAAGATGGACTTGCTTCTATAATTAAATGTGTTCTGCTTGTAAGGTTTAGAGTGCAGTTAGATTATCATTGTTATTCTTCACTTAAATACATTCAGCAAAATATTTTCATTATTGTCATTCAAGTCCTTATTCTTTTTCGTTGTTCACTTGCTCTTTACCGCCTTGCAATAAAATCTCGAAAGCCTCTCATCGTTTTAGTTTTAGAGCCTTCTGAAAGTATTATAATCAGTAAGACGATAAACAGAAAACAAAATGGTCCCATAAAGGTTTCGTGTTTCATTACTAGGTACAAATATCTTGTTAAATGAAATGTTTCTTAAGTTAGTTTCTATTGTATCATCTCCTTTTTCATCCATAATACCATAAATCCATAGAAGACAAACTGTTGCTTTTGTCATTTCTTCAAAAAAAATTCTTTGTAACTTCACACGTTTTAAGGCTCCACAATAGAATTTACCTGTAGCTAGTTAATGGAAATTCAGAATTCAGAATAAATAAAATAATAAAAAAATAAAAATAAAATGACTACTCATCTGCTACATTGGGGTCAGAATTTTTGAAACCATTTATTATTTCTCAATTTTCATCACGATAAATTTCCATAAAGTAGAGGCAAAACAATAAAGCATTTGCTAACAATTGTTTTGCCACTTTAAGACTTCAAGAGAAGATATAAATCACACATCAACAATTTCAAGCGTAGAAGTAGCCATATAAGGATTTATTTTATAATTTTTTTAACAAAAAAGTGAAAATGTGTCATTCCAACTTTTTCACAAAGTTCCTTTTAGATCGTTCTGGATGCAACAAATATTTACCTATAATTCGGGTTTCCATTTAGATTATAATTTAATGATTTACAATTTTTAATTTGCAGTTTTTGTCAATTTTTTTTTATTTTTCTGATGCTTTAAGTATGTCCGAATATTATCAGTACTCACAATTCCTTTCTTTGGTAAATTTACCATACTAATACGTTATTTTGGAGTTGTATTTCTTTTGAAGACTTCTTTTAGTTTAAAATTTAAAGTGTAAAATAAGTAGAGATTCTTCAAATTTCTTATGTTTTGAAGTGGTCAAAAAATATGAGAGGTGGAAAGCTTATGTTCAATGGAGAACTTAACCTCTGTGCACCCCAAAGTCAGTTCTATTTTTTTCTATGTGGAACCTGATTAATATGCATTCTAAATACTCTTTACAATATGCAGGTAATAATAAAGATTAGTAGTAAATTAGAAGTAAAATAACCTTAAAATGAAAAACTGCCATCCTAAACTTCAAACTACCCCAGCAAATAAATATGGATTTGTAGAGTCTAAAATAAAATAATTTTTAGATTATCGAATGTCTATTTAAAAATAGCTATTGGAAAGAAAATAAAAGCCAGGAAAGAGGACTAGGAAGTGTTTCCTAAAGTGCCTGAGACCTCCGCCAAAGATCATGAAACTTTAGATTTTCAGAAATTTCTGGGATCATCTTATCTTGGTCAATCATTAAAACAAGTGCACCGATGTAGAAATCGAGACAAGACCATGAAAATCATACCGAGGGTTTTATTTTTTATCTTTTTAAATACGAATGTATGTTTTTTTCTGTCGAGTCTTTAAATCAAGAAATTATGTAAGACAAAAAAATTTAATCAAGTGCAACTCAGTACACGTGAAAGAAGTGAAACTTCTTTGGCGATCTCTATACCTTTATAACGAATAAGTAATGTTTGGTGAAAGAAAGGGAGAGTACGAGAATTTTCAGGATTTATGTTTTAAAAATGAAAACACACACACATCAATTTTTTTTCGCCTCCGTTTATTTTTCCAAGTGCTTAAGAAACCGTAAACTATCAATAACTAGAAGGAATTAAAATTAATACATAATAATACTCATTCTTAAATAAATATTAATTGTTGTTAAATAAACATTTACTGTAAAACACTTACTGTAACATAACTGCTATGAGATGCCGGTCACTAACAGCTGACTATAATACCGATATGCGCACGCGCGCCTTTCTATTGTCATAGCTTCGCGAGACGAATCATTACGAAATGTGTCGTTTCATGACCTTGAGATTTTACTCTCATCGCGCCCAAAGAAGTTTCACTTCAAAATTTTATTTTCTTAATCTTAAGACAAATATTGAACATCGAGATTAAGGCTCTCTTAATACTACTGTAAAATTAAAATGATTGTAGGTACTCTGCACGTGATTTTATTTGCAAATCAGTCCTTTTTTTGCTTTTTTTCCCCATTTTCTATTTTTCATTTGTCCTTAATACTTGAAGAGTAATTTAGACATGTTAAATTTCAGGGTTCAAATTATCTTTAACAATAATTTTGAAAATTAGTTTTCTTCTCTTTATACAAAACACATTTGAGATTTGAAACGACTCTTTTATATTTTTCTTTCTAAATATTTGCTTTCTCTTTGAACTGTGTGTGTTATTCGAAAATTCTTTAATAGAACAGCAAAATAAAATTCGCCCAAAGTTTAAAGAACTCATATATAATATTTTCGAATCATAGTAAAAATCTATTTGCTATTTCTGCTTTTCATTGCCATCACATTCTTTTGTAGAACTATTTCATTTCCTACTAAATTGTGTTAATCTTTTCCTCACCTAAAATTGGGTCGAATATGTCGAAACACGCTCCCGGTCCGCTTCTCGGAATCCAAACGGTAATTTTACTCAAACAAATAGAAACTTTTATAAACGTGTTTCTTTGGATAAAAATAAAACGATGCACACGTCTCTATGATTAGACGCACATATACACACGTATAACTACGATATCAGCACAAGGAAAACCGTATCGTCTTGGGGACAAGGTGTTGAACATCTCGTCACTGAAGGACGCGCGGTGCACAACGAAAAATGACCTTTTCAATCTTTATTTTTTCATGTCATTGTTTTGAATCTATTCCGACTTTTTTCTTTTTATTTTAATTAACACAAGAATAATATAAAGTGTATCTGTCCTGCGTAAAGTGTCTTAAGCTCTTCTTCAGTAGCGGCTTTTTATTGAAAACACGTGAGTAATTGCACCCCCTTGAATTATTATTAAGCATACTTTACATCGATAAATCTTATATTAAATTTACCTTGGTAAAGAACACAGTTCAGACATACCTCGGATCTGTAAATAGCTGTTAAAAGAAATTGTTTGAACTTTTTAAATGAATAAACAATTTTAAAATCCTACGACGCATCGAATTGACCTAATAATTCCCTTTTTTGTGTTTTTTATGATTAAATTAATGTAAACAGTGGAAAGTTAACTTTAAAAATTGGTATAGCCTCTGAGACATGGCCCTTCCCAATTACCTAATTTTTTCAAGCCATGGGATGAAAGTCTGCATATGAGTTGATTTTAATGACCTATTTCTCAGATTTTCTCAAATTCGAGGGTAAATCTGAAAAAATCCTTTATTTTGCATAATTTTACAGTGGCATTTCGCAATAAATACTTCAAATTCTTCAAGGTTACCTACAATATGGCGTTTATATATGTTGCAGTTAAAACTAGTTTTTAGAGAGAACGCGTTTTTCCTATTTAGAACTAGTTTTTAGGGTTCCGTAGCCAAATGGCAACAACGGAACCCTTATAGATTCGTCATGTCCCCCCTTTTTTTTTTTTCTGTCTGTCTGTCTGTCTGTTTTGTCTGTCTGTCTGTCTGTCTGTCTGTCTGTCTGTCTGTCTGTCTGTCTGTCTGTCTGTCCGTCCGTATGTCACAGCCACTTTTTCCGAAACTATAAGATCTATACTGTTGAAACTTGGTAAGTAGATGTATTCTGTGAACCGCATTAAGATTTTCACACAAAAATAGAAAAAAAACAATAAATTTTAGGGGTTACATACTTCGAACTGAAACTCAAAAATTTTTTTTCATCAAACCCATTTTTGTGGGGTATCTATGGATAGGTCTTCAAAAATGATATTGAGGTTTCTTATATCATTTTTTTCTAAACTGAATATTTTGCGCGAGAGACACTTCCAAAGTGGTAAAATGTGTGCCCCCCCCCCTGTAACTTCTAAAATAAGAGAACGATAAAACTAAAAAAAATATATGATGTACATAACCATGCAAACTTCCACCGAAAATTGGTTTGAACGAGATCTAGTAAGTAGTTTTTTTTAATACGTCATAAATCGTAAACGGCAATTTACCTTTCATTTAATCAACTCATATATAAAAATAATAAAAAAAAGACATTTAATTTCATAAACATAAATCTTATGTATAAACCGTGAACCATTATTTTCTAATAATAAATCTGTAATAGCTGCTTAAATAAATAATAATTATAATTCGCGCGGGGCGTGGCTTGGTTGATTGCGGTGCGGAGCGCGCGGGGGGCAGATTCCCGACTGCGCTTTACCCGAGCACACAAATTGATAATATTTTTGGAAATATTCCTTTCAAACTGGAATATATATTAGCTTGTTTAGCTATTACAAGCCTATATGGGCATTGGGCTCGCATATAGTTAGTAGTAAATCCCATCATTTAGGTACCTAATTATAATGACTTATCAATAACTTAATTAAAAAAAAATACGTTATTATTAAAACATCGATCAGTTACAACGAACTACAAAAACGTTTATATTATGTTACTTGCTGCTACGGAACCCTTCATGGGCGAGTCCAACTCGCACTTGGCCGCTTTTTATTTTATTTATTATTTAAATTTAAGTTTGACTGATTAGATTTTATTGTGTGTTAATCAATGTTCTTTAAGAATGTTTCTTTTTGAAAATTTATGGCTGTTCTGTTGATTTATTTGATTATTTTATTTACCTACTTATAATTAATATTGTCATCTTGGCAACTAATTGTAGTCGATGTTCACTAAAATGTTCCTTTAGTGTTAGATTATTATTTGGTTATCAGTGTCTTAGATCTTTTCAATAAATATTTTTAAAACAATATTTTGTTTTCAATCCCAAATTAGGTTTTCTAGTGCTAGTTTTATCTACAGCTCGATGTGACAACTAGTTTTATCTGAAAATCAAATATATCAGTGGTAAATTCTAGTTTTAACTATGGAAAACGAGTTCTAACTAAAAACTTGTTTTAACTGTAACATATATAAAGCTTTTTGGAATGAATGTGCCCACCATAATCTACCTTTGAAGAAGCTGTCAAACGTTCAGCAAAACGTTAGTGTAAGATTATGTAAAATAACTAAAAATTTTTAACCCCTCAAATTTGCTATTATTATTATTATTGTTGCGTTTCAGATAATGATATCCTCATAAACCTATCTTCTTTATTTTTTGGTACCCTACTATCAATTAAGTCCTTACAGTCTTCCAAAGCATATGTTACCATTGCAGTATTTACGCGATTAAAATGGTGCTGTAGGTAATTTAGCAAGGATATTAACCGTCCTTTCCTTGGGGAGATAGATAACAAAGTGCTAAACTAAATTTAGGTAAGTAAGTGGAAAGCTATTTAGCCCTAAACTTGTAAGAGCTCTTGGCCTAATAACTGACGTTGAATCGATTAATCGATTCACTTACTACATATTATTTGCTGAGTCATTTAGGAAATTTGTTTTGGAAATTTACATACATAAAAGAGAACTCCTTATTGGGGTAGGGCGAATAAGTCTATAAGAATACTTATAAACTCTAATGCACAACTGCTTAGAGATAGTCGTTCATCTGTGGTAGTGGGACCTAAAATATTTATTAAGGGTGCCAATTTTCTAAAATTTCATGAAAATACGTAATTCAATATTCTATATAACCTTGAGATCTCTCATACGCAACTGAAAGATTGTTCACTAGTTATGGATCAATGAGTGTATTATTATGAGATTTTAACCATTCATATTAAGTAGGTATAATTTCTTTATTGTAGAATGAGCCTAACAAATCTATTAGGGTGACAATTATTTATAAATTTCACAAAATGCGTAGGACAAACGATTTAATTTCCTGGATAGCTTTAGAGTCACTCGTACGCAATTTAAGGGTTAAATTATTATGAAAGATGAAATTTTTATCTGTGATGATGATTTTTTAAGATATGATAAGCCCATAAGACTTACTTGGGATGCCAATTTTGCAAAAATTCATTGAAAAATGTGGAATACACAATTTAGTTACTTAGGGTGGTCAAAGGATGTCTCATACGCTTTTCAATGGCTACTCATAATCTTTTACATATCCATCTGTGTGGGTAGGAATTTTGAAATATTGTATGGAAACGTGGGACGTACAATTCAATTTTCTGGATGGTTTTGGGATCTATCATGCAAAGGGTCACTCGCTATTTATGGGAAAATAACTAAATAATTCTAAAGATTGGAAATTTTAACCATCCTTGTTAGGTATAATATTTTAATTGGATAACGACGCAGAGAAAATTAATAGGGGTGGTACATTTCAAATAGGTACTTCATGAAAAATGCTCATGCTATGACCAAAAAGAAAAACATTGTAGATAATCAAAAAGAATTGTGTTATCTAAACATCCCACTTATTTTGAACTTATAGCATGTTTGGGGGTAGTAATATATACATAAACTGTGATGTAGGTACATATGTAGAATTTGTACGGTTGTAGATACTCTTGATAATGGCTGCCTGACCGAAACAATTGTCGAGTTTTATTAAATACATTTGTTGAAGTTATTTGTGTTTTTGTTTTAATATTAAACATGCTTCATCACCTTCGAAAGTTTAAATCTTATTAAAAAATAAATTATTCTAAAGATTATATTTGTAGGATAGGGGCCGTTCATAAAATACGTTTACATACAAGGGGGGTGGAGGGGTCTTGCTGAGTGTGACAAGATGTGACAAGAGGGGACAGGGGGTCTACGGCAACGTGACGTTCGCTGTTCATCAAAAAATCCTTGGACTTCTGATAATAGAAATATTATTTATTTGTTCATAACAAAAGATACTTATTGTTTTATTTAAATTTTACTATGACAATAAAATAGATATTTTTGACTATCAAAATTTGTGTACTATTATCAATTAAAATTTATCATGTTTAGGGTTGGGTGTTTAGTTTTTGTGACGTAATATTTACAGGGGGGGTCACAGACAGTGTGACACAGCGTGACAACCGGGGGGAGGGGGTCAAAAAAAGCAAATTTTAGCGTGACGTATTTTATGAACAGAAATAGCATAAATTCGAAAAACCTAAAATAGTGCCAATTTTCAAAATTAGGGTCTCTTGTATGCGAGTAAAACATTCTATACTTTGAATTTATGAGAAAATGAGTAAATTATTCTGAAAGAACGAAATATTTGATGGTCCATTTTAGGTATAATTTTTTTGGCATATGAAAAAGTCCCTTCATAGTTTTTGTGTACTTAAAATTGTTTGTTAAACATCCTTACATTATCGAGTTTGTTAATTCCAGTAAAAGTACGTGGCTACAATTTAAAAGGTTTTATAATTAGTTCAGGTTTCAACGTTACATCGATTATGGCAACGAATTCAAGCAAGTATAACAAATATAACGTTTATGCACTTGCCAAAACCTAAATTATTACATGGAAATGTACTTAACGAACAAGGCAACGAACTTAGATATCTAAAAATAACAGAAAATGTGCAGAAGATTTTGATGTAGGACTGTTGATAGAAGATCAAACAAAAATTTATTATTCTGATGAGTGTTGTGAAATGCAAGTCCAAATTGGGATTACGTTGCTATTTAACATTTTATTTAGGTACATTATATAAAAGGAGCTGAAATGAGCACGAGCAAAACCAAGTTCAGTACTGTAACGAGTTTTCTAGTCAAAAATATTTATAATTATTTATTTTACACTATTTATATAACGGTTAACACTAACTTAGAACTACTATTTATATGAGAACAATTCTCTTATTTATATAACAACTTTTGTCTATCGCTTATCGTCTTGATTCGCGCACGGATGCTTTCTACTACTCTGTCCCCCGGCCCAAAGATGGTTACTTTAAATACCACATTCGAACTTTCTATATAATTTCTCGAAGAAATCCTGATGGTTCTCGAATGATTAATAATAATTAGAAAGCCGTCGATAATTCACAGAATTGATCGTGTTACTTGTTGCTGGAGAAAGATTTATAGCTTGTAAGTCGATAATGATAAAAGAGCCGCTCGCTGTGACTGCGCCGTAAACATGAAAGAAATACATGCACACAAATCGTTATCACACACATGCACGGTATCACTGGACGCTACAGTACCATGCCATACGAGCAATGATTTACCCGAAGAATCGAAGGTATTTTTCATGAAATTTGTTTTCGTTTTGCCTATAGCTCAAATATTCCAATTCTCTTCAAGCTCTTCTCAGTAACCCAAAGGACAAAATTCTTCTTCTAGAAAAGTCGGCAATATATGAAATCAATTATAAAGACTATAGTAAGAAGTATGTTAGACAAACTAAACGCTCTATTCAGGTTAGGTGTAAAGAACATTTAGCTCGTGCCAGGTTTAATAGATTAAAAAAATCTAGTGTTGCTCAACATCCTTACCGAAAACCATAGGATTAATATTGAAAACCTTAAATTAGTTGACGAAAGCAGAAACACTTATTAACGTTTGTTTATACAAATAGATTAAAAAGTGACATATTGTAGTGTAACTTACCTAGGCCAACGTAATCGTCAAAAACTTCTTACCCTTCGTTGTGTTGAAAAGCCAGGTCTTGCCAAAAATGACAAATTGTAGGTACTCTGGTACGGGTTTACCATTAGAGGAACAAGGTTAAATAAAACACAATGAATTCATTCCTACTGTTTAATTCAAAATCAAAATCAAATGTAAATTTGGAAATGAGAGTGTCAGACTCAGCCTGTGGCTAGCGTGGAAAAAGAGCCTGACAGAGAAAACCACGATCTCAGCCACTCAAAGATTTAAAAACAAATTCAAATAAACATAAAAATCAAAATATCAAATCCAAGTAAATCACAAATAAATCAAATATCCAATGTAGAAATAAATTCAGATAAAACACAAATAAATCAAAATATCAAATATAAAAAAAAAATAAGTTCCAGTGAAAAATATGTAAATCAAAATATCAAATGTAAAAATATGTTCAAGTAAAACACATAAAAACCAAAATATCCAATGTAAAAATCAATTCAAGTAAAACACAGGTAAATCAAAATATTAAATTCAAATAAAATGGTAAATCAAAATATCAGTGCAAAAATAAACTCAAGAAAAACACAAGTAAATCAGAATTTCAAATCCAAGTAAAATAGTAAATCAAAATATCAAATGTAAAAAAATAAGTTCCAGTGTAACACATGTAAATCAAAAAATATCCAATGCAAAAAAATAAATTCAAGTAGAACACATAAAAATCAAAATATCCAGTGCAAAAATAAAATCAGGTAAAACATGTAATTGCAGAGTAAACCTAAGACAAAATAAAATGCACATAAAAATAAAATCAATAAGAAAATTCAATAAAACACATAAAAGTCAGGGTACACAAAAACACCTAAAAGGGTAAAAACACAATAACACAAAAACCAAATAAAAAGTATGTAAAATAATCAATAAGAAATTGTTGTAAAGATAATTAAAAATTCTCAAATAAAATGAAAGCAAAAACAACTTGGAAAAGATAAATTCAAATTTTGTAGTTCTCAGGCTCAAGAAAAATGAAAAATAATTTGTGTAATAAAATTTAGAAAAACTTATGAAAAAATTCACAAAATGTAAACAAAACCCAATTTCCCGAATATTTGATAAATTTTGACACAATTTGAAATTCAATCCCTACAAACAGCAGCCCATTTTAAAACCAAAAACATATTTGTTAGTTAATTTAGGAGTCTGGAGTCTGGAGGAAGCAATCCAGATAACGATGATCGTTGGAACGTATCGGGATACCCAACTTGTGTTAGTTGATAATTTTTATCTAATCTAGAATCCTATTGTAGGACAAAGACATCATCGATAAAATACCAAATTAACCAAGCCACTGTTAATACTTACAACAAGGCATTTCATACTTAGATTGAACCACAAAATGTTTTACCCCTTTCGAAAATATACACAAATTATTATAATTTGAAAAATGAAATATTAATGTTAAGCCTGCAAAACTTTTTAAGTGAAATAATTTTTAAAAATATAATTTAGTAAGATTTACCTGAATTGAAAATATTTTAAAAAGGGAAATTACTTAATTTAATGAGATTTACCTGAATTGAAAATATTTTAAAAAGGGAAATTACTTAATTTAATGAGATTTACCTGAAGTGAAATTAGTTTAAAAATGTAGTTTATTTAATTTATAGAGATTTACCTGAATTGAAATTGTTTTAAAAATGTATAAATGATTGAACAGAATTTCCATAGTTATAAAAGAAAACAAATAAACATTGAAATGAAATTTGAAACAAATAAAATTATAAAAATGATAAAACAAAATAATATTAATTTAGAATAATAAAATAATTATCATACCTGTTAGAAATGTAAATAATTTATAATAAAAAGTAAAATTAAATTTGAAACAATTAAAATTATAAAAATGATAAAACAAAATAATATTAATTTACAATAATAAAATAATTTTCATACCTGTTATAAATGTAAGTAATTAATCCAATTTGAAACAAAACTCAAAAACACAGGAAAACTCACAAATACACAAAATACAAATAAAGACACAAAACAAATTATAATCTCTGATTTTGAATACGAATTGCAATGAATATGATTGTTGAAATCTGAATCAGAATTGAATTGAATATGAAACAGAATTGAATCAGAACCAGGATTGAATCGAATTGAATTGGATGAATTGAATCGAATTATAAAACAGAATTGAATGCCTTAAAAATCACCTCGCAGCCCTTTTAAAGACTCGTACTAATACGTCATCAAAACTAATCGAACCCACGCCGCATCTAAGAAAAATTCCCACAGGAAATCGATCTACGAGACAAGTAACAAAAATTTTATCGAAAAGAGGACATGTCTCACGTCAGCTCAAGAGTATTTATGGTTATTACACCCCATGTGTGCGAAACGCCTGAACACCAACAGAAATTAGGCAGACCACACAAACAAAAAAAAACATGTGGTTGTTTAGTTTATTTTACTCACTTAAAATGCAAGTAAATATTCAGAAAGTTATCAGGAAATTTAACAAATAATTTTGTAATACCATGGTTGAAAAACTATAATAAAAATATTTTTTTTTTTTTAAAGAAGCGTGGGTAAAATATTTAAAGTATTAAAGATGACCATCGGATACCACAATATTTATCCCTTCCTGGTTTAGTCTAATTTAATTTATTTTTGTTTTTATTAACGTCCACTGAACATTTCAGGTTTTAGACCGATTTATGATCACTGGACCACAACATTAGGTGGTATTTATTACTTTTAGCTTTAACTTCACTTCAGTCCCTAAAGAAGGTAACTTTGTTACTGAAAAGTACTTTGCACGTTCAATTTAGTGTTTTGGGGTTGAGTTTTGAGCTATTTAGTCCGTTCTTTTTTATAAATGTAAGGGTAAGAATATATTACACGTTTGATGGAACATTCCAGAATATTGGCCAATTTAGAACTATCCAGAACATCCCATAATAATTCAAAACATTTTCAAACTTTTTTTAACATTCTGAAACATTCTTGAATGATCTTCAAGATTCTGGAACATTCTTGAACATTACCAAATCATTCTGAAATGTTATAATAAAACATTATTTTATTTCTTAGAACATATTTGAACTGCCAGTAACATTCTAAAAAAATTTGCTTCATTCTCATCCCCACTCCGTGCTGTTGGCTGGGTGAGTAGTGACATCAGTAGACGCCTAGCGGGGATGACTAATCCATTGATATAATTCATTGATCAGTTATCGACCACTGAGAGTTGAAGATTATTACAGTACTAATATCGCTATTTAAAAATGGGGGTTGGTGGTAAAGGGGTGAAAATTAAGGGTTATATGTATTTTTTAATGCCAAATCATAAAAAAATAAAAATAAAAACTTTTGTGCAAAAAATAAAAAAGTTAGGGGTTGACAACCCTAATCACTTAGGGGTATGAAAAATAGATTGTTCCCGATTCTGAGACCTATTGAATATGCATATAAAATTTCATAAAAATCGGTCAAGCCGTTTCGGAGGAGTATGGTAACTAACATTGTGACACGAAAATTTTATATATTAGATAAACAGTTATTTACATCTACACATTTTGTGTTACAAATGTTAATAGACATTTTATCCACCCTGTATATTGTGGTGGGGCTGTCGATTTTCGATTTATTGTTGACAATTTGGGTCTTCTCATCCCAAAGTTGCAATCCATCGCCTAAGAAAATTAAAATTTGGCCAGAACGGCAAATTGGCGACGTTCTCCTGCCACTGAGAGATGGCCTAGCCGATTTAAATTAATAAATAGATAGAAGGACAAAATAGCAAACTCCGTCTGTGAAGTTTTCTAACAACAAAGCCTTTTTTAATTAGGGTAAGTAATACCTACTGACCAAAATGTATGGTATTTCATCATGTAGATCAGTACGTTGTGCGTTCTGTTTGAAAAGCCAAAATTATCATTAATGTTAGCTTGCTAAATATTCATCGAACTACACTTTGTGACAGATTACATACTGCAAATTATGTATTAACCACTTTAGAATTATGTCACCCCAATGAGTACGTGTTTATTTAACAGAAAAAAATTAGTCAATCGAATAATTTTTAAATAACATGTGCAATGAACTTGAGAAAAGTAATGGAAGAGTCTGTAGTCGTGCTTGTTTAAAAATTATTTATAGAAGTGGGTAGATATAAAAAACTTGTTTATGCAATACGAAGATATTTAAAATCGAATAAAATTATTTATGTACTTAATCTAATACGTATAAATTCTATATTTTATATTACTTTTTAGAAAGTAGTCCAGATTTGTTTGATTTAGATACTTGTTATGTTACGAAATGTGTCTTTCTACAGTTGAGTTAAAAGCTTAAATTTAAAGCTTATGTGCCAATTTTGCCTACACATATTTACTAATTTCCCAAACATAGACAGACAAATCACAGGTTAAAAATTTGAAAAAAAAAATCAGTCGTTGGGAATTTTAATTTTAGATTATTGTCAAATACGAAAATGAATTATCGATATATAAAGCTTACCTTCATGTTTAATAAAACTTCTTATAATACTAACGACTTATTTGTTGTAAGAAATTAAAATGATCTAATTTTCACATTAAACTGAAAAAAAATATCTATTTCTACAATTTCACAATACAATTTACTTACTAGCTCCTTATTGTATTTGGCAACTTTTTACTTTACGAGAGGCAGTGCCGGATTTATCAGCAGGCTGAATAGGCTAGAGCAGGGATGGCGAACTTTTTTTGATGTCCGTGCCACAAAGTCATAAAAGTTCTTTTTAAATAGGTAACGTGCCACAATAAAATTTCATTCGAAATGTTAGCGTGGTGAAACTATACGTAGTGTTATGGACAAAAAAAATAAATAATTATAAATCTTTTTATATATTTTCAGAATAATTTTATTTCAATATAATTACTTAAAATTTTCCTTTCATATTTCTTTGTTCGGTTAGTGTTATCGTTATCAAAATTATTGCTTCAGTTAAGTAAATGGAAACCGGAAACTGCATTATTAGGATTTGTTCATGTGAAAGGTAAACAAAGACGGATCACGCACCCGTTGACTAAACTTTGGTCTCTTATTGCAAAATAAAGGAATATTATATAAGGTAGTAATAAGGCACAGAAGGGAGTACACGTACAGTACACGTACAGTTCACATTGACAGTTCACATTCAATTCACATTCAATTTCAAATAAGCATTGAACAATTAACAATTTAATTCAACGACATTAAGTTAGTAAATAAGTAAATAGTTATCATCAATATTATAAAATTATAACAAATACAAAAGTTAAAAAGTTAAGAAGTTTCATTATAAGAAGTGACAAAGTTATAAAGTTAAGAGTTGCTAGTTATAAGGAGTCGTTACCAATCTGGGCGACAACAGTAGGTATAATTAAACAAACAAACAAAAGCAATTCATCTTTAAACAATTTTTTATTAATCAATGTTTTACAAAAAGAAATATGCTAGAAACAAAATTCACGTTAAAAAAAAAAGTTTTTAATGTGATTTTTGTTGCTGTACATAAGATGATAAAGATTTAATATCTGGTTCATATTTAGTTAATTTCAACAGTACGCATGCAGAGCTCGACTCATCCGTAATTCTATTCCTATATTTATTTTTTATAAAATTTAATTCTGAAAAAAGAGATTCACATGCCCACGTCGATGAAAATATTGATAAAATTGCCTTTGCTAATATTTTTAAACAATTAAACGTGTCAGGAACTGAATTATATGTATAGTAAGAATTTCATCTTTTGCAATTTTATTTATTTTATCCAATAATCGATTACTTTCAATAATTTCTAAATCATTTCTTAAATCAACAAATTTTTGGTTCTATATGGTACTTGACTGAAATTCAACTAATTCCAGTTCTAATTCATTAAAATTTAACCACTCAGGGACTTTTAAATTTAATTTTTCAAATGGTATTGTATCAGGATATAAAATAAATTTTGATTCGAGCGCTGCGACAGCAACAACATTCAAATGCCTTAAGAAGGCGAAACTGGATACGCAAAAATTTTTATATAATGCGCATCTGTATATACTTCGAAAGAATCATGCGATTATTTAATAATAAAATGTATTAACTGACGGTTCTAGTTAACATACTAAGACAGGTATTCAGTACTACAAATTTATATCATAAACTATAAATTAAGTGTAGATTAATAATTTTTAATTCATTTCTATTAAAAAAGATAACTTAAAAAGAAAATTTTTGTTTTTGTGCGTGCCATCAAAATATTCAAACGTGCCACTTGTGGCACGAGTGCCAATGGTTCGCCATCCCTGTCCTAGAGCCTAGGGCAGCAGATTTTAGGGGGCGGAAAACTTTGCTCAAAAATTTTTTTGTCTTACAGAAATAAAAAAAAATGATTATATTATACACGGAAAATAACGAGGCTCAAAAAATCAACAAAAATACAATATTTTAGTGCTATACAGTATACTGAATACACTAACGTCTGTATATGAAAAATTACTAAACGCTTATTTATAATACTTAGTAAGAAATAAAACACTAAAGTTTCCACAAAATTTGTTTAATTAACTTAACAATCGTTTCGCCTAACTTAGGCTTCTTCAGAAGTAATACATTACAAATGTGTTTAGTGTTTTATTTCTTACTAAGTATTAAAATGAGTTTCCATCAAGTGAACGTAGAAAGAATTAATCATAAGCTTATTTATAAAATATACTATTGTGATTTGGAATTTTTAAAATATTCCAATAGCGTTTAAGTATTACATTTTAAATTTAGTATTTTTACCTATTTATTAAATTAATTATTGCCATAATTTTTTCTTTAGGTCAATCCACACTATTCAATTAATGTGTTATATGTTTCACCACATAAATATATCTATTCGAAGAGAAATGAGATCCGAAACAAAAATTGCTTAAAAATAACAATAACAAACATTATATAGACATATATGTGGAAAATTAATACTTTTCTATTGATATTTCTAATGATATTACCAACCTGTTTGGGTGTAGAATAAAAATTTAATAAATGTACAAGTAAAAAATTGCATATTGTTGCATAGAATTTCATAAATATTATACATTTCTTAGAATGATGATAATTAAAAAAAGCAATAATGATAATATTGTAATTAATAAAAGCTGTAAATATCTATTCAACGAAAGTTCTTCTTAACTTTCTTACATTTTTAATCCTAATGAATTCGTATCAATATTTGTTGATTATAGTCTGATAAAAATATAATACAATCATAAAGTTGCAATTTCATTGTCAAAAAATTGATTGTGAATTAGGGTTTAAAATTGCAGGTGTCAATAGTGGCGGCAAATGTGTAAATCCGCCACTGACGAAAGGGGAATGGATTTTTTTTAAAGGTGTTTTTGGGATGTTCTGCCACAGATCTGTAGAATTTTATTTTTTCCCCCTTCTTTGTTAATATGCTACAGTCACACCTTTGAAGATGACATCAGCGAAGAACAGTGATTTGCTTAGATTCCACTCTTCGGCATCCCAGCTCGGGAGGAAACTTGAAATTTTAGTAACATTATGTCTTCTGCACTCTCTACTGTACCAAGACAAATGATAGCAGAAAATAATGTGTGCTGGGACACATAGTAGAAGTGAAACTTCAACGGACAAGTGGAAAAACGAAAGGCAACGGACAAGTGGAAAAACGAATCACAACGGATAAGTGGAAAAACGAAAGGCAACGGACAAGTGGAAGAACGAATCGCAACGGATAGGTGGAAAAACCAATCGTAACAGACAAGTGGAAAAACGAAAGGCAACGGACAAGTGGAGACACGAATCGCAACAAAATTTTCACTTGAAGTTTTATGGGCAGGTTGTTAATGTACTTCTCCAGTTTGGAAACCTGCCCGTAAAATTTTGTTGCGATTCGTTTTTCCATTTGTCCGTTGCCTTTCGTTTTTCCACTTGTCCGTTGCGATTCGTTTTTCCACTTGCACGTTGCCTTTCGTTTTCCACTTGTCTGTTACGATTGGTTTTTCCACTTGTCCGTTGCGATTCGTTTTTCCACTTGTCCGTTGCCTTTCGTTTTTCCACTTGTCCGTTGAAGTTTCACTTCTACTATGTGCCCCAGAAATCATTATTTTTGTTATTATTTGTCTTGGTACAGTAGAGAGTGCAAAATTGATTATAGGTATTTGTTGATCGGTTAATCTTGACCTTTCTGAATGTTTGATATATTTTATTAAAGAAAATAGTTGATCGCATAAATAAGTGGTTCCGAACATAGCCAGTATACGAGCAACATTTTAGGAAAGCGATCTCCAATTAAATACATGTATAAAATTCTGGAATTCCAACTTCTATACTTCTTTCCTTCAGAAAGGAATCACATTGGATATGAATTAATTCTATTTATAAGTTTTCATCAACAGTTTCAATATTGATAGACAGAGGTGAAGTAAAAAGACGAAATTATACTTCACAGATTTTAAAATCAGAAAATATACGATCGAGTTTCATTTCTAATAATTTAATTTGCTGTGCATAAAATTTAAATTATACTTTAGATGATTTAAGCAATAAATATTGACAACTTTAAAAATAATACAAGCTTTCTTTTTCTATTAGTTTTCGCCAAAGTAATAATTTTTGTTTAAAAGCGTTAATATTATCAAATAGAGTTGTAACAACATGATTTTTGCCTTGAAGCATAAGATTAAAGTGATCAAGACGACTTGTAACATCAACTGAGAAAGCCAAGTCCTTTATCCATTTTTCATCTTTTAATTCAGCACATTCATAATTTTTTGTTTCCAAGAAAATTATGTATCACCAGAAATTTGAAGAGTAGTTTTAAATAACAAATTTAAATATTTTATCAAAAAAAAAAAAAAATGTAAAACCAATGATTGGCAACAACCGTTTTTAACATTGCTTCATATTCTGAGGTAAATATACAAATTGAAACAGCTGTTTATATTTGTCTATGGACACATTACTGAGTAGGGCTACGATGCTTTTAACTATTTTAAAGTTATAGAGACAACTGTTCTGTACTCGACTTTTCTACGATTAATATTAAAAGGAAGAAACATCACTCCGAGTAATTCCTTATAGATGGTCCATCCATCCGCCAAGAAGTACCAATGCTCAATGAACATGAAAAATCGTCACGTAATCGGAAAAATACTCGTTGAAACCCTACACGGGGACACTCCCTCTAAACATTTTTGTAATAATCTTACAATCAAAAGGGCCATAAGCACATATTCACATACAAGCAGTTAAATTAATTGAAATTCTTGCCATTGGTAATTATTATTATTATTATTTTAAGAAACGATAGGAATATGTTCATTAAATACTAAAAATGTTTGACTAGAGTAAATATGCACCTTCTAAAAATATGTATTTTCAGATTTGTGTGCATAAATTTTACGTGGGTAGTGGATAATATGTATTAGACTTTGACCACCGTTTTCCAATGGATGTAAATATCGCATAGTCTGTTTGCCTTCAATTGATGCACATCTAACTAAAGTAAAAATTTGATACTATTGTTTCTGGTCTGTTTTACTATGCTTTTACCCATTAACTTTAATTTGAAATATACTGCTTAGTTTAAGCATAATATTGAAAGCTGATGAAGATCGTCCATTAAATAAATTAAAATAATATTTATGATTTGTAAAGAAAGCATACAGTAGGTATCAATTAATAGGGGTTTACAGACTATTGAGGTCATACTTTGAGGTAGCTCTCGAAGAAGAACAAATATAAGGGGGACTCAACAATTTCCATACAAAATATATTTGCGTTAATTAGTGGTAATAAAAAACTTTATTGTATTTCATTTCCACCGGCTAATGCAGATGGAGAAGCCGTTTTATTAAACTATAACATAATGCCAAATGATGGTGGGTTTATTTAGAATCATGGGAATTTCTGCAAAAAAATTGTTACGGTAATAGAAGTATGAAGGATTATCTGTGGATGATTACAAACTTATGGAAGAATGGCGATGAAGTGTCTTTAATATTGCTTAAAATCCTTTTGGTAGTAGCATTTATTCCTTAACATAGGTACTTCCTTTTAGAACTCTAACTTTAGATTCAAACAGGTTTCAGTTCAGTCTCTACAAAAATTCAGTGTTCATATTTGTCGGAAATAATATTTTCTTTAATTGTTTTTTATTTCATTAATTACATCTGTTCTAATTTTCATATGCAACGTGTTGATTTTACGAAACACGGAACCGCCACACGGAAATGCGGCATAGTTTCTCGATATAATATGTTGGCCATGACCAACTTTCAAAGTTCCATTTAGGGTTAACGAAAAGAGTACTATGTGGGTCAATATAAAAGAATAGTTTTGGGAGTTGAGAGGAAGTCACAAAAGAACGACGATGATTCTAGCAAGCGATAAAAGGGTTAGGGTAGTGTAGTGGGTGACCGCTATTACTCGTCCTAATACCCCATTTAAATACCTGCCACTTTCTATGTGTAAAATATACACTAAGCAATTGTAATAATTGGTTATTAAGTGTTATTTATTTTATAAACCATTATTAAATTCATTAAAATGTTTTACTCTAATTTTTGACAATTTTATTCATAAATAATAATACAAAGATATACAATCATTAAAATAAATATTTTATCTTACTTTTAAAATTATAATAGTCGGTAAAAAACAATTATTTAGCGTTTTCTGAAAAAACGCGAAGACATTGCTTATGAACACCTTAATACAAATCGATAGGTAATTAAAAAATATCTCCTGATGTATTAAAAAATATGGCGTTCCATTTAAATTAATCAAGTTACAACTCCTTAAAGTTCTTACTTAAGTAGTATTAATTTTGGGACACCCTGTATAATATGACGAGTTTATTATAAGTGAGATATAAAATATGATCTATTGTTATACTTTATTGTAAAATTCGCTTACATAACTTAAACACTTCTTAAGTATTTGAAACATAAAAATTAGGTTATATTTTGATAAAATTTAAATTATTTAAAAAACCTTAAGGTTTAGTTATTATCAACCTTATCAAAACAAACACTTATTTTGATCGAAGAATCCATAAATGCAATAATATACAGGGGTTCTATTAAAAAAAAACATAACTTTGATACTTTTAAGACATTTTGAACAGCCTATATAATATGAAAATAATTTTAAAAGGTAACCATAATAGACCCCTATATAACCCAAATGTTAAAGTTTTTGAAATTTTCATATTTTGGCCATAATATTCCGTGCCTTATAGCGTGAATAACCCTGTATATAATATATGAAAAAAGTTTTTTTAGTAACGTCAGTGTAAATTGGCGATAGATTTGAAAAGATAACAAAACTTCAAAACGGGTAATAGGTATAAATTAGGTGTTGGAGGGAATTTAGTCAAACTATTTCTGTGATCGTTTTAAACAAAAGTTAATATTCTTGTAGATATTTATAAATTGTCTTTGAATTGAATATATTACCACTTCTGGCTTAGTTTCAAAAGTCGTAATATTGGTAAGTATGTATTTACTCAGGAGGCTATTGCATTAGGTCACATAAAGTTTACGTAATTTTTTGTGTTTGTAAGTACCTATATGAAGTCAAATATTTTAGCCAAAATTCTACATCCATAGGATTTATAAAAAAATTGAACGAGTACTGTGCAATAATATTAACTGAATTAAACAAACAAACGCCCAAAACCCACAAAACGTTTAGAAACCTAAAACGCGTTTCAACACCTTATTAGATGTTATCCTCGGTTAGAGACTAAATTAATCTTAAAACTACATCTTATTAAATAGGTACGATCCCTCTAAGAAATTCTACAGGAAGCAATACAAACAAACTGTTAGGGATGGGGTTTTAAGGAAATCACACTAGTGACACTACTTCTTGGTTAAGACAGCAGGAACAAACGTTTAATTACAAACAAAAAGAATAAGCTATGTACCGTACATGCTTCGTTAAACCACTTATGTAAAAGATTTGATCGCTTTGAATATAGAGTAAAATGGTAACCTACATGGTTGAGTCGTTCAATAACCACAAATACAAAGCTAAACGTCCTGGATACATGCTTTGACATAACTCCGGTGGGGATGGGAAGAAGATTTAATATTATTTTGCTAATAAACTGAAAAGATCCGATTATGAAATAGGATCATTGTCCGAATTCATGAGTTTGCCTTTATTTTTGAAAATTTCAATACTTTCGTACGCGTCTGCGAGGAAGGGATTATCTACACTTCCTATTAAACTTAAACAACCGAAGTCTATTTCATGGTTATTTTCAAATACGAGGGCGGATCAAATATAAGCGAGCATTTTTAAATTGAACGCCAGATAGTTGTTCAAGGCGCATACGGGCGTTAGTAACTTTAAGTTGGGATATTAGGTGACACGGAAACAACTCGTCGTATTGCTGTGTTTGCTTGGTTAGTAGCTATCACAATGAGTGAGAAGAGATGCATAGCAGCGTTGCGCAACGGATTATTATTAAGTTTCTTACAGTGAAAACGTGAAACCAGCTGAAATTTTGCGCAGATTGCTAGCACAGTTCGGAAATGAAACGCTTTCGTGGCAACGGGTAAAAGTTTGATTCAAAGAATTTAACGAAGGGCGTAATCGTGTCGAAAATGTAAATCATCCTCGTCGTCCGCGCACCAGCAAATTGCCGGTTAACATTGCACACGTTAAAACCTTATTCAAGGGGGCCACCACGCCACTGTGCTTCAGATATCTGTTGAACTCGGCATCAGCTATGGAAGTGTCCACACAATTATAACGAAAAATTTCAGCTCGTTGGGTCCCAAAGTTGCTAAGTGAAGTTCAAAAAGCTGCTTGAGCTCGCATCGCAGCTTTAACGCAGGCTGAAATCAGTGAAATGCACTAGTCACTCAGTCGGAGCACCATCCATATAGCCCAAACTTATCCCCTTGTGATTTCCACATGTTTGGGCCCCTCAAAGAATCACTAGGAGGCGAGCGATTTCAGACTGATGAACATGTCGAGGCTTTGTGCGCAAGATAGACTCCCTCCCTGCTTCTTTTTATGAAAACGAGATGAAAAAACTACAATCCGTTAGGAAAAATGTATAATCAAACAAGGGGATGTGTCGAAAAATAGAGAAATTTGGGTTTTTGTGAAAATTTTCAAAATAATTGTTTTATGAACAAAGGCGCGTTTATATTTGATCATCCTCGTATATGGGAAGCTACGTTAGATTTTTCTAATCTATTCAATCTAAGGTGAGCTTAATGCTCTTTATACCGAACTTTGATAGCCCTACAACTTTGACTTATGTATTGTTTATCGCAATTTTTACGTTTTATACTGTAAACTCCTACTTTCTCTTCTGCTTCTATTTTATCTTTCGGGTTGCCTAAAAAACAATGTAGAATTTCCTAGAGAGGGATATTAACTTTTGAATAAGATATAGTTTTAAGATTAATTTAGTCTCTAACTGAGGATGACACCTTGGGTGTCGATACGCTTTTTAGGTTTTGTGGATTTTGGGTGTTTGATTTATTCATTCAAAGGGTTCCCTTTTTAATATGATTTATAAGTAAATAATTTTTCATGAACATAATAATCAAAAGGACAAAAGTAAACTACTTCTCTTATGTCAAATAGAAGTCAGGGCACTTTTAGTGTATTCCTCAGAACAGCTATATTTTTATGGGCGTATTTAAGAAAAAATAAAATTGTAGAAGAACCAAACAATTGCATTCTAAACTAAGATAATTTCTTTTATATTCTTTGGTTCACTTTCAACGTAAAAACTGAAATGATATAAATACATTTTAATTCTTCCACTTCCAAAGTTAAAGTTCCTTATTTATGTATAAACGAGGATGGATCAAATATAAACGAGCCTTTGTTCATAAAACAATTATTTTGAAAAAACACAAATTTCTCTATATTTCGACATATCCCCTTTGTTTGATTATACATTTTTCCCAACGGATTAGTAGTTTTTTCATCTCGTTTTTTTAAAAAGAAGCAGGGCGGGAGTCTATCCAGTTGCGCACAAACGCCTCCACATGTTCATCAGTCTGAAATCGCTCACCTCCTAGTGATTCTTTGAGGGGCCCAAACATGTGGAAATCACAAGGGGATAAGTTTGGGCTATATGGATGGTGCTCCGATTGAGTTTAGTGCATTTCACTGATTCGGGCCTGCCTTAAAGCTGCGATGCGAACTCGAGCAGCTTTTTGATCTTCACTCAGCAACTTTGGGACCCAACGAGTTGAAATTTTTCGCAATCCCCAGTTTTTCGTTATGATTGTGTGGACACTCCCATGGCTGATACCGAGTTTAACAGATATCTGAAGCACATTGGCGTGGTGGTCCCTTTCAATAAACTTTCTAACGCGTGCAATGTTAACCGGCGATATGTTAGTGCGCGGACGACGAGGATGATTTACATTTTCGACACGATTACGCCCTTCGTTAAATTCTTTGCATCAAACTTTTACCCGTTGCCACGAAAGCGTTTCATTTCTGAACTGTGCTAGCAATCTGCGCAAAATTTTAGCTGGTGTCACGTTTTCACATGTAAGAAACTTAATAATAATCCGTTGCGCAACGCTGCTATGCATCTCTTTCTCACTCATTGTAATAGTTACTAACCAAGCAAACACAGCAATACGACGAGTCGTTTCCGTATCACCTAATATCCCTACTTCAAGTTGCTAATGGCCGTATGCGCCCTGAACAACTGTCAGGCGCTCAATTTAAAAAGGCTTGTTTATATTTGATCCGCCCTCGTAGGTAGCTTGAAATGTTAGCGCTCTACACGTGTACCTACGGCCAATATAAACCCAGTTCGACGTATTTTATTGTAAAACAACTCACATAATGTATTGTATATACATACACATTGCTCCCACAGGTTTTGTCTTCCGCAGATATATCTCTTAAAATAGGTATTGGCCTTATTTCGTATCCACCTTTCATTTTGTGGTGCCAATGTGAATAGCTTGTTTTTCTTACCTTCTATCATGTAGAAAACGTTTGTTTCTGGTCCATTGTTTAAAAAAGATCAGAATATTTGATAGCAGAAAATTTTTAAAACAGTAAATAACTTTAAAATTAATAATTATTTGCGTAAATGCCTAAAGTTGTGAAAATGCAAAAGTAAGATCAGAAAGCGAATAAAACATTATAACAAAGCAATTCTGTGGTTTTTGGGCCTTTTGTACAGACGTTTGCCATTTGCTGTATCAACTTCTTCAGTAAATTGTTACTGACTAAAGCCACTGTACACATATGTTCTTATTATGTAGCAAAATAAAATGACTCATTAATTTATTTAATTAAATGAATTGTTAGTTTGATACCGAAACATCTTCGTACCTACATTGCTATAGTATGATACAGATAAATATACATATTGTAACGAATTTTCTAGTCAAGATATTTTTTTAAACGATTATTTATTGAACACTATTTATAACACTTAAACACTAACTTAGAACTACCATTTATATCACAACAATTCACTTATTTATATTACAATTTATTTATATCGCTTTGTCTATTATCGGTTTTAACTCGCGCACTGATGCTTTCTTCAACTAACTGTTCTTCGGTCCAAAGATGATCACTATATATACACCTTTAAAACTTTCTAGACAATTCGAAAAGGAAATCCTGACGATTCTCGAATGATGAGTAATAATTAGAAAGTCCTCGATTATTCCAGAATTGAACTTGTTACTTGTCGCCGGAGAATGATTTACATCTTCTAAATTGATAACACGAAAAGTACCGTGAGCGGTGTTTACGCCGTGAGTATGTTAGTTGATAACGAGTACATGCCACGAATTGTTATCGCGCACACGTACTGTGTCACTGGTCGCTACACTATCCCCTCCTTAAGGGTGATTCGTCCCGAATTACATTCTGCCGTTCCTTCAGAGGATCATGCCGGTACTTGCAGGTGGATCCGCTTCGGCATCCGGTTGTCAGGTGGAAATGGCAGTCAACGGTCTTCAATGGTGACGGTCCTCGTCGTGGATTTCCGGCGCACACCAAGATTTCTATGCCAGTGTATCGGAACAAAACCTCCAGCATGTTTCTGACCACCCTCCAATCCAGCCCATCGAGTCCACATCCGATCCTCGGTATTGCTAGCTTCAGGATGTTAGCGTGCAGCAATTGCTCTCTTAGTTCTATCAGGGAGTCCCATAAGGAGTGGTAGAAAGGCTTCTCCGACGACTTGCTTTTGGTGACTAGATAGAAGATGGATTGGGTCCCATCGAGTAACTGTAGTACTTTTCTTCCATCTTTGACCTGGTCGAGTAACATCGGTAGTCGCCCAAACTTCTTCCGAAAGACCGTGGCAATCCCACGGCTCATGCCAAATCCCTTGCCACACAATGAGCCAGCGAGTATTCTTTCGGGACGGCGAATAAGTCCTGCTGAACTTCGGTGGTGACTCCAAATCGGGTTTTACGGTGTAAGCTCTGTTCGGCCATAAATTCTTCGTACTGGGGCTCTGGCGATCGAGCCTGCACAACTCTAACTCGAGCTTCCTCGTGGTTGTCCCCAGCATATGGAGCCAGTCGGTTGAAGTGGACTACTCTTGGTTTTCCATTGGGAGTACGTCTAATTCGGTAGATTACGTCATTGATTCGTTTGATAACTTTGTACGGGCCTTCCCAATCTTGTTGCAGCTTCGGCGAAAGACCCTTTTGACGCTTCGGATTATAAAGCCACACCAAATCTTCTTCATGGAATCCTCCATCAGTGGCCTTAATGTCATATGCGTCCTTCATCCGGTCACTGGCTATCTGCATATGGGAACTTATCTTGTCATGGATGTCGTCGAATCGTCTTCGGAGTTCACTGACGTAATCTTCTCCAGCCACGTCTTCGCCAGGTTTGCATCCGAACTTTAAGTCGCATGGTAGTCGCAACTCTCGACCGAACAGTACCCTGGCTGATGTTTGTCCAGTGGTTTCATGTATGGAAGATCGGTATGCCAAAAGGAACAATGGCAGATAACGATCCCAGTCTCGCCACTGTAGTTACCGTCTGGTTTGGAAGAGCGTACGCTTCAACCCATTTCGTAAAGTAGTCCATTGCCACTACGATGTACTTATTCCCGTCTTCAGATTCTGGGAATGGTCCGGCAACGTCTATGGCAATTCTCTCAAATGGGCTGCCGACGTTATACTGCCGCATCGGAGCACGTTGTCGCTTCTGAGGTCCCTTACTGGCGGCGCACGTCGTGAACTTTCTGCACCAATCTTCCACGTCCTTCTTGCAGTTGACCCAGTAAAATCTTTCTCGTACTTTACCCAGGGTCTTCTTTACGCCGAAATGTCCTCCTGAAGGGTCATCATGGAGGCACTGTAGAACCTCTTTTACCAACCTTCTCGGTATCACCAGCTGACGTCTGCTTTCTGTGCCATCTTGGTTCTCAACGACGCGCTTCAGGAGACCATCTTCTTCATCAATGGAATCCCATTGGGCCCACAATGATTTCACTTCTGTGCCCAGAATGACGTCTTCAATTTCGGCTACAAGAGCGCAGTGTCGGAAGGAGGTCTTTCCTATGCGGATCTTGACGTAGCTTTCACCATTGACATTTACCATTTCTCCGGTGGCCGTACGTAGCTTCCATTGAGTCGGTTGAAGCTTACTTGTAGTCATCACGTTGGCTCGTATAATTGTCCTGCTCGCTCCGGTATCCAATAGAAACGAACACCGCTTCCCATTTATGTGCCCCGTTAGAAAAAGGCTATCAGCTCTGTCTTTCATGGTTTTTGTCAGTGCAACTAGACCGGGGGCTTCTTGCTCCGGGATCGACGTTTGCCCCGCCGCGCCGACCCTGACTAGTTTTCCTGTACGCGAGGCTTATCTTCTTGAAAAGCAGATCTCTCGCTCTTGCAGCTGCTTCTCACGTGGCCTAGCTTACTACAGTTCCAGCACCTGATTTGTCTGGGCTTCCGTTCAATTTTAGTCGTTACTCGGCGGATCATCTCTTCCAGTCTATCCAGTCTATCGTCCCGACTGGCTGACTCTTCTTTTACTTCTCGCACTCGACATTGTCGTTGCGACGCCTGTTTGACGACGTCGTATTCCAGTGCGCGGGCCAACGTGTCCACCAATGTCCTCGGCCGGTCCAAGCGGAGTCGCTGTTGTATTTCGTCGTCCTTTAATCCGTCAATAAACGCGTCGACGGCCAATCTTTCCAGAGTATCATCGGCCGTACCCGGATAGGCGAGCCGGACCAACCGTGCGATATCTGCCTCATATTCCTGAAGACTTTCCCCTGTCTTCTGTCGTCGATTCCTTAGCTGCACATGGTACACCGCCGTCAGATGTGATTGGCCGTATCGCATTTCTAATCTTTTTACTAGCCGATGGTAGTCTAGTAATTCTTCCGGTGGTAATGTGTTCAAAATCTCGCCAGCACCATCACGCAAAGCAAGGGCAAGTGAAGAAGCTCTCTCTTCTAACGTCCATTTGTAAGCTTTTGCAGCCACTTCGAATTGCGTCAAAAACGTGGTCCATGATGTTTTTCCGTCAAACGTAGGAAGCTTCATGTGCACTTTGGATGAGATTATTTGCTCTTCTTTCACGTCGGGGATTTCTTTGCCGTTAACCGCGCTATGCCTCTTTTCCGTAAGTTGCTGGCTGGTCTCTCCTCGTTTTTCCGGATGTAGAACCATTTCTTCCAGCTGGGCTAATCTTTCGTCGAAAGTCCCCAGCGTTTTGTTTATTTCTTCTCTTGTTTCTTCTTTGAATTTTCCCAGTTTTTCTTCTAAACTTCCTTCGAATTTTTCTAATTTTTCTTCTAGGACTTTTGAGTTTTCCTTTAATTCTTTAAGATTTTCCTTTAGTTTCTTTTCCAATTCGTCCTCAAATTCATACGTGCTGGGATCGAAACCTTCTTGTATCAAGGCCTCCTCGAGCCGTTTCTGTAAGATGTTCTTAGTACCAGACGTATCTTCGTCTCGCTCCTCCAGTTCGCTTTTCAATTCGGCGACTTTCAACTCGAACAACTTTTTCGGCATTTTTATTTATTTGGTATTTTTATTACACTAGAAAATTCTCTGGGGATCGATTCGCAGACCCCACATCTGACACCAATTGTAACGAATTTTCTAGTCAAGATATTTATTTAAACGATTATTTATTGAACACTATTTATAACACTTAAACACTAACATAGAACTACCATTTATATCACAACAATTCACTTATTTATATTACAATTTATTTATATCACTTTGTCTATTATCGGTTTTAATTCGCGCACTGATGCTTTCTTCAACTAACTGTTCTTCGGTCCAAAGATGATCACTATATATACACCTTTAAAACTTTCTAGACAATTCGAAAAGGGAAATCCTGACGATTCTCGAATGATGAGTAATAATTAGAAAGTCCTCGATTATTCCAGAATTGAACTTGTTACTTGTCGCCGGAGAATGATTTACATCTTGTAAATTGATAACACAAAAAGTACCGTGAGCGGTGTTTACGCCGTGAGTATGTTAGTTGATAACGAGTACATGCCACGAATTGTTATCGCGCACACGTACTGTGTCACTGGTCGCTACAATATGTTGAAATGAGATTGTGCTTTATCGAATGGTTTAGTGAGATAGTCCTTCTCGTGACAACTGTATGGATAGATTTATTAAGATTATTTTTTTAAGATTGCTTACTACTACATAACTAAATAATACCTCTAAAATTATTTTTTGGCATCACGATCGGCTTTTTAAAGATTTAATGTTTACTAATTGTACGCATAACGAGACGTACGATTCGTTTGGAAATGTGCCCAATTTTCTCAATTTACAAATACTGTTGAAATTGAACACCTTGAGTGACTTTTATATCCACTTATGATCCACACGCGACTAAATATCCTGCTGACTCTAAAGTAAGGTGATTTCAAGCCAATAGCACCAACAATCCTCAAATATATGAGTTGCTATTTAGAAAACAGAAAAGGAAGCTTCAAATAATTTAATCACTAGCTGCTTGAGTTGTAAAACTCGATACGGAAACGATGTCTGGATTTTTTATTTTTAAGATTCCTCTCAACATTTGTTAGTTGTACATACAAACGTGGATCATGAATATTCAGAACGGTTTTTCCTAAAATGAAAGAGTTGCCGTTTCTATCCGATAAATAAATCGTTCATCTCTCTTCTGACATACAATCATTTCGCTATAAGAAGTAATCATAAGGTTGTATGGTGTTTTTGAAGGATATTGGCGCTTTAAGTTTTCTAAACAAAAGTAATGGAATCTTTTTAAAACACCAGTTGTACTTATTAATCACACCTTTTATTTTCCTTCCATAAGAACGAAGGATTTATCAAGCTTCATTTTTAAAATTCACAATGTCTACCGACTAGTGTTGATAGAATTTCATTGATTCATTTTGCAACTATATTAATTCGTGGTCAGCTTCTCAAGGGTTGTAAACAATGTTTATAACACTAACGAAAGTAAGTAAATCATCTAATTGCTTTAACAGAAAGCCTTTACCAAACAGATCAATCACTTCAGCCTTTAATTCAAAACACAAAAAATGTGAGCCGTCACGGGACGCCTGGCAGATATGAAACATCAAGTTTGCACAAGTAATATGCATAAAAGACAATAAATATTACGACAGGAACTAAACATGGCATAATGCAAAAATAAAATATTACGAATTTTTTCCACAAAATGATGACTATTTATTTAATAAACATTTATTTTTACAGTTTACACTGATTTGACATCGGCATTTGATCTGATTAATCATAAACTTTTAATTTCCAAACTTCATTCTTATGGTATATATGGTTCGTTGTTGAATTGGATTAGGTCATCGATTGAGTCTAGGGTTTACTCTATTAAATATAATAATTTTGTTTCATATGAATATAAAGCTATTTCAGGTGTTGGGCAGGGTACCCACACTGGACCTTTGTACTTCATGATTTTTATTAATGATATTACTACTGTTGTTAACTTTTAAAAAATATTACTCTATGCTGATGATATGAAGATATTTTCCTCTATTTGTTCAGTCCTTGACTCAGTTAATTTTCAAGTTGACCTGAATAATGTTACATTATGGTGTAAGGATAATGGTTTTTTGTTTAGTTTAGAGAAATGTTGTTATATATCTTTTTATAGAATTTTAAGTATTTCCTCAATGAGACAGTTCCTCTTCAAAGAATGTTTGTAGTGAGGGACCTTGGAGTTTACTTTGACTCAAAACTTACTTTTTCTGATCATATTAATTTTATAATAAATAAATCAGTAAAACTTCTTTATTTTATATTTCGTAAGTCAAGGGAATTCCGTGATCCCTCAACTCTAATCACTCTATATAATTCTCTGGTTAGGTCTCAGCTAATTTACGGTTCTTTGATTTGGTCCCCTATTAAACTTTGTGACTCTGCAAGAATTGAATCTGTTCAGCATAGATTCTTGCGTTTAATGTCATTCCGTATTGGTAAGCCCATGAACATTTACTCCCATGACTATTCAGATATATCAAAATATTTAATGATTTGTTCTCTTAATTCTTTTAGAGTTTATTCTTATGTTTTATTTTTGTTCAAAATTTTAAATAACTTTGTTGATTCTCCCTCTTTACTTTCTCGTATAAATTTTAGAATACCTGCGTGTATGTAACTTGAAAATTGCTGATTCTTCTTTTATTTTTAGATTTTGTTCTGTTATTAACCAGAATGATGCCATTCAAGATCTCATTAATACTAAATCTATTGCTAAATTTAAAAGACAATTGCGTGAAGTTATTTTTGTTTATGGCTAATTCTATATTTTCTTATTTTCTTTTTTATACTTAATATTATTTTTGCTGAACACAATTATTTGTATGCAGTTTTTTTTTTGCTTTATTTAATGTAATTATCAATAACTTTTTTTTTATCTACACTATTGGTCACGACGCCTTTACTCGCATTATATTTATTATTATAATATTACTTTTTGTATTTGGGCCTTTGGCCTGTAATTGGATAAATAAAAAAAATACAAAAATTAAAAATTCAAAAATTTATTTCAAGTTGCGACAACTCAGTTCTTTTAATCAGTGACTTCAGTAAAAGTAATGAATAAAAATAATGACAGCATTACTGTGATAATTGGTCGAAGATAACTGAAGTATGTTACAAAAGTATTGGACATAACATTATCAAGACATCTAATACCTAAATACGCCATCTATTGTTGTTGTTGTTGCTGCATATCTCGTAGTAGGTTCTCTTGAATTGTTGTTAATTTGCAATTGAAATTCTTTTTGGAGGAACGTAGTTTCTAATGGCATTGATGGCATTGATTCATCTTTAGCAAAATTTACATTGAAATCTCCAGCTAAAATCAATGGTAGTTTATCTTTATTGGTTTTAAAAATTATTGAACCTCTGTGACTGTACGGAAATAATTTCTCGTGTAAAAACGAGATATCATTCATTTTTTTATATAGTAAACGACACCGTCGAAACTAGTGGTACGCGAATCGTACAGGCGCTCGCGCATGGCAAGCGTCGCCACAACATGCAATCGCCACGATCGCCACGCCAACAATCCGGTTTATTCGCGCCTATAGATGTTTCACATCAAAAAAGTTTTCTCTAATTCATGAAACTGTTTTGGATAACCTGTTTGACATTTCGCTTCGCCACAAAAAGTATTTTAAAAACAGAATACAGTGAATTCGTTAGTTTTCGTGGATGTCTTAAGCATTCTTTTACCTGATGTTTCCGAATATTTATTTAAAAAAATCTATCTATCCTGAAGATCATCTAGGATATCCCGAGCAACAGAGAACGTGTCGATGTATTGGAAATAATTCGAATCGAACCGCATACGTATCTGTACGAATACTCATAGCGCAAAGCGAAGTGAGTAGTTTACTCAGACGGTTCTCAGCTCAGTATAAAGCTTTAGAACAAGATTCTATTGCCTGCCTCCCCCCCATGGGTGAACGCATGCGTATTATGCACATTTCGATCATCTATCAACTGAGTGTTGAAGGAACATAAACTTTAAACATTTTAATCATAGCGACCATTTCATACCATAACCTAACCTAAGCAAAAACTCCTTGGTGGTGCATAGCACTTCAAAAATTTAGTCATAGCAACCACTTCATACCATAACCTAAGCAAACCCCCTTGGTTGTGCATAGCACTTTTCGGTGGTGCAGAGAACTTTATGTCTTATGCAGTGGCGGTTTTACTGTAGGTGCATTTGTTCAGTGAACCCCCTTAAAACTTGAACTAGTTACACCATATAATTTTATCCTTTTAATATTTATTATACTATTGATGATTATCGTATAATATACATCTCTTTTACCATTTCATAGTTCATAGTTACAAAACACCAACCCGTAACCCATAGAAAATATTTAAATTTTTGTTGTGTCGCTGACGATTTCACCTAACTTTTTTGGTTCAAATTTTATTCTGAACATATCACGAGAGCGATACTCCGTTTTATGTCCATGTGTTAGAGAGAGAGGCGTCGGACGCGTGAAAACATACAGCGTTTAGGTGCACTGCACGAGAAGCCGGAATCAGCCGGAAAATGTCGTGCTACGTCGGCAGGGGTACCCGACAATCTGCCAGGGTTTTGCAAGTTCGGTTAGGCCACCTGGTGAAAATGTCCAGTACGAGTCATTTTTAAAGGCTCTGGAAGCTAGTGTTGGTAGAAACCGATAGTAAAAAAGTTATGTTCAGAAGCATGTTCAGATTTCAGAGTTCAAAGTCCACTAATTGTAAATGACGCACAATTTATTGCACAATACGTGTTAATTAAAATATTACGTAAATGATGGAGTCGTGTTCGGTAAAATATATTAAAGAAAATTCAAATAATTTTCAAAATCGTTTCGAAATAAAGAAAAGGGGTCCACCTCGCCCAAAACTACAGCTGACACAAGAGTGTACCTTAAAAAATAAAAAGTTCAAACGAGTGTTTAAAGTAGAACAGTATAAAAAAAGTTCGTGGTTTTGTGGGTGTAATAAATTAAACGCATTATTTTGCTTTCCGTGCCTGATTTTTGCCGGTAATCCTAATGAAAGTGTTGATTGGACAAAGACAGGGGTTACGGATTTGTCACATTTGTCGGCAAAACATAGACGAATGGATTTCTTGTATAAGTAAACGTAAGGTTTTTATTTATTGTGTTATTAAATGCCAAAAGTATTTGTTTCTCCTAAAAATATTAAAAATCTTCGCCTGCGGCGCATTTGCAACATCGTGAAATACGCTTCATGTTCTGATATTACCTACATGTTATTAACTTTGTGAACCCCCTTCGTATTTGACCACGAGCCGCCACTGGTCTTATGTTAAGACAGGGGTTCCTTCAACACTCAGTTGACAGCTGATCGAAATGTGCATAATACGCATGCGTTCACCCATGGGAGGGGCAGGCGCTAGAATCTTCTAGCTTTAGAGGGAAATGGTCTTGCGCAGTTATGTGAGTTTATAAGTTGAGTACTTAGTTGGTTTTTTTTACTACCGAGCGGCATGGTCTAGTGGTCTAGATCATTGCTTAGCAATTTGGGAGGTCACCAGTTCGATTCCGGGGCCGGCTACTCTGGTCCAAGTTTTTCTGTGGTTTCCTTGGATCATTTGGGCAAATTCTGGAGTAGTAATATTCCACAGATAGTCTTTCACTTCTCTTCTGTCTTCATTTCGTCCGTCTCATCTTTCTTCCCCCACACCACCACCCACCCATTCCCACGATTCCTGAAGGAGGCTGAAGAGGGCCTTCCGCCCTACCCCTCCGACTTTGCACAAGAGTGTAGGTCGGGGGGGACAGCCCGCCCATCAACATTGGTGGGAATGAAACACCCAAAAGTTGTTTTTTATTTTTGATTAAAATGTTTTTGTGTGTACTTATGTACGCACGTAAGAAGCTATACTTCTTTTGCGTAACTTGATAAAAATCTTTCTCAAAATTTTATCTTTAGGGTTATCCTTCGTTTGTAGAAAAAACGTCACTAATAATAGAAAAAAAGGTATTTAATACATTGAAAGTTTTATTATAATGCACTATCTAATTAAATAAATTTTTTTTTAAAATAAAAAATATTTCTACATAATTTAAATATTTTAATTTTTCCGCACTTA
Organism: Agrilus mali; assembly: GCA_029378335.1. NCBI lineage: Eukaryota > Metazoa > Arthropoda > Insecta > Coleoptera > Buprestidae > Agrilus > Agrilus mali. The sequence goes on from CM055662.1 coordinate 10,224,934, forward strand.
ATAATTATTATTTGTGTCTATTACTAATTTATTAATTTATTTGTACACTTATTACATTTTAAATAATAATGTAAAAATTTATTTTATTTTATGATGTAAATAAATAATACTTACCTCAAATTTTACAAATATTTAACCCTCCACGTGTATAGTATGTGACACGTACTTACTGGGTCACATACTACACCTGGATCTATTAGGTTGACTAGCTAACTTCATACTGTCGGTTTTCCGTGTCGGTGTGCGCGCGCAACTGTCAGTTTTCCATGTCGGTGTGCGCGCGCATCGTAAACATTTACTCTCATCATTTTTCCCTAACGCGCCAAAGGAAGTATAACTTCAATAAACATTTTTAACCCCTTAACAGCTTTTGAGTTTTGATTTATATTAACAATTAGGAAGAGAATATGTAATTCAAGAGATCAAGTATCTGTGCTCACCCAAATTGCTGTAACCGATGATAGCACATTTGGCGATCAAATGGCCCATAAATTACACCTTTCACCTTCACTGTCAGACGCCGCTAGGTTAGTTTCGTTTTGTTTAAAAATTCAAGATGGTGCAATTATTTACTTGGTCACATTACAGAGCTTTTACTATAAGAAAAGTTGAAAATTTTTGTATTCCCCTTCACTTATGCTGGTAATTAAAAATGGTTACCAGGTAAGTACTTCTTGTGTTTATAAAACTATAAAGCGAATTTACACAAAATTAGATTTTCAATATTGTATTCCATAAACAACTAAAATAGGACTCACCCCAAATTACCACTGCGTCTAGCGTTGATAATGCCCACGTTTGAAGTGGGCGAAACACGTGTCCGCGTTTTAAATTAATTAGTGGTAATTTGGGGTGAGTCCTATTTTAGTTGTTTATTCATTTACCACAGTCTCCTTTTCTACATTGTATTCCATATAAAATATAGATGCAAAACTGGCTTTACAACACTCTTTATTTTCATTAAAATTTAATACAATTGTTAGAATATCAGCTCTTTCTATTTATTTTTATTACATAGAAGCTCTTATCCAAAAAGTGATGGATTTGTGAGAGATAATATTTTTATATGGCTGATGTCGGCACTTCTTTCTATTCCATTCAGTATATTCTTCCTGATTTCAGATTGACCTACCATTTAAAAAGGCTTCATAATGACATATAAGTAGTCATTGATCTATTGCCCAGGTATTTTGAACAGTCAAAGTTAGACGACGAGAGTTGACAAAGGCGCCGGGTTTAATAAAGCCAGGCGTCGTAAAAATAAATGTGTTTTTAGTAAAAAAAGGGGGCGTAACACGTTCAAATTAGAACATCTGTAATGCAAAAATCGATGTTAAACGCCAACACAAATTAAATGAACAAAACCGTTGCAGACAGAGAGAGAAATTGATAAGATTTTTTTCGTATCCAAGATTTATTTTATGGGTCACATTCGTATCTTGAACGGTTAGGCAGGTAACTGAACCTTTACTTACCAACACAAATGCCGCCATGCACGCGTTTGACGTTCACCATTTAGATATATTCGCTTTTGGCAAACGTTTCTGAATTTTGGCCAAGGTCATCATACACATTTTCGACTATTCCATAAAACTAATAAATGTGTTTTGATAGGTCAGAAATACTCGTCTGTACTTTTTTATACATATTAAAATACTTCCTCTTATGTCGTCTATTATTACATCAACACACCCTCCATTAATTTTAATTTTTTTTTAAACAAAAAACAATGTGAAATTTAATGGAAGCCTGCTATAACAACTTTGATACACAGTAAATTCATAAAGTGGAAGAATAACTGGATATAATTCTAAAACTTTTGGATACATTATTCTTACCAATTATTAAGGCAGTTAAGCGAACAATTCCTGCGTCCTCCACGCTTATTACAGGCCCAAGCGTATGTAGGGTTAAAGTACCTACAGTGACTGAGGAGAGACAGGTGGGATAGATTAAATGAAGACAGAAGGAAATTGACAGACGATCTGGGGAGCGTTTCTGCATTAAGTTGTATTTGTCATCATAAAATCATAAAAAATTTTGGCCATGGCAGGTCCACTCTGAATTCTACCTAACGAAATGAAGACAGAAGAAAATACTCTCTGGAGAACACTACTGTTCGGGGATTTACATCAACGTTCCAAGGAAGCCAAATAAGAATTTGGATTATAGCAGGTCAACTTTTAATCCCATTTGGATTAACTCAGATGTTGAATATAAAAGTTTAATCCCAAGATAAGATAAACAAATTTAAAGCAGAAGAGAAATGAACGAGCATCTAAGAACATTAGTAATAGTTCAACATTTGCTAAACCGATCCAAGAAAACCAAAAAAGAATTTGGATTCTGGCAGATCAACTCGGAATCCTATCTGGAATATCATCTACAAAACATTTGTTACGTCTCGCGTGTATATGTATATACGTATATATCTTTCTTTGTGTATATGTATATATCTTTCTTCTTCTAATTTATAGTTGTATGTGTGTTTATTTATAAATTAACAAAGGAGGCCCTTTTTCTAAAATTACAAAAATAAAAAAAAAAACCAAATTGTCATGGATAAGAACAATATAAAATAACAACAAAAAATTAATAAAAAAGCAACAAGAATTCAATTACATTCTGAAGACCAAGAGTTATTAATAATCAACATATATATTTGTAAATAGTTGATTTATAGTGTATTACAATAAAAAGGCAATAAAATTCAAGAAAATCCTTAATTCAATAAAAACAAGAAAAATCCGAACGCATAACAGAGGCTGGATACCAGATACGGCCTCGCATCAAACAACATTTCTACTCCAGCATCTATTTAAACCATTCAAGAAAACAACATAAGAATTAGGACCATGGCTTGTCAACTATGAATCCCATCTGAATTAACTCTAATGCTCAATCTTAAATTTTAACGCATAGATAAGGTAGACGAAATGAATACAGAAAAAAAGTAAAAGACTATCCGGGGAACATTTCTACTCCATCATTTTCTTAAACGATCCGAATAAAACACGAAAGTGTTTGGAATTTGGGGATTCAATTCTAAATTCTCTCAGGGTTTTCCCGAATGTTTAATATATAATCTTGACCCCTAGACAAGACAGACAAAATTGAGACCGAAGGGAAGTGAAAGACGATTTGGGGAACATTTCTACTCTAGCGTTTTCTTAGACGATCCAAATAAAGCACAAAAGAATTTGGATAATGGCAGATGAATTGTAAATCCTATCCGGGTTCATCCATGTGTTTAATCTATAATCTTGACCTCTAGGTGGGATAGACGAAATAAAGACGGAAGAGAGATAAACGACTAACTAGTGCTCCAGCACATTCTTAAACAATCCAAGAAAACCAAACAAGAATTTGGGTTATGCCAGGTCAACTTTGATCCTTATGTAGATTTGCCCGAATGTTCAATCGATAATATTGACCCCTTGATGACATAGACGAAGACGAAGACTATCTGTAGAGCATTTCTGCTTCAGCATTTTCATGAACGACCCAAATAAAGCACAATAGTATTTGGAACTTAACAACTCAACTCTTAATCCTATCTGGGTTCATTTTAATGTTTGATTTACAATCTTGGTCCCTAGACAGAAAGCAAGTGAAAAAAAGTCTACATCTGAGGAATATATCTGTTTCAACATTTGCTTAAACGATCCTAGGAAAAAACTTTGAACATAGGCAGGTAAACTCTGAATACTATCTAATAATATATTCGAAACATTCAAAAGTAGTATATCTGGAATGATAAATTGAACAATATCTATAAGTCTTGGTGTGGTAGGCTAAACAAAGATATTTCATGAAAAAGACTAGGTAGGAGTTCTGAAGAAATAAGAATAGTTCAAAAGATTACTTCAAACTGAAGTGATTTCATACATATAGAAATCACTCTATTAAAATTATAATGCCTCTGATATGATTAACATTTTATGAAGTTATGATCGCAGAACATTTAGTCTTCTAAGTATCCAGTAAGAAAATACAAAATCTGTAATTTTTTAGACGATATTATAAGTATTACAAATATGCATTTCAAATGTATTGTAACGAATTTTCTAGTTAAACTATTTATTTAAGCAATTATTTATTTAACACTATTTATAACACTTAAACACTAACATAGAACTACCATTTATATCACAACAATTCACTTATTTATATAACAATTTATTTATATCACTTTGTCTATTATCGGTTTTAATTCGCGCACTGATGCTTTCTTCAACTAACTGTCCCTCGGTCCAAAGATGATAACTATATATACACCTTTCGAACTTTCTAGACAGGAACTCGAAGAAATCCTGAGTATTCCCGAATGATGAGTAATCATTAGAAAGTCCTCGATTATTCCAGAATTGAACTTGTTACTTGTCGCCGGAGAATGATTTACATCTTGTAAGTTGATAACACGAAAAGTGCCGTGTGCGGTGTCTACGCCGGTGTTAGCGATAACAAGTACATGCCACAAATTGTTATCGCACACACGTACTGTGTCACTGGTTGCTACAGTATATAGACATCAAACATTAATATTAGAATAGTTCGAATTGTATTTTTGACCTTATCAGACTTTTTTACTGGTTTGAGCCCAGAAATTTTTAATTTACCAACTAAAAAGTCTTTAGTAGATTTATTACAGCCACTAAGGACCCTCATGCTACTTTGTTCAGTTTAACATTGCTCTGAATTACCTAATAAACCGAATCATTTTTTATTTTGACCTCACAACAAATTCAACATGAAATTTATGGGCGTTAAGATCATTTTCATCGTCCTATTTATCAGCCATGGTTAACAATAGGCTTTGATGCATTTCGTTTATTTTCATAATGTTTGATAGGTTTATTGTCCACCGCTCGTGCTGACATGTGAATATATAATGATAGTCAACAGTCGTATTGACAAAACAAATATTTGGCATACAGTATCAAAGATCATTTACGTCAGTATTAAAGGCCAGGGGTTTATAAATGTAGATCTAAAGGGAAAAGTCATTGCCACGCTACTTTGTTATTATTATATCTAATATTTCTGCATTCTGTGAACATGACAGGAATGGGGACAACTCCAACTAAGTATTTAGACCAATGATACTTTTGGAGTTGTCCATTAGTTATGTGAGATGTTTTAAATTGAATCCCAACCTCTCCTTTAGTGAGATGTGGCAAGGTGTAGTAGGACCCCCAACCCCTCACATGAGATTTACCTTGTAATTAGTTTTTACTTATCGGAGGAAAGAAAATTATAATAATCCTGTTTCATGTATAGAATAATATCCATTTATTCTTTTCTTAATTGTTTAGAAAGTTTCTTTGAACAGTTACTTAGAAGGGTACCATTTGTATATTTTCTAACTTTTTTGTATATCTTGTTGACATTTATAGGTACCACGACTAATTGTTGAGACGTCTCCTTTGTTCCCATCACGGTCCTCTTTTTACCATCCACTTTCCTCTAAATAAAATTTATGACCGGACGCCACTTGCATTCCCATTCGAGATATCCTTTTGTACCCTATTACATTCGTTACGCTCTTTTACCATATGTCTTCATTCACTCTTTCATAATTTTAGAAAGTGTTTGTACTCATTGTCCTTCTTCGAATTGCTTTCACTTCTTTGATCCTATTCTTACCCTTTCTATACCAAGCAATTCCCGAAATTCTATCTACTCCTATTGTTCTCCCTACTGCCAGAAAAACTACACAACTCTGGCACAAACAAATCTTGAAAGACAGATAAAATCAGTATCCCAAAGACCTTCCTGCGGTACTCACCTAACTTACCTTTACTTATCAGTATCCCAAAGACCTTCCTGCGGTACTCACCTAACTTACCTTTACTTACCAGTATCCAAGAAACCTTCTTGCGTTACTCAACTTACTTACTTGCCGAGGGCATATCATACCTACTTACTTACTTATCAAACTTATCCTACTTGCCGAGGGCAATACATACCTACTTATCTTACCAAACTAATCCTACTTATCAAACTAAACTTGTCTTACGTATCCTATCCAACTACCCTACCTACTCCAACGTCTCAACATTAATCATTTCATCAATCTTATATCGTAATCATCCTTTTCAATTCCTAGTTTAAGTCATTGTATATATTTAAATAAATCTGTTCCTGTTATCACATATTCTTATTATCACTTACCTATATAAACCTACAAGAACTACCTATACCACCGTAAAAAGTAGTATAGGATCGCTCGTGTAATTTCAACGCGAACGAACAAATCCCTTATTTTGAATTTTGAGGTTTCAGTGGGCCCTTTCCCCATTTTTATTTCACATTATTAATGAATGTTCTACTTGGGAATCTGGAATTCAAATATGACCCAAAAGGGTTAAGGATACTAAAACCCAAAATTGGAAGATTATTACAAAAGTGTTAATTGATATTGAATTCAATCGTTTTGTAAATCATTGGCTTCTATAAAGATCCTTAATAGGTAATATTAAGGAAGGTAGTAAAAAATTAAAAAAAAAATCGTTGGATGTTATTCTATCTGTTAGAGACACTATAACAATTTTCTAGTACATATGTCGCAAATTAGTTCTTCAAGATGGACAATCTGAGATCATGGCAAACTTGTTTGGAAAGAGCATTCCTAAAATGAGTTTCAGTGGTACATTCGACTCCATACCGAATTCATTAATCCAAAATGTAAAATTGGATATTTTATGACACTTAAAATAAATAAGCAAAGTTATTTTTAATCTTTAATCAAACCAAAGCGAAAGTGAAGTATACTAAGTATTTCTTTTTAGGATTAAATATACTTTCTCTTTGGAAGCACATCTACATCCATACATCTGTATATAAGTATAAATAAGTGTTTATTTCTGGTGGTCATTAATGGTAAAAGTTGGCAACAATTTGAAAAGTTTTGGCAATAATAGTTTTACTATAACTATTGTTTTCAGCAGACATTGTTGATTTATTAATGTACAATTAGAAGTTTATTATTTTTTTATGGTTTACATATTAAAACGTAGTTTTTATAAAGAAATCCATAAAATTCTCCTTGAAAATACATAAATTACACACTAATAATGAAAGGTATGTGTTGTAAAACGGAAGGAATTGAACTGTCGAACTAAACAATACAGTCAGTGGCGTAGCTCCGGCCCCGGAGCAAAAATCTCTTTCTAAACTGGTTTTATCAACTAAAAAATGTAATAATACTTTGAAGGTGCAAAGCTCCTTTATCGTCAGTAGATAGTAGATATTTAATAATTTTATTTTTATGGTCGTTTTCTCCATATAAATATGTATATGAAAATTGGTACAATTTACAAGAATTTATTTATTGTATATACTCAGAAGCAAAAAGTTTCACGTCTGTCACGCGTAAACACCACTACCTACCTATTTTAAAAATAAATTATTTTCCAATATTGAAATTTCAGTGTTTCTCAATATTTACAAAAGTTCAAAAATTAATTTCAAGTTGCGACAAATCAATTCTTTTAATCAGTAACTTCAGTAATAGTTATATTCGATGTTGCCTCTGGCAGCATTACTGTGATAATTGGTCGAGGATAACTGAAGTATGTTGCAAAAGTATTGGACATAACATTATCAAGACATCTAATAAATACAGCATCAATTTTATGCATAACTGGTAGTACCTAGGTTCTCTTTGATTGTTGTTAATTTGCAATTGAAATTCATTTTGGAGGAACGGAACTAATGGCATTGATTCATCTTTAGCAAAATTTACATTGAAATCTCCAGCTAAAATCAATGGTAGTTTATCTTCATTGGTTTAAAAAAATAATTGAACCTCTGTGACTGTACGGAAATAATTTCTCATGTAAAAATGAAATATCATTCATTTTTTTATTAGCTGAAATGTACACAACAATCATAATTAATTCACTTCCATCTTCTAGTTTACTATAGTAACCGAATGGGAAAAGAATCGCACAGGCGCTTGCGATTGGCGAGCGTCGCCACGGTATTTTACTGATGCTTTCCAGCTCAAAACTTCTTATTTTATCCAACACGTTTGATGAATTACAATAGAGAACCCTATCTGTTTAACTCTCAGAATTTTAAATTTTGTATCAAGTTCGAGTTACACACACTACAAAACAATCAGAAATTATGATGATTATACGAACTTCACAACAAAAAATACAAATGTCTAAGTAAAAGCTGGATCAATACTGGTCTCTCGTATTTTCAATACAAAGGTAATTTGGGTTAAGTCAAATAGTGGGAAAATGGAAGGTGGAAAGGGTGAGTGGTAGAACAAAAATATGTATACATATGTATTTACACATAGGTAAGTACAAAATTGAATTTTAATTCAAAGAAATGTAATACAATCTGAACACTATCTATTCCACCGTATCAACGCAGATTACGTCATTTTCTGAGGCCATTCAAGGTTGGTCAACTGAGGTGCATATATAATATCCTGGGGATTAAGGAAAGTTTAGTTCTTTTGCCTGCAGTTGATGTTACAGGGTTAATTCTTTGAAACATACATTATACTAGGAAGCTATGCCAATAAGGTTCCTGGAAATTACAAAGTTTCTATGATTAATAAGTTGACACAAGAAACAAAGTAATACTAAAAGGGTTTCGTTCTTTCGCTTCAAGATATGAAAACCTAAATTTAAATTTATAACCTAAACATAGACACGTTTTTTCAGTTAATGATTATTTAAAGATTATTTAATTATCGTTTTCCTTCCTCCACTGTTCATTTTTTTTATAAAATGGGATTAATTTTGTGATTAATTGTATTAAACAAAAATGAACAGAAATAAAAATTAAATGGAAAATCGGAAATCTATTCAAATAACTATTCTGTTTTCCTACATAAAACACTAAAGAAGTAATTTATGTCATCTAAAACCCACAAGGAGCACAATTCTTATACAATTATTACCTAATTTAATTGACACCAAATTGTTGTTTTTCATTAAAAGAAAATATATTGCCTTACGAAGATCGTAAAAGTTCAAAATTATCCACCCTAAATAAAGTTCAGTACACCTGTTGTTTTGTTAATATTGCTTCCTATTTTTGCGAATTTCTTAAAAAAATTGAACGCTTAGTTTACCTTACTCGATTGTTTGTTTGTTTGTCGAAACACTAAAAAGTTCAACAACTCTTTCAAATCCTTATAAATAGATTAAAATATTGTGAGCTCAGGTGCCGGTATATTTTTAAAAATTTTTTGTCGACTTCGTTCCCTTTTAATTTAGAGTTGGATACTATTCTATTATGTATCTATTTTAAGAAAATATTCACCCATATATTAAAATTAAATAGAAAATACGTGGATCTTTTTTCCATTAATTACGTAAGTTCCAAATGGGGGAAGAGGTCTAGAAAAATCTCCTCAAATTTATTTTAAAAGGAGAACGAATCTCACGTCAACTTCTTAACTTAAAGAATTGTTCAGATTTCCTTTATTCTTTTAATTAAAAAGGAGGCCAACCATATCTTATCAAATCTCACTATTGGGGAGAGAGAGAATCCACAATAAAAGTAAAAACGTTTTACGTAAAAAATGGGCACCGTCTAAGGGGTATGTTCTCTCTTTCTGAAGTGTGGTGCCCCAAAGGGTAAGAGAAGAGAGGGCACTAAGGAAGTCAATGAGGAGAAGAAAAGATTAAATGGTAGAACATTATCAGAGACATAGAATGGTAATTGGAGGCTTTTTGGAACCAGAAACAGGAATAAAGAAGGACATACGAAAATCTAGACTAGATTAATGTTTACAAATAGTTTTAAAGGAAATGCCAAAATTGACTCATGCTCCAGGAAGAAGTAGAGGTGCATATCCAACAATTATTTGGCCTGATGATCTTGTGATGATGATAACTGAGAGCGATTCTGCCAATCGTTAAAAAACTTTGAAAGAAATTTTAAGTTTATTTATTACTTTTTTAAAGTAATTTTGGTTAGCACTATAAATAAAAAAAAGTGTTTGACCTACATATGTATATGAGCAGAGCGAATGCAGTTTTAAATAAATAAATGTAATGGCACATAAATAAAATTGTAAATGTGCATATGCTCTGTACACACTTAATAAAATTGCAATTAATTTTATTTCAGCCCACTTTTCTGCAATGTTCCATGGAACTATTCACGTAGCCCTGTTGAAATCGCTTTTATTTTGGTTCACTCTATTAAACCGAAGGCCTTTGATGCAATCTAACAATATGCGTAGACAAGTCTGTGCAGTCATGTGAACATACTCCTGTACATTGCTCCCAATGTGCGTACGGAAGCAACTCGGTTAATGAACGAATAAAATAAAATCATTTCATAAACTGGCATAAAATGGAATCAGCAGTTTAGTTGTTAATACGAGGACGTGATGAAGATATAAATTAATGGGAAATAACATTTCGGAAACGAATAAACGTTTAGTTTTACGTATAAACCTTCGTGAGCATTGCTCTTTAACATTACATTTGTTTTGACCTAATTAGATACTCCAAAAATGTGATAACTCGCAGTAATTACACCTAAAGAGTTTTTTAAACAACGAGGAATTATAAAACACTATATTATCGACATAAAAACTACCTTTAACTTTTTTAAACTTTTAACTCTTACTTGAAACAAAATGTTATATGTAATTTAGATATACAAGTACATATATTGTAAGTACATAATAACAATTAATTTATTTAATAAAATAAAAATTAACAAGACGCATAAGTTAGTATACAGGGTGATTTTCTACAATGTAACTCTCAAAATAAAACGGGCGCTAGAGGTAATTCAGAATCGCATGAGCTTTGACTTTGGTGGGCACAGAAACTGAAGTCAGTCTGACACGGTCTGACATAAGCTCAGCCTCTTCCATCACTTCCACATTTTAATGCTAATGAGATACTAATAATTATCTCTACTTTGCATACGTGAATTTGTTTGAACTGAAAAAACAAAAATGCTTAGTTTGATGAATGTATGAAAAATCATTTCTATTTCGAAATATAACATGCTTCTTAAAAATTATCTTAAACTAATCGAACTCTCAAAATCCGTTACGCAACACGTACCAAAATATCCCAATAAAAAATACTCATAACCCTTCATTTTCACCCTTCTACCACCAACCCCTAATTTTTAATAGCGATATTAGTAGTGTAATAATCTTCAACTCTCAGTGGTCGATAACTGATCAATTATTATCAATCGATTAGTCATCCCCGCAAGGCGTCTACTGATGTCACTACCTACTCACCCAGCAAACAACACACGGAATGGGGATGAGAATGAAGCAGATTTTTTTAGAATGTTACAGGGAGTTCAGATATGTTCTATGAAGTAAAATAATATTTTATTATAACATTTAGAATGATTTGGCAATGATCAAGAATGTTCCAGAATCTTGAAGATCATTCAAGAATGTTTCAGAGTGTTAAAAAAAGTTAGAAAATGTTTTGAATCATTATGGGATGTTCTGGATAGTTCTAAATTCGCGAATATTCTAGAATGTTCCATCAAATTTGTGAAATATTCTTACTCGGGCAACGCCGGGTATTGCTGCTAATTATTTATATGAAACTCACAGAATAAATAAACATATTTTGGCACCTTTCCCTCCTCCTAAGACTGCTACTGTCAAAAACTTGTGAACTTCCCAAATAAATGTTTTTGCCTTTATCTTCGCCATAATTTACAAGACATGTAGAAGAAATCCAACTTGATGAGGCCTGTAAAGGTTCTTTTATTAAGTTTTAAAGTCTACACCAACGTTTCTTCTCTTGTTTAAGGTAGGCTTTGTAATTGCATGTATATGATCATTTGAGCCCTTACAATAAGATGCGAAACATTTGTGTCAATTTTATAATTTAATGAAACAAAAATTCACTGCCGTCATCAGATTTTTATTTATGTACTCTTTATCAAATATGATTAAAATTTGTTACACTTTCTAACTCATTATTTATAAATACGACAATTAATCTTAAAAAGTGTAGTCTTTCATGTTACTGTTTTGTATTATTTCTACCGAGACTACAATGCGGTTTAGTTTTTAATTCTAATGTTTATTCACACATGAACCTATTTCTAAATTTAGGACTATTAGAATGTGTTTTGTCCCACAGCGCATCATTCAGTACTTCCTCATTGTCCGAGTATTTGCTCAAAGGACATAGCCTTATACCTATAAACCTAGTCTACAAGGTTGGCATAGTTGAACGTTTCGAGAGGATAATATAAAGTTTGGAATTTCAAACTGTTGACAAGCTTCCGCAGTTAAAGTGTAGATTATTTGGAAAGAGAATTTGATAAATTAGCATTACCCGCCTTTAGGACACCCCTACGTAAAAAAACAACCTAATTAGGATAATTTAGTAGATTTTATATTACTAAATATTTGAAAAAAGCAGTAGAAAAGGCAGGAAAGTAGTAATAATCCAAGAGTTGGGATTAAAGAAAGAATGCGATGATTGAAGACAATACTAGTTTTAATTAAAAATATAGATAATGTAGAGGCAAGTATGACTTCAAGTATTGGATATGGAATAGAGTGGGTATCTATAGGGGCAACGCTGTAATTGTTCTTTTTATCACGTTTGAAGGTTACGTATAATAGGATATTACCAACCATTTCATTAGATCCAAATGGCTGTCACGAAGGTGGTAATCACTATCAGTACTAAAGTGGCCACTGGCCAACAGGTGTGCGTTGTCAGCAATCAAAGAAGTAAAGAGGATCCACCATCAAGTTAAGGAGAGTGTACGCGCAACCTACTAATATTTGCTGCTAACTGAAGTATTTTAAGTATCAAATATAGACCTTTCGGATATATTTACTTATCCAAAAATTTGGTTGAATTAATCTCTGATTTCTTAAGTTTCACGTTGTACTCTATCCTTTTTCTTCCCTTTTTCACTGCTTCTTTCCATTTCCTTCCATATACTCCTACTTATTTTCAGGTTTTAATCTTCATTCCTATAGGTATATTAGTACCTCATTAATTTAAAGAACTACATACATCTTAGCCTTCTTCTTGCCCTTTTAATTACTGTGTGGCCCATAATTTGTTCTCCTGACATCTTCTCATTACATGGCTCAAACATTCTATCTTTCTATCACACAGTCTACATCTTCTGTCTTCTTCCTTTCTCCAATATTTGTATCCCCTACACTCATTCCCTGTCCTAAACCTAGCTAATATGCTCATATCCTTTCCTATTTCTAAATGCATTCTCCTTGCCAGTCCCTCCACATGATTTTTCTTGGCCCTGCCCCATATCTTGATTCCTCAATTCTCTTTAAATCATCCCCTCTTATTATATCGTTATATCTTTTTCTCACCATTTCCCAAATATTTTTTCCTTCCCTTCTCCACTCCACCACCTGCTCTTAATAAATTTTTAAATACTGCATAATTCCTTTCTTTATCATACCTGCTGTTTTTTTCATATTTCTAATATCCTCCTCCTGCATATTTCTTTACTAATATTTCCTTCTTCTAATTTTGCCAACCTTTCGTCATATTTGACTACTAGTTTTATTATTTCCTCCCATATCTTACTGCATTTACTTTCCCTCCTTATTACGTAATCTGGTGTGCTTACATTTAATTGTAAAATCCACTTTTAGCGTTTTCTGTATATAGTTACCTGTATTTTTTTCTTCCATTTCCAAACCTCCACCCCAAAAAAATCTATCATACTCTCCTCATTACCATATTAAACAAGATTACTCTTCTTCTCCAATCTTTTTTACATACTTTCTATCCTATTCCCCACACCCTTTCAATGGTTGTTATACTCTTCGCTAGTTGATTGGAAATATGTTCATCATCCTCATTATTATCCCTTATCATCCATCCCAAATATAAATAGTCCCTAACTCTTTCTATCTCTAACCCCTTCCATAGTATCTCTTTCTTTTCCCTTCGTCTTTTGCCTCGTTTTTCACCAAATTCCATATTTTTAGATTTCTCGCTATTTAATTGCAGTCCCTTCCTCAATGAATGTCTCCAGTTTTTTACCATTTCTTTTATACCAACCCTTAGCTGTATTATGCCGCACTTTGTACTATTGATAATGACATGAGTACTGTTTGAAACAATTATCGAATGATTTGTTAAATAAAATTTAAGCATTTGCTTTGTTTTTAATCTTTAGTTAGATAGTTAAGTATATGCCAATTTCATGATAAATTAATTTAAATTTATTAAGAACAATTTTATTATATTAAAGGAAAGTTAGTACTTATTTTAATTTATGTATTATATACCTGTTAGAGTTAGTAAGTTATATGTAGAATTTCTATTTGTGATCCCAGGGTTCACATTTACTTACCATCATCTTAATGCTTGGCAGCTTGGCACGGTCAAATACATATCCTTTTGCCAAAAAACGCCACAGGTAATTAAATGAGTTTAGGCATGTATTAAAAATGGATTATAAATCTACGAAATACACAAAATAAATTTAATAGGAAAATATAAAAGTTAATTCAACTTTATTTATGGTTATTTTATAATTCTTCCCTCTAATTGATATTTTCAGAAAAATAATCCTAATAAATTTGAGGGGTGATGTTACCACGAGGCTTTTACTTCTTTAATTTATTTCTTTATCATTATAATTATTGTGAATGACTTAGATGTTACCATGTAGTTTTAAATTCATTAATTAATTAAGTAATTATTTTAACTGTGGGGAAGGGTCACTTGTTGATGTGAAACATCTATAGCCGCGAGTAAACCGGATTGTTGGCGATCGTGGCGATTGCTTGCCGTGGCGACGCTCGCCATGCCAAAGCGCCTGTGCGATTCTTTTTCCACTCGGTTCGACGGTGTCGTTTACTATAGTAAACTAGAAGATGGAAGTGAATTAATTATGGGAAAACGTCGGTGTTGGTAGGTAAAAGGTGTTTTTGTCCCTCTTTTAACAATGATGATTAGTAGTATTTTTATAAGTAAAAGAAATGAAAACTGAATTTGGAGGTAATTGACATACAAGGATAGTAAAAAGGAGAAAAAATACAGTCGAACTTCGATAACTCGAATGACCAAATAATGCGCTTATATTTTGTAAATTAGCATTTGTGGGTATTTTTATTTCATGTTACAGATAGATATAGGTAATAGATATTGTTTTTCAGTATTATAAGACTTAATTTTTAGTCAAAAACAGTTTTTAAAGTTCGTTTCTGTGACAAATAATCGTAGACGTAGAACTGCCTCACTGTTTGCATAGTAAGTATAGCTATTAGAAACATATATTGTTCAAGGATTCTTCCAGAAAATTCGACTAATCGAAGTTGGCGCAAATACTATCTTCGAGTTATCAAGATAGTCGAGTAATAAAAGTTCGAGAGTTTGAATTATTAAGTAAAAATTCACCCTATCAACGTTCGAGTAATTGAAGTTTGACTGTAATCATTTTTAAAGAAGAGTATGAGATATTTATTGGTTACAATTCTATAAAATAGAAATCCTTTCCGACCACAATTGAGTTCGAAACAGTGACTTACAAGGTACCAACCTATAAGAATGATTGCGATGTTAGTAAGTTAGTTAGTATGTTAGTTTGTAGCGAGGAAATACTTATATTTGGTAAAACAAATCGAAAAGAAGAATCCACCGGTTGGCTTTAATTTATTGCTACATATCCTTTTAGTGATTCCAAATCCCGGGTAGGTTTGAAAAAGCATTTTTTGAGGGAATGTTTGAAAATTTTTAAAATGCCCTACCTTGAAAAAACAATGGCAAAAAATACTTTAAAAAATTTTTCCAAAAACAAGAAAATGCATTTTCATTTAAACCCCGCCTTTTAACAACGAAAAATCAAAAAAATTGTAGCGATAGTCTTCCCCAAACTTTTTCAAAGGAACATACCAAAAAAAGTTTTGTTAAAAATTTAATTTAGATTAAAAATAACTTTGGGGAAAGTGTATGGACCGGCATAAAAGAAGCCCCCATCACAAACAAGGGTCTATTTTTTTATAGAACAAGGCGGTTCCCCGTAGGCATGGAGCAACCACAATTTTTGGGATAAATTAATCTAAAAGGAAAGAATATTTTCCTTTTTAAAAAACTTTTAAAATAAAACATTTAAAATAGAAAAATTTTACTATTGATTAATTTTTTTTTAAGGAAGGGTTTTTACGGTTCATCAGGTTTTTTAAATCAAAAAATAAACCGAACAAAATTGTAAATTTTTATTGGCTTTTCCATTTCGATTCATTTGAACTAGAGTAGGATACGGGAAATTTTCTTTAAAAAAAAAACCGGAACAGTTAAGAGAAAATTTGAAACCCCTTTAAGGGAAAACCCCACTGCTCAAAACAGGTGGAAGCACAAAATACAATCGCTACTCCTAGGTCCATGGCAACAGGTTGGTCAACACATGTTGATAATGTTAGCCATAGTATTCCTTCTGATATTGCACAAAGTTTGCAGAAACAATATGATCTAAATGGTATTTTTGGTCGTATCTATTTACTCGTATCACCCCACACAACAATTAATTATTACCTCACTCTTACTCAGACGTGGATCTCTACATCCAAATTTGGAAGTTCAACCATCTTGTTCGCTTGTTCTTCATCATTGAGGATTTAGTAGTTCTTAGATACATGCTCATGCTCTGTCACAGAAATTATTTGTTTACGAATAGCTATTGAATGTATATCACTGACGTAGAGGTCAGTGATATACATGGTGATTGATTTAGGAGCTCGTGCTTCGAGGGCAGATCAATTATGATCAATTTTTTACTTCCGCCCTATCTGTAACCAATGCTGCCCTACCTCAAATTCGACTCTAGCTACAGCCCTGGATTCCAATCAGATAGGTTTGAAAAAGCTTTTTTATTTTTTTAGTAATAGTTTAGACAAACTTCATGTAAAATGATTTTTGACTAATACTTAGATGGACATGAAAAACATTCTTTTACATCAAAAATTGTTTTCAAGCTTCAAAAACAAGAATATGCATAGGTCATTTAAACCCCATTCCTGTAAACAAGCGAAAGATCACCAGCCCATATTATATACTTCGTTCGTATTGTCTTCCCCTACTACAGCTTTGTACTCGTAAATGGTAATCCTAGGCAATCAAATCAAAGCATTAGTCTGTTAAAATTCAATTAGATTAGGATCGTAGACTTGTGGTAGGAAAGTGATATTACTCATAGGACAGTAAAAAAGAATGCACGCAAGCACAAACAAGCCGACGAATCGATATTGGTTTTTAGAGAACAAGGCGTCTCAAAACTCCGTGGACATGGAGCAACCACAACTTCTTGGGATGAAAATTAGTCTAAAGTGAGAAAAGAATAGTTTTTCTTCGATTAATAAAAAAGGCTTAGTACGATTTTAATAAAATTTTCTTAAACTACGACAAGAGTGTAAACCTCCCTCACTATTAGATATAATTTTTTTTTAAGGAGGTCCATGCCTTACCTTCATTCAGGCTTATTCTGTAACTCAATAGAAATAAAGGCATCGAATCGAAATGTAAGCAAATCGAAATGTCACCACTTCTATTGGTCTTGTCCATTTCGACGTTCGGTATTATGTAACTAGAGTAGATGACGTGACAATCGAAATTTATGACTTCTACAAGACGTTAGGTGAAAAACGCGGCAACACTACATTTTTCGTGCAAATATGGGCCTTAGCAACCATCTGACAGTTGGTTACTTTAACCTAACCGAATTAATAAAGCATATTTGTGTTGAATACCTAGAATCGAGAGTGAAGTACCCAAGGGTAAACCAGATGTCCAGTGAAACCCTTAGCAGGTAGAGAAATTCACACTGCCTTAAGAAACACTTTAAGCATTAGGCGCATGTGCGAAGAGCTTTCTACCATCGAAATAACGATTTCGACAGCTTCAATGCAGTCGAAATATCATATTTCGATGATCGACTTTACATTTCGATTCGAGAAGATACGGAATACCGATTTTGTACAATTTCGATTCTACCCCACCACTTCTATTCGATTTTAAGCATCTCTATTCGATTTGGAGTTACAGAATAAGCCTGATTGTCTGTCTCTTATTAAAAATCGATATCTACAACTATTGCGGAGAATAAAAAGTTTTTTGCATCGATTGTTTTTCTTAATTTATTAATACAGTTTTCTGAAATAACTCGAAGCTGGATCGTGCTACTTAAATAAAATTTGATATGAAGACTACCCTAGTTTTAAAAAATTGAATTATGCTTTATAAAATAGTACCCTTATATACATTTCTACATACCAAATTTTATGCAAATCGTACGAAGCATTTTTGATTCAATGAAGAAAACCGATTTTTTTTCTCACCTTTGCCACCCCCTCCCGGGTAAAAAAAAGCAATCTGGTATATATATAAATGCGTTTAAATGGACTTATTTTCATCCCAGGAAGCTGTGGTTGCTCCATGTCCTCGGAGTTTTGAGACACCCTGTATATAAGTACTAATGTATATGTTACAGTTAAAACAAGTTTTTAGTTAGAACTCGTTTTCCCT
This sequence comes from Agrilus mali, assembly GCA_029378335.1. Taxonomy (NCBI): domain Eukaryota; kingdom Metazoa; phylum Arthropoda; class Insecta; order Coleoptera; family Buprestidae; genus Agrilus; species Agrilus mali. The sequence continues at coordinate 10,243,428 of CM055662.1, forward strand.
AGTTAAAACTAGTTTTTACTTAATGCCTTTGTTAAAACTAGAAATACCCAGTTAAAACTAGAATTTACCACTGATATATTTGATTTTCAGATAATACTAGTTGTCACATCGAGCTGTAGTTAAAACTAGCACTAGAAAAACTAATTTGGGATTGAAAACAAGATATAGTTTGAAAAATATTTATTGAAAAGGTCCAAGACACTGATAGCCAAATAATAATCTAACACTAAAAGAACATTTTAGTGAACATCGACTTAAATTAGTTGCCAAGATGACAATATTAATTATAAGTAGGTAAATAAAATAATCAAATAAATCAACAGAACACAACCATAAAATTCAAAAAAGAAAAATTGTTAAAGAACATTATTGATTAACACACAATAAAATCTAATCAGTCAAACTTAAATTTAAAAAAGGATGAGGATCTACTACGCGAACAGTTTTAACTGACTCGCTTAGGGAAAACGCGTTTTGTCTAGTAAGAACTAGTTTTAACTGATATTCGATTTGAGCATTAGTTAATTCTAGTATTAACAAATGCATACATTATAATCTACTTCTAACTAGGAAGAACGCGTTCTATCTAAAAACTAGTTTTAATTGCAACAGATATACATACAGTAACATTCCAGTTTGCGTCAATTAATATCCACTTACTGATAATAATCTTAAACGTCTGTTTTTTATTTGTTTACCTTGATGGAACAGATTAAAAAACTCGTCACGATATATACCGGAAAGCTCAGAATTCATCTATAAGGACTGGCGCTTTTATTGTATTTTCTATTAGGGTGTGCGCCTTTTGTTTAGATGTGATCGTATAAATTGTTTTATAGCGTGCCTTCGACCTACAATGAAGGTCCTAATTTATTTAATGAGATATTACATAAATAATTGTACCTATTTCTTTACTCTTTATATAAACGAAATAGGTCAATCACGTAGTAATTCATTTCAAATCAATTAAAAGTTGAATATTTAATTATTTAATATTTTTATAGAGCAAATAGACATAATGTAAGTATGTATTTATTTTCTAATGGCACACAGAAATTAATTTATTGAAAGAAAATTTGCTTAGTAACAAATTTATAGATAGGATATCTAATTCCTTTTGGCTTGTCACGAGTCATGACGCATTATTCATAACAGAATTCGGAATTCAACTTGGGTATGGATTTCCATACCTCAGAAAACAGGTATCCCTCAAGAACAGACTCAAGAATTTTATTTAAAAAAAAGTGCATATGGGTGGACGTTCCTTTTTTTCTTTTTAATAACGCTATGAAATCCTTTCTGGCTCATTCTAACGCTCATTTATGAGTTATTTTAACCGTGATAGAGCTCAAACCTCTTACATTAATATATATCTTCAATTACCCCTAGTCACCCCTTAACGTATTCCAAAAACGTTGTTATAGTTATGACCGAAAATTATAAATTTCACTTTACTTACCTTTATCTTGGTTATTACTCTGTAGTGTGAGCAAAAATACGAAAAGTAAACTACTTAAAAAATACTTATTTAAACGAGATTTCGATATGATACATCACATGCCGCTATTTTTATCTTTATAAACAAAGGAATTGCTATTATAGTACTAATTGGGCTATTTTTACTGATCTGCTTCCTTGCATTGTTTTTGGTATCAATTTATTAATTATTTTAAATCGTAGTTTTAATCCTACCAATAATCGATTAACTGATAACAGTGTTCTATTATTATTTTATTTATCTTCAGGTTAAAACATCTTAAACCACCAACACCATTTAGGATCAGATTTGTTGTTATCTATGCAATTGCAAATACCAATTATTATAATATTGTTTTTTTTTTGAAGTTGTAGTCTTGAAATGACAAAACTTGACCGTGATCATGACCATCGAAAGAAAATCGAGCCATCTAGGTACATAATTTAAAAGCTCATAACTCAATAATTTACACAAACAATTTCTTTCAAAATAAGTTTTCCTATATTTATGATTTTTTTAAATATTTTTAATTTTCAAATTTCCTCAAAAAGCCAAACCCAGAAGGAGATTCTACTTTTAATTTTCCCCTCTTCAAGGCCCTGACGACATCACGTCACTTATCAGATTTACTTTCCTATATTTGTAACAGGACAAGTGTTTTTCTATTAATTAATTTCTTCTTTTCTGAAAATAGCGATTACCATAAAAAACTTTACAGGGTGTTTTGTGTTTTAATGCATTTTCCTAGGATATCAGCTTTTATACATTTAAGTGTTCTATGGTATGATAAAAAGGTACATTAGTGGATTGTTCAATAATCTTCTTTCTGAATAAACAATGAAATATCGTTTCAAATACAACATCCGAATTGTTATTAAGTGTTTTAAAAGAGTAATGGAAAATATGCGCAAACCGAAATTCATACCTGACATTTTAATTTGACAAAAGGTTGCATAACAAACGTGAACATGAAATCAATAAAGAAATGCAAAACTTAAACTACATAAAAAGCTATTTTTGTTATTAAATGATTCGAAATATCAAATGCGATCCCGCATATTTATTATATTTATATCTTTAAAAACAAATGTACTTTTAATTAAACAAACTTTTTTTAATCTTCCTATGCCACTATATTCTATACACAAAAACATGAAAATTGTTTTTTCTTATGTTGCAAACAACTGAAATATGCATTTTAAAGGGTATAGCCGGATTAATATGGGAAATCTGCCCCCGCGGCTTTTTCGACTCGCACTCAGGGGATCGATTTGGTATCGAACAAAAATAATTCACCTCAATTTTTAGCTCTTTAACTCAAACGGTTTTCGAAATTTTCAAAAAAACCTGTTTTTTCGATTTTATTTTTATTTTTATAGTGAAATTCAAAATTAATTGATGATTATTTTTTTTCTAATTCTTATGAGTCTAAGACATGAAAAGATAACATGATCATGATTCTTAAACGAAAAGCCGAGTTTTAGGAGAGGAAAGAAAATTAAAATCTTTATTTTTTTAGCCTTTCTGAAATATGTTACTCACCAAAATTCGGCAGAAAATGTATTTTATACTCCTTTACACTCAGGAAATTTTTTTTGAATATTTTGAAACGGTGGAACAATATGAAAAAAATTAGAAACTCTTTTTTTCTAAAATCTCGCGTTTTAACTAACTTATATTTTTGTTTTAGTTAAAAAATGCATAGAAAATATTTTTTTACTTAAAATTCACATTGACATTGCTTATAAAACATTTTCAATCATATTTGCTACACAATTATTACTTAAGACTATGTTTTTTAAAACTCGCGCCAACCTGACGCATTAAACGCTAAAGTAATCATTTTTCTCATCTTTCCTCTCCTAAAAATCGGCTTTTCGTTTAAGAATCATGATCATATTACCTTTTCATGTCTTAGACTCATAAGAATTAGAAAAAAAAAATAATCATCAATTAATTTTGAATTTCACTATAAAAATAAAAATAAAATCGAAAAAACAGGTTTTTTTGAAAATTTCGAAAACCGTTTGAGTTAAAGAGCTAAAAATTGAGGTGAATTATTTTTGTTCGATACCAAATCGATCCCCTGAGTGCGAGTCGAAAAAGCCGCGGGGGCAACTTGAAAACAAAAACATAATTTAGAAACCACCAATTATTTTTTCTAAGGAAAATATTCGAGAAGCTGACATTTATTTATTCATTTTTTTGATCTCTTTACAGTTACTGATTTGCCCTAGGCAAAGATCAAAATTTGCCCACTCCGTACATTTTTATGTTATGGGGCACTTGTAGGATTTTGTAAGATTATATTAGAAGAACAATAGTAGAAAAAGGAGACTGTGGTAAATGAATGAAAAACTAAAATAGGACTCACCCCAAATTACCACTAATTAATTTAAAACGTCTCGCGTTGATAATGCCCACGTTTGAAGTGGGCAAAACACGTGTCCGCGTTTTACATTAATTAGTGATAATTTGGGGTGAGTCCTATTTTAGTTGTTTAGAAGAACAATAGTTGATTAATTTTCTCTCCAATCCCCTCACAGAAAAATTATAAGATCATGACCGGTACCTTCTACGTAAAACAAAATTTTACATTCAAAAATATTGAAGCACAAAAAATACTTTCATTAATGAATTTAATCATTTTTTAATAATAATGTTAATTTACTTAATAAAAAATAATCTATAATTAAAGACTGATATCAATTTCAACTTTAATCATGTATGTTGTATCTCTATTGCACACCTCTTGTATCTCTTCTTCTAATTAAATAAAAATTGTAATTATTGTATAATATAAAATTTTGAACTGCAATGATAATTTGTTATTCCCTTGATAAAGATCGAACAAAATAAATAATTTTGTAGCAACATTCCAGAATTCCCTTTTCGTTATTATTATTATTTTTTTTAATAAAGCACTCAAAACAGGAGCAACAAACAAGATTCAAATTATTTCTACCGATAAATTTTTCTAAAAATTATATTATATTAATTCACTAACAGGCGACACCTGCTAAAATGGCAAAACTGGTACCTACTTTTATTTTCAAAATGAAAAAAGTAATAATTGTAACTTTTCTTTCTGTACCTACAAAAACGTCGTAAAGAAGGACAATTTATTAAACACGAGGGTTGACATTCGTCTTAGCGGTCCACCGCTAGGGGGCCACTGACTACATCATTCGACTCAACTCTTCGAGCTGTGTCCATCCGCATGACCTTCAAGGTCCGCAAAGGTCAAATAAAGAAGTTGCTCAAAAACGCTTAATTTCAATGAAAACATGCGGCAGAAGTTCCATATATGGCCCGCGAGATTAAGGCACTCCGAAAAGTGGTATGCATCACCAAGGGGTGTTTTGCTTAGGTTACGGTAAGGGGTGGTTGCTCTCGTTAAAATGTTTGAAGTGCTATGCACCACCGAAAAGTGCTATGCACCACTGAAGAGTGCTATGCACCACCGAAAAGTGCTATGCACCACCAAGGGGTGTTTTGCTTAGGTTACTGTAAGAGGTGGTTAGGTTAGGTTAGGTTAGGTTAGGTTTTGGTTGAGCGTTTTTGAGCAACTTCTTTATTTGACCTTTGCGGACCTTGAAGGTCGTGCAGATGGACTCAGTGGCACCCTAGGTTTCGGTTAGGTTGGGAGCATGTTTTCATTGAAATTGAGCATTTTTGAGCAATTTCTTTATTTGACCTTTGCGGACCTTGAAGGTCATGCGGATGGACTCAGCTCGGTGGACTGCTAAGACGAATGTTTACCAGATCGAGATTAAAGATTAAAAATCACCCTGTATGACAATCAGTTACAGTTAGTTAAATGTCGCATTTTGTTCCAAAATCAATAATATAACATCCCACATTACATTTCACAAAAGGTAGGTATCTGTGTCTATTTAGATCATCAAACGAGTTTACATGAGTTAATTTAAAAGGTTACATAAATTTTGTTTGTTAAATTAAAAATCAGTTCATTTTTAATGGAGATATTAATAGAAAAATTCAATACCTTTGGTATACACAGCGACCCTGAACTTCTTTTTTAATACGTTGTTTATATTTACTTCATAAGAAAATGGACCGTACCACCTAGAGATGCCGTACAACTCAGTTTCGTGTAATTTGTCAGCCCCAAAAAAATTTTGTTGATAGTATCAAAAAAATTGTTAAATGACGGTAAATCCATCTTCATTTCTAATTTTAATCAGAATTTACATTTAGATATATATTATATTCTATGAAGCTATCTCCTCGTTAATTGGGGTTTACTTGTACCAGTATAACGCAAACGCAAACTATTTAATTTTTCAGAAATTATATGTTCATGAAATAATATTTATTATGTTGTTACATTAATAGTTCAGATATATAAGTCAAACTTTACCCATTACTTTTTGAATATTGAATAAGAAGTTCTGTTATTTATTAATCTAAAATCAAGATGTTTAACAACTCACCTAAATTACATTCATCTTATAGTTTTTTTTAACAAGTAGTAATGTTAATATTTATTTTTTCATTAAAAATGTACTCAATTATTTATAGGCGTCGTTAGTGTAAATGTAAAATTTATACTATTGATGTAAATACATTAATTTTTTAAAATTAAAAAAATAATTTTACTACTCATGTTATGCTGTCTCTGTTCGTCATCATGAAACGTGCGCTGCTATGAGCGAGTGCTCTTTAAGTTTTGCGTTCTGTAGTCGTTTGATAACTGTGATGTTAGACAATTTTTGATGTTCACACCTGCAGCTGCCTTCACAGTAGTGATAAAGATGGCGGCGATATCGATTCGTGTTTTACGAACAAGTAAGATTTAAAAGTAACATTACGTTAATCATTAAAAATGCTTACTTTAAACTCCTAAAAAAATATTATTGAGCATGTTGCTTTGTAAAATAAATGCCAATTCGACTGTGTAGAGGTTAATGTGCTTTCTTTCAAGTGTACTGAAAATGTCATTGTCGTAACTTTGGATTAAATTCAAAATTTTAAGTATGATTCGTGCACAAAATGCGAAAATTTAAATTTGTTATTTCGTTTCAATTTAAAGCACATTTAAAGCTAAGCATGTCACCTGTTTTTAATGTATTAAAGGATGTTTCGTGATCGGTTATTGTAGAGAAGTTTACTCATTAAAGGTAGGTCATTTCGGTTTCCTATTAATACCTCGCGTTTTGCAAAATATGTAAGTAAATAATGTGCTGTGCGTTATTATTTAAATGAATAATTTTATAGCAGCAAAGTTGCTTCTGTGGTAAGTTTGCCTTTGTGTTTAGCGGTAGTTCATGATGGTGACATTTAATTTATTTTTTCCGTCAGGTAAATTTACAAGTGCTTTTACTATTTTTAACCATTTTTGCACTTTTTGTCTAAAATATTCTTAGAAATCAATAAGTTTCGGGCGTACGTTTTTGTGTGCTAGAAGAATTGCGCATGCGTATTGATAAATCAGCTGGTGCTACCAAAAATTGTAGAATTTCCAAAATTAATTGAACGTGTTCGGCAACCCAATGATACAAAGCGTTCGATGGGTTGTCTACTAGAAATTTTTGTTTAAATTTATAATCCTTTTAATTATATTAAATATATTTCACAATCTTCCAAGCTGTGCCTGAGGCTTCGTTGATATTCAGACATTGTTTGGTAATGATGAATGTAATGTATAACAAAGCATTTTACTGTACATACATTTTTACATAATATGGTGTAGCTCTGAAAAGGAAGGCTTCAAGATAATCTCAATTTCTTACAAGTAAAATTACTGTTGTTTAAAATATGTATCTGCATAGAAAAAGTAAAATAGTAGGTAATTTAATATTTCAATATTAATTAAAAACCCACCATGTGAATTTAATTAGAATTACTTAAATATATAATTTTTTACTTGCAGGAAGAAAAATTTAAGTTGGGACGGAGCTCCAATAGACTCAACAGATCACAACAACAATATAAGAATGACATCAGAAGATTTATTACAACCAGGGCATGTGGTAAAAGAACGATGGAAGGTAATGAAAAAGAAATATACTTTCATCCCCTTTTATAATACCACTTAATCAAAATATGTTTTTCTCTTCTTACTACTGCACATGTTAACTCTGATCCTATTATTTTTACCACTGTTGATTTAATTAAATTAAACAATTAAAACCCATGCAACACCCATTGAATACCTTTTTATGGAATAATGATAAAAAGAATCACAAATTCACATTTAAATATTTAACTTTCACTCCAGTTCTGTTGTATTTATTACTTAATAATATTTTATTAAAATGAGGACACTTAATTGAAATGTACTTAATAAAAAGTGCTTAATTGAAATGATTATTTATTTTTACAGGTAGTAAAAAAGATTGGGGGTGGTGGTTTTGGAGAAATATACGAGGGATTAGATCTCATAACAAGAGAACAGGTGGCTTTAAAGGTGGAATCAGCAAGACAACCAAAACAAGTATTGAAAATGGAAGTAGCTGTCTTAAAGAAATTACAAGGAAAGGAACATGTTTGTAGGTGAGTGTAGGTTTAAAACTTAAAACTACATTTTAACAGTCAACATATGTCAGATAGAAACTGTAAGTAGTGATTTTGGATTTACTAGTTGTTATCAGCATGTCATAGGCACTTTGGGCAAAGCACTGATGGAATCAAGTGGTTCCATAAAAAAAATTCTCTTAATAGAAGTATTTCTGTTTGATAAGATCTTAGATATACAACTGTTAGCAGCACATATTAGTAAGGGACTATTTTTCGATATTAAAAAGGAAATACTGAAAAAAATTCTGATTTCAGTCTTTAAACCATTTTAGTGTTTATTGCGGGTACATTTATAATTCCAGTTTAATACATCGTTTATTGAATCCATAGATACATAACTTTCCATCAATTCTTCATATTTTATGATCATTGTGACTAATTTAATAAATATCCTGAAAATTATAAAATACCTACATATCAGCAAAGTTTTCAGTTTTGTTGCATTGAATGACAGATGGAACATAAGCATACCTGTTGGACTTGTCTAAAGTGTGTAATAGCAGAAAGATATTATTAAAATTTGCATGCTTCATCTATAATTATTTATTAGATCGGTAGCTTACATCCAACTTTCGAGTCAATTAATATTACGACCCCTGACGCACTTAAATTTAATGAAACATGTTAAAAATAAAACAGTTGGTATATTTGTCGTCTTTGTCTTAAACTGAAGAGTAGTTTTGAAGTCGAACAGTTCCTTAAGAAACATAACCTTTTAGCAACGGTTTATCACGCACCATTACCATTTATTAGTTAAAATTTTCTAAACTGCCTTTAAAGTTTCAACCAGGTTTATTGTTCACCCTTTGATAAATGTTAAATATAAAGGTAAGATACTGTTGTTTTTTGGTTGAATCGTCCAATTCATCAGATAAGAAAAAGGTACCTTTTCGGATCAGGAAGAACTAACCAATGTGCAAACAATTTCTTTATTTTCAGAGCTTTTAGATTTTATTTATATTCATGATAGTTAGGTCGCTAACAGTAGTAAAAATCGTATTGAAATGATTTTTGCTATTACCTGGCATATATAGGCCAGGAAATTTAACTTTATGTCTCCGACTAGTTTGGGGTCCGATTCCAGTTCGTCAGGGCTCGTATGTATTCCCAAATTATTACTCAAGCAGTTAGTAGATAAAATCATTTATTAAAATATCTAATTATATTTTAAAATTCAATTTATTTTATACTACATATATCCAACAAAAAATATTTTGTGTACAAAGAAGTGCAAAATATGTTTATCTAATTGTTTGTTTACTCGACAGTTGCTTCGGGATAATTGTCTCTTTATCAAAAGTACAAAATACTACTTGATAATAGGACAATTATCCCAAAACAATTGTCGAGTAAATAAATAATTTGATGATCATTATTTGCTGTATATAATATTATATATATATACATCATGGATAATTTAATATTAAAAAAAATTCTATGGATCTATTATTTTCTATCTTCAAATATATGAAACTACATTCTTTGTACTGTTTACATATAATTATTGCTTTAATTCTAACTAATCTTTGATTCTGGCAAATATTTATTACAATTTATTGAGAATTATTAAAATATTATAAAATTGAGCAAATAGTTTCAATTACTGTCTTGACAAATAAGTTAACATATAAGAACTATAATGCAATAAATCTCATTAATTCTTTATACTATTAAAATGTTGACATAAGGGACTTTTCTTCCTTCTGTAATTGAAAATCGTTCGTCTACTGCTAGTCGAATATCTGTTTATAACTGATTTTCCAATAAATATAAATAGTCCAGTCATTTGTAAAATGATTTATAAGAAGTCTGAACTATAAAAGATGCATAATGTTGGATTTTTTAAAAATTATTGTAAATTATTGAAAACACGTTTTTATGAATTAAAATCATTATCATTATTTATGAGAACTGATGTTGCTTCAATTCACTTGACTTGACAAAATTCAAAGCTCAAAACCTAATGATGAACCTAATTTGAGTTATATAAATGTTTATAACTCCTGTGTATGGTTTGAAGTTTTGATAAAATTATTAAACAAAGGGCATGTCTCTTTTCTAGCACATAATTTATTTCACCGAAAAGGAATTCGCTGAAAAGATATTTAAAGTTAATTGTGTCTATATCTTACAATTTCAGATTTATAGGCTGTGGTCGTAATGATCGATTTAATTATGTCGTGATGCAACTACAAGGTAAGAATTTGGCGGAATTACGGAGGGCGCAACCAAGGTCCGCATTTAGTTTGTCCACGACGTTAAGATTAGGATTACAAATATTGAAGGCAATCGAAAGTATACATTCTGTAGGATTTTTGCACCGTGATATTAAACCTGTAAGTAAAATTTTCACTTCTCTCTATTTTGAAGTTAACTTATAAATTTTTAGAGTAATTTTTCCATGGGTAGAATGCCATATAATTGTAGAAAAGTGTATATGTTAGATTTCGGACTGGCACGACAGTACACAACAGCGACCGGAGAAGTCAGAGCCCCTAGAGCAGCAGCTGGTTTCAGGGGAACAGTTAGATATGCTAGCATAAACGCACATAGGAATAAAGGTACAAATTTTATAAGCCAAACATTTACTAGCTAATGTAGTTCACCAACTTCTTAAAACAATATGTTTTTAAAAAAAAATCGTAGAAATGGGAAGACATGACGATCTCTGGAGTTTATTTTACATGCTTGTCGAATTCGTAAATGGACAGTTGCCATGGCGAAAAGTAAAAGACAAAGAACAAGTTGGTCTTATGAAAGAGAAATACGATCACAGACTATTATTGAAACATCTTCCATCTGATTTAAAGCAATTCCTTGATCATATACAGAGTTTGGAATATGCCGATAAACCTGATTATCAAGTAAATTGTTTTCTATTAAAAACTTGTTTGACAAATACTTACTTAAAATAGATAATTTTTGTATTAATAATAAAAAAAATGCGGTAATATATTTCAGCATTCTATTTGCCGTAGATGCTGATTAATTTATTCGAACGTTGCATGAAACGACGAGGTGTGAAGGAATCAGATCCGTTCGATTGGGAGAAGGTTCCACCTATCGATAACAGTACGACTCCCATTACCCCGTCGCCGCACATTCAGACCGCGCAAACGGCACTATTGAACTCTAGGCACAGGCATACCGTCACTGATAATAACCAGGAGAATATAGAACCGACTGATAATAAAGAGGTATTTATGATGAAGCACGGCTTTATTACCAATAATCCTATACAAACTCATTTAAACAAATATTTCGATATAAAAATGTTTAACAGCAATTCGAATATATTACAAAGTAAAGTAGCTGCCAGGAAGTAAAATATCAAAAAGAAGACGTAACAAAAATTGTCAGTTTTTATTTAAATTGAGCAATGTAAGCTTTTGGTTCCCTTTTTGCATTTACATATCTCAAAAATTATCACAATAGTCGTAACGCTCCAATATAAGACAGAGAAATAGAAGACCATTAAATTAAAATTTGAAGCTTGAAATACTCGGATTGCTCTTAACATTTTTTTACAAAAATTAATACTTTTATGCTAGAAAGACTGGACTAGCATTTATTCATTCCAAAGGTATGAACGAATACCATTGCATTATCATTTTTTAAGATTCCTTTAATGATAAAAGGAATATTTCATAAAAATCTAGCCCTTATCTTCTACCAAGCAATATCAAATTAATCTAACAAACGTGTTCTTTGACATGTGATTAATACACTCATAAACACAGGATATGTGGCATGACAGTTTTTCATGTTTCCAATCTATTTTGGCACCCTGTAATCAAATCCGAAAACAAATGTGTTCTATTACCCATAATTATCCTAACACTCACTCCATCTATCAGAATCGTAGTCAAAATATTCAGCATCCACATTAAAAGGTCTTCTCCACAGTAACGTGAACATTACTTCTTACCGAAAATGACAAAAAAAACTCTCATTGTTTTCTAATCAGTTGTTGCAAATTTTCTTAGAAATGTACCAGCTAATAATTACAAAACAGATACCATAAGTGAACTATATAATGCTTACAAAATTTTCAAAATTCTCTTTCTGGATCTTAATTCGATTTCTTTCCCGAAACTTTAGATATACAGGGTGCGCCAGAGAAACTTAACTTATTTGAAAGGTCAATAAAAACAAAAGTACTTCAGTTATTGTTTTAATTCTTTTTTTATTTGAGAATACAAAATCCCAATTTTTTTTATACAGTCTTGAAGTATGTGACTAATATGAGAAACGCTCCTATAAAGATATTTTTGCAACGTAAATTAGGTGTTAATTTTCTTACTGATTATTACTAAACATTATTAAGGAATACTTCAGAAACAAAATGTCGAATTAAAACATGACAATAACATTCTGAGTCACACTTAAGATTAATAATTATGTATCTATCGTTATATTGTGGCAGAAAACAGCAATGCCTTATAGCAAGAAAGGCTATTTTTGGCGAGTTTTAATAAGAAACACCTTGTTTATCTCAAACCATCAGAAGGAATGAAGTCTATTTACCATAAAAAATACTTTGATTTGTCTAATAAATCAATAGCTTTAAAGGTTGCAATTGGAAACTTTTTTTATAAATATAACGCAATGGTATTTTTTAGTAAACCAGTGGTCAACAAAAAATGTTAGACGACCTATTGTATTGATAATAAAAATTAACTTACTAAATTGTTAAATCAGTAACCAAAATTATCTTATAGTAAATTTTAGTTTTTGTTAATCAGAACTAAATTTTCTCAAGGCAAACGGCAACCATCATATACGTATACCACTTCTTCTATGTAAATATTCTCCCTAACCTTCTGCATTAAGGGATATTTTCAACGTTTTGGTACAATTAGGTTAACTGTTTTAACATTTATATCCGTGTACGTTTTTCTAAATTGGTACCAAGTATCTTTTAATGTTTTCTAACATATAATATCACTTTTATTGAAAGTGTATCTAACATCTTAATGACCGCCGGTTTCGTGAATATATGCGATTTCGAAAGGGGCCAGTAAACCATTTTCACATTCCCCTCGAAATTGAAATCCGTTTTTTTTTTTCTCTTTGTCCCGCTAGATGCTCATGAGGACAGAATTGCCGTTTGTGCAATTTTTGCATTTAAAGAATGTTCCATTTTAAGTCGTAACACATGTCTGTTTTGTATAAAGCAGGCCCAATTGGAAACGCGCCGCAAGAGGATGGACGCAGACACAACAGCGCCTGCCGGAACGGACCTGCCCGCAGTTCGATCTACAACAGTCGACAAAAACTGTAACGCCACCGCAGATCAAACCATCACAGGCAAGCAATCATATCACTTTTATAATTAGATCAATTATTTCGAATTTGAAAGATTAAAGGAGTCACAATTTTAAAAATGATGCTAAAAACTAGATTTATACATGAATTGCCTTAACTGAAAAAAAAAACAAGTTTGAGATTTAGAATTTCGATTATTTCAGCCCAACGTCGTCGTGCAACATCAAATCATGAACAAGTTCCTGTTGCGTCGGCTGAAAAGCTAGACAACGAAGGGGCCGCCGTCAGCCCGATCGATTTCGGACGCCAATCAGAAGTTGATCCCAATTCGGAAGAGCCAGTCGGGTGTCGCAACCGTTGGCAGACTTCGTGTAGTTACACCAACGCCACCGCCGCAACAAGGAACTAACAATACCACTGTCGATTCACCCGGAACGCCTGAGCAAGAGAGGCCTCCACGCAGGCGACAGACGAATGCACGAGGCTCCCGATCAGGTGTTCGTGATCAAAGTGTTACTCAGTTTGCCGTTATCGATGATGAAAATGTCAGTCAACAAGTAAGTACTTTCTTGTTCCCTTATTGGTTTTTGTAGTTTTGTACCGGGTGTTTCATTAAAGATGGCAACCGCCGGCCATATCTTGAGAACTACTATGTTTAGAAATCCAGGAAAAAAATTATTACAAAAATGGCCATGTTAAAATTTTGGAAATTATTTTCGTGTTTCACCGCAAGGGGGCGCAATTGATAGGGTGAATCATAAAATTCAAGATTTTTCCGAGTAATTCTAAGCTATAACGTTAATAAACATCGTTAGAAAGAGATTAAGGTTTTATCGTGTTGAGTAGGTATTTTAAACTTTGAGTGATAAAAAATAAACTTTTACAATTTGTCCTCACAGTGGGTCAATACTTACCAATAAAATGATCAATTATGGTAATATTTTCTAAATACAAATATAATGACGAACGAATTACTATTCAATCTTGCATCAAAGTTTATTTTGGTGTGATAAACAAATTAAAAAAAAAAGGGAAAAATAAACGTAACAGTAACCCGAAAATTAAAACATACAATTTTTTGATAAATTATGACGTGTTTGCATGTATATTATCAGCGTTGCATACAATATTTGACCTGTTTTTGAGCCCTCCAGCCCCCCCTCCTTTCCGTCATACTATTTGACCCACTACTACCGTCCTACCTCAGCCTACCCGTCGACCTACCGCTCCTTACTTGGCTATCCACGAATTCGCTCCTCTGCGACGACGTCATACCCAGGCTATTACCGTACCACCACATCTACCGGCCGCCTTTGAAGGTCGACTTCGGAACTTGCCGAAGATCAAAACTTGTGCTGTCGGTAACGGTGGTCGCAGTCGTTTGGTCAAAACCAGTCAATTTCACCACCTTGGGTAAAAGTGTATTGGAATTTCAAAATATTTATCACAAATAAAAGTAGAATGATCGGAAGCAGAACCGATTATATGTTATACTTTGTGATTAGGATCCTAATTCCTAATAACAACCAAACATTAAATTTGTTTACACTCTTCCAACTACTGTTTAAAATATTAAAAATTTAATTGAATTGCATAGTATTTAACGTCTTTTATTACTTATAGTATTAAATGTATGTCTTAAAAAAAATAAGGGGGAGGGTCTAGAGGTGTTCTCACATAATATTTTTAATTCGGTTCTGGTTCTTCTACAGTGTACCTACCCAGTTTTTATATTTTCGTTGTTTTATGCAGCTCACTTGTCAGTAAAGCAAATATTTAACAAAACCAATTAATTAGGTAACCAAAGGTGGTGCTCTCACTTTGGCTAGCCAGTGGAAGTCGCAGTTTGATGACAGTGAGGAGACAACGGACAACGAATGGAAACCGGAAAGTCCAGAGCACAGAGCCATGTTGGGCATTCCGTCCGAGATTAATCCCGCTGCAATTCCTGGCGCCTTAAGCAGGATAAGTGAAGACTCGCGCACCAGAAATAGTCACAGAAAATATATTAATATTGCCGGAATCGAGGATTATCCTGAGTTAGTAGGTAATACGAAAAAACCTTAGTTTTCTTTACTTCGTGTAGAATCAAATTATTTTGGTTTTTATAATGAATTTTATGTAATGTTATGTGATATTTCAATAGTTTGTTTCTTTAGGAAGTTTACCTCGTGCTTGGTCAACACCAGCCCTTGGTCCCAACCTTCGTTCGGGATTAAAGCCACCTCTGCTACAGCAGGCGGCATTCGATGATCTCGTTTTTAAAGTGGACGTTATGAGGAATGTGGCGTCTCGTCATCCACAAGCCTCCGACGAGGAGGATAACAGTCAACACCAGGAACCATCACACAGATATCGTAGTTTACCTGAACTGTATATGCCAACTGTGTACAGGAAAAAACGTTTTGAGGACGAGATTCAAAACGGTGATGAAGGACTGCAAGAGGTGAGATATTGTTTCTTATTTTTAGCATTTTAAATATAATATATATGTGTTATTCTGTGGGTTAATCTGGAAAATAATGAATTTTAAAACTCCAAAAATAGCTACTTATAATTACATATAATTTTATAGTATGTTAAGCTTTTTTATAGTAAGATTTTTATATATCTATTTACTTACTAAAAGGTTGCCGGCCGCCTGGAAATTCGTGTGGTTCCTAAAGAACTTGGTTCAAAAGAGAGAAATATGAACAATAGACCACCTTCAAATAACAACGTAACCCCTACTTCACCGTCTCGTAAGCATGCTGGATTCCGAAACGGCATCGAACATTCGAAATCGATGCCTGCTTGCGTGGAAATGGACAGGAATGTCATTATTATCGACAATGATAAACCGCCAAGTCCCGCCAAAGATGAAGCAAACATAAATCGATCACCCCCCAAACTGCGTCTCGAAAGAACCAAAAGTATACTAAAGCAAAGCAGTAAGGAAAGAGGTGATTGTCCCGAATTGGCCAGTCCAAAACGAGAACATATAACTTTTGATCCCAAAGAAATAACAGTAAGACGTCGCAGCCCAGACGCAGACAGCAATAAGAAAAGTGAGAAACGGGTAAGCCTTGGCAAAGAAGTCGATTTCATGGAACAGGCACTTCACGCCGTCGCAGATGTTCCCCCAAATTTTCCCAAACTACAGTGCTTAGAAAAAGAAGAACGAGTAAGTATATAATTAAAATTTCATTTCTTCCGTTGTTT
Organism: Agrilus mali; assembly: GCA_029378335.1. Classification (NCBI taxonomy): domain Eukaryota; kingdom Metazoa; phylum Arthropoda; class Insecta; order Coleoptera; family Buprestidae; genus Agrilus; species Agrilus mali. The sequence continues at coordinate 10,259,917 of CM055662.1, forward strand.
TGTGTAATGATTCGTAAAATTGAAAGTAGTAAATGATTTTCATTCCACCAATCAACCAACAAAATTAGCATTTAACTATGATTGAATAATAATTTTGTGTTATCCCTGGATAATAAATGATGTGTAAATATTTAATGCAATGGAAAGGATTTTCATAGTTAATATCGTTAAAAATAGCATGAGACAACGAATCGATTTTATCGATGAATTAATCAAAAATCGTGTTTGTTACAATTATAAGCAAAAGATACAGGGTGTTTCTAAAATAAGTGCGGAGCTTTGGAGTGTGTCACCTACGTGCATTGAAGAATCGCATGGTGATACTAGCAGCGTCTTTAAGAATTTTTTTTAACAGCAAATTACAATTTGGAGCCAGTCCTGGATGTGATTTGGCAATTTAGGTGTAGTAGATTGTCCAACGGTTAAAGTAAACACCAACAACTTATTTTCACTTAACAAACGAGTTATTGATTTCGAAAACAAAACATCTGCAGCGTTTTTGTTTTCTCGAAACCACCATCACAAATCCACTCAAAATCGATTTCCTGCAAGGGTTGCTATTGCTACAAATGATACAGATGCAACTCTTCCTTTAAAATTCGCCACACGTTACACGAGATAAGACAGTGTTCCATACTAGATATTTTGGGAGTTGTCTTTTATAAAAACAAAGGTTTCGTCGTCAACAGTGGTGATGTGGTACATTACCGATTTTTCACAAGCAGATTTAGAAATCTTCGTTGGGGATGACGGTGGCTGCATAATTCGATCGTTGCATCGATATTGTATTTACGTACACAAGTATCATGGCACATACTTTTGCAGTAGTAAACGCCATTGTAAGAACCACTTATTGTTCTACAGTTATACACTGACCTAGTGCCAATGATTGATACTGTTAATTAACAGCTGATTGAATGCGGCATTGCCGTTGTCGTATTTCTCAAAGCGAGTTACTAGCGCCGAGCTGGGTCTTACCTGTATTTTCAAAATGCTTTTCTCGAAAACGGTAAACTTCCGGACATGCAAACATTTACTTAATTTACTTATTTTATAGTGCCCTATTACGTTCTTCAAGCTACGCACTTATTCCAGAATCACCCTGTATAATAGTGATAATATAAAAGCTTTATATCTTTTCATTCTTTAATCTTATTGTTTCAAATAGGTGAAGCAAAATGAAGAATTAAATAATGAGAAGGAAAAAGAAATCAAAGCAACTAGTGATACTAAAGTAGTGTCAGTTCGAAGCAGACCGCCAACTCCCATTCAGATAAGTGATTCTGAGGAAGTTGAAGACGAGGAAGATGAAGAAGTTGAAGAGAAAGAAGGTGAAAATAAGGCCACAAAACAAAAGCCAGAGGCTGGACAAAAGAATTCCGACAAAAAACACGATAGTGGTGTCGAGACTCAGAAGAACTCCGACTCTTTAAGGCAGCCATTTAATAGCGATCTCACTAGTTCCAATAAGTCAACAGTACAGTCAAAAAGATTAATAACAAATAATAATAATAACAATAGTTCTGGTCGGCCGTTGGTGGAAGGATTGCATCCGAAACTTATCGATAAGTTAAAGAGGGAACTGGACTCGCGTTCGGAGAGCAGTTCCAGTACACAAGAAAAAATTGTTGGTGGCGGTGGTGGTGGTATCACTTCGACAACCACGTATTCACTGAAGACGCTTGTGCAACAAGAGGTCGAAACAAAAGTGGTAGAAGTGCGCACACGCAAGCAAGGATCGCCGCAATCGGGTGCAGGAGAGATAACATCGAACCCTGCGGGAACGTACGTGACAGCGACCAGTGTCCTGGAACAAAGGTAAGATGTACAGCAACAGATTTGAATTGGATTGTGTGTGTATTGACGTATTCCGATAAAAAAATCTCATTAAATTTGATTTTAAAATATAGTCACTAAAACGGTTTCCAGTTAGGATATTCTCAAATTACTATACTGCTTGAAAGTAGTGCTGTAAATAAATATATTGCACATTTAATGTTCGTATATATGTGTATCTATAAATTAATCTATGTAAAAATATGTGTGCTTGAGTCAATATTAGATTTATCTTTTAGTAATTCATAAAACAGCTGTTCAACTAGCTTTTTTAAGCCGGATACTTCATTTAAGGGTGACAACCAGCCATATCTCTGAAATTACTAGTATAAAAATTCAGGAAAAAAATATTACTAATATGGTCATGTGCGCCTGAAAATTCCGCAAAAGTTTTGTCTGAGGCTAATTGACACATCGGCCTTAATAAGAATGGGGGAAGCCCCGTTTGTCTAATAATTTAAACCTCTTTATCTTCGACACGACTTAACCGATTTTAGCAAACTCAGGCTTGTTTGAAACAGAAATGTGTCTAAATACCGATAATTTCTAATAAAATTGCTAGAGGGTGCAATTCGCAATAGTAAATAAATTAATAACAATCTTTTTTCCTGAATTTCTGTATCCAGTAATTTCCGATAAATAGCCCGTGGCCACTCATAATGAAACACCCGGCATTTATTAAAGAAATGAGTTTATTTTTTTGTAAAATACTAAACAAAAATGTATATGTTGTGGAGATCAAAAATCTCAATATTGTATGTAAATAGTGGTATAAATATGTTTAAATAAATAGAAACTCGCTTTATGGCTGTGAAAAACTAGCTCAAAGAATATTTTTGTATAATATTCTATATCACAAAGAAACGTTATAAAATGTTACGTCCTAAACAATAATGTTGGAAAAAATTTCAATAGAGTAGCTTTCTAGAAGCTTTCGGCGCACTCTGACGTTGCTGGCCTTTTTTGTAGTAAAGAAAAGCGGTCAGTAGCTAACGGAATTAGTCCCGGACTAGAGGAGCAGTCGGAGTATTTTGATGCGTCCGAAGACCCTCTATTGAAGGATAAACGACAAGAGCAAGAAGATGAAGATAGTGGAGTAGATAATGCCAGCCAGAATCTGCGGGAAACGTCCGTAAGTGCTTGTAAATGATGCTTTCTGTTTCATATTTTTTACAAGTGAATTTAGATATTTATAGCATTCTATTTGTGTCGTGAAAAGTATTCGTTTTAAACGCTATCTGAATTTTATTTTCCTTTTTTTTTTTAGAGAAGAATATAAATGAATATTATTTTATCATAGTGAATTACTTTCCATTCATTAACATTCATTTTGTGTTATAGTTTTTTTATAAACGTTCATGACATTAATTAGAGGGTCTGTCGAAAACTGTCAACTCTTCTACTAATACGTTTTATTGCTTATTTTCTTTCTTTTTAACATATTTTAATTATTTTTCGAAGTATACAAACTACTTCTTGAAACAAAATTGAATTGCAGTTCCTATTATTGTAAAAGCATACGCAAAATGAAATTAGATATTAAAAGAATTTTTTAACATATATTTGTGTAAAATAAAAGAAAATGAACCATCTACTTGCGTTTTTACTAAAAAAAAAAAATGTAGAATAGGTATTGCAATTCTTACAAAAAAATTCAAATGACCATACCTTTTTTCTGGGAGAGATGCTCTTTCTTTTAAAGTTTTTATCGATAATTTTTCCTATACTGTTACATCGTTTTGGGCGGTTAGTTAAGTTAATAATAGAACCAAATATTGTATGCTTAACCAATTGTTACTTTTATTTAGTGATAGCATGCCTTTCTATTATAATTTTCATTCATTCCATTCTTACCGACGTGTTGCTTTATAGACCTGAGATTCGTTTACATATTTTATTTTAAGCTATTCCCTGTGCGATTATTACAGATATAATAGTCACATTATTTCAAATAATCCCTTGCGTTTATAAATAGAATATGCAGCAATAAGATGGAAAACCGCCGTATATCAAGTAAATGCTGCGAATACTATCCGTAATATTTAACAGGATAGTTTATTTAGAAAGCATGACGTTAGTGCGAATGAATACAAACAGCTTTCTTTTTATTAAATTTTCACAGAAAGCGTAGGTTTGTAAGTAATCATTAGTTTGCATGAGAAAGTTAGGGTAAAAATATGACAATTTTTTACGCATGTTTCAGAATAAGAAGTAAAATTCATTCGGTTTTTAATTTCTGTTTTGTTTAGTAACGAATTAATTTAAAATTAACGCTGGGTTGACAGTTGACGATGTTGGCACCATAAAGTACAGTAAAAAAAGAATTGTAGTAAAATCAGCTTGCGTACATATGTATGTCTACGTTTATATTATGTAGCGCGAGGATAGTTAGACGGCTTTTATTTTACGTTGTAAATTACTTGCTTCGTAAGGTCAGTCCGGCGCCGGACGGAGGCAAAACTTCAAAAATTCCAGTAGCTGTAAGTGGCCAGAGACTTGCCAAATGCATGTCGTGGTCGGGTGATCTGACCCCCGGTCTGCGGCGGCGACGCCAAGGCGAGAAGTACGTGAACGATCCGAGCGAACTGAATCTCAGGTTTCAGCGACGCTCCACTTTGGGAGGTTAGTCATCTATTGCTTTTGCTTCGCTTAGGTTTTCGTTTGTACATTGTTTTACCACTAAAACATAGCTATTCATTAAAGACTAAGGCTATTACGGCCGGCGTCATCTGAGTAGTACTTTATATTTTGGCTTGAAGACGTAATTCAGAATTGATTATTCTTCTATGAGATTACCGAATACCCAGTTACTGAGATTCAGTACGACAGCGAAGGACTTTACACAGTGACTACTTTCCCTAAGTATAGGTTCAATAGACACCGATGAATAATCAATCCTAGATTATGACCATAAAGCCCGTCAGTATTCACACCACTTTCCAATTTTCCAGTTGGTGTACAGGCTATCTCAAAATACTTCATTAGTTACTACGAATTACAGCTGTATTTTCTCTAAATAATGAATAAGCAGTATAGTTCTTACAGTTCACAAGCTGCATGGTTTGATTGTAAACTTAATTAGGATCTGTTCTGTAGTGGTCTACAAGTTAATTCTCTTTCAAATGTTTCGTCGTTTTTCACCAATGACTAATGAATTAATTTGTGAAACGTTTGAAACAGACGAATTTCGTGAACCATGACAGAATAGCTGGAAAGAAGTTTACAATCAATAAATGTACAATATTTGCCTACACAATTAACATACATAGAAATCGTCCAATATTATGTTTTCATATTTTTGTATCAAAATGCCTCACATTCATATCACAATGGAAATTGTAAGAGGCACTTATTCGATCCAAAGTGCAATTTTAGCATGAAAAAGCTGAATAACAATTATTATTAAACGTCTGTATTAATACCGTGTATATATCTGTTATTGTAAATTTTTTCAATTTGTTTATTTAGCCAACTTTCAATTCAGCATGTCTCATAAATATAATATAGATTAAATGGATCTACTACATCTCATCTTATTATGGCTTCTAAAAAAGTAAAAAACCCTTACAAGTATAATATTTTTTAGATATTTAATCCATATAATACTTTAGTAGGGCAAAAAGTAGTAAAATTTATAAACAACAGCACGACGAACGACATGTGTAGGGATTCGGCTACTAATTAAAATAAAAGTCTAAGAAGATTGCTTTGGTATAAACAAACCAACGGTGTACCAGTCTCGGTATCATTCCAACACCAAGTATTTACAGTTTATTATTAAACTATCGAAATGTTTCATTTTATTTATTTTATTAAAGTCAATCAAGATCTTACAGCCCCTGCAATTTTTAATTTTATGTATATAGATTTGTATATACTATATTTTCTACAATGAAAAAAAAGTAGAAGCGATTCTAGTAATAAATCAATTCTACATTTCTTTCATTATAATCACAAATATACACTTTAATTGATACATTTTGGTAGCAGGTGCATGCATTTAAAAGTAAAGATGAACATGTTTTATTTCCGTACTTTAGATGTAAATCCCGACTCGCCAACCATTTTTTTTTTAATTACAATATTATTACAAATATAAATTCAGGTATTTTATTAAAATATGTACCTATGTACAAAATTGTTCATACATTTTTCTTGTATATCTAATAAATGTATAAACCAGTCGAGCTATTGCTCCCAGTATCATTGTAATGGAATAGAATTAAGTGAACTGTTAACGATAACTTTTAATAGTCGTGGTACCGTCTACAAAGTATTCAAAAGTGCTACCTAGCCAATTTTTCATTTGCTACCTTACTAGAAAACGCTAAAATTACATTATTCTTGTCACAATAATGAGTCTTTTTCTCATAAGCTGAAAAAACTTTCACAAAACTATTTAATTTCATAATCTATACTTGGTGTTTCATTGAGGGTGACCACCGGCCATATCTTCAAAGCTAAGTCAAAATTATTCCGTATGATCAAAATTTTCGTTACATATTAAAAAAACTGTTATTGCAAATAATAATAAATAATACGGTATTTGTTAATACTTACATTTCTTTTTCAAAAAAGGCTGAGTTTGCTTAAGTCAGTTAATTCTCTAATTTGCTTTCAAATTTATTCAACTTCAACTATTCTTGTTCCGAGGGAAATTAGATTAAGGTTTGTTTAATTGTTATTATTTAACTTACTCTGATAACTGCAAATTAAGGACGCATGTGCATTACGAAAACCGAGATGTCAAACAGTACAATAGCAGTTTGGCAAAAGATAGGGCAACACAACCCAAAACTCAACCTGTTCTTTCTAAGAGCATCAGTTAAAGCTTACAAGAAATAAAATTAGAGTTTGTTGCACGATTACAAATAATTTCAATTCTTTTCTGTTCATTAGTATTGTCATTTTCTGTCGCCAAATTTTATAATTTGATTTGATCACAAATGAAATCGAAATAACTCATCATTCACTTAAATTTAATGTTTTGCATATTCTGAAGGTGCTCGTGTAAGAGGAGTTCCCACTTGTCTTATAGGAGCAGCTCCTGAGAGTTCACCAGACACATCCGGCGACGGTCCCGCCCCTCCTCCGCCACCACTGGGCGAACCCATCCAAGAGAGCCAAGTGAGATGCCGACGATTTAGACCTGTGACGTAGTAACGGGGAGTGTGCCATAATATTAAGTGTTTTTGCGCCGTGCCAGTATGGCCGACAAAAATTTGTGAATAATATTTATTTATGATGATATTTTTGTCCCGATTTCGTGATTACATTGAAGTTACAAGGCTATGATCAAATTAAATGGAAATATGAGTTTGACAAATTCTCTACAAAAAATAGTCATGACTACAGAATTAAACCCATAAATATGTCACAAAATTATTTTAAAACAAAACATAAGAGTAGCATTAAAATAAAACATAAGAGTAGCATTAATGCTTTGCGTTTATAAATTGAATATTGCTTTGCATTTAAATTGTTTTAGGCGTTTGGGCTGATAAAAGTTTTTTGGCGTTACAGTACCTACATTGCTTGTTCATCCTTTTATTTTTAATCGTATCATATTTTCATGCGAAACGATTATTTTCTATTCCTCAAAAAAACTTGTTCTCAATAAGTTTATTTGGTATACAGAAAAAAACATCTAGGTTTAAAATTTAGAAAAACACATTTTAATTGTTGCAACACACTATGTCAAAACTTCTTGTTGTGGTATAAGTGCAATTTTATATTCATATGTTAAAATGTAAAATGGCCTTGTTAACTTCGATGTAAACTGAGCTTCGAAACGATGTGATGTTCATACATACTCTTAAAAATACTTTGTAATTCTGATTCTCGAAATATAGACTTTTAAGATATTACAAGATTAGAATCTAGAGGTCGGAATCTATAGCCGCAGAACAAGAAAATAAAAGAATTGTAACTATTATTATCAGTAATGGTTCAAAAAATGCATTCGTTTAAAGGAAAATTAAATAGAACTTAGGCATCATATAGTTACAAAGAAGAAAATTATAGGCAACTACAAATATTTAATAATAATTATTCTACCATTCAGGGCAAATTTTTATTGCTTTTGATTTATTTCAAATTGCAATATTTTGGCGTTGAGATTTTTTGTTTTATTTTTAGAGGAAAATTAGAAGCTCTTTCTAGCGCCTTTTTCATTAATTTATTTATCGTCTAATTAAAAAACGAAACATACTTATTTAAAAAGTGTAGTGCAGGAGTATGTAAATACACCCTGTATATAAGTGAAAGAGTCGGTGCCACATTATGGTGGAAGTTTTTGAAAGGTGATAAAAATGTGCCCCATTATAATTTATTTTCGATACTAATCGATGAGAAACGTGTCTGAATGATCTTTGTTTGTCCTTTTGTTTTTTTATTTTTGAGGATGAAATGTGCTTAAATTTTTTGAAAAAGTTTTAGGACGTAATTTTTAAGCAAATCTAGTCTAATGCGCTTTTAAGTGTTTTAAAAGTGCCCACCGAGACTCTAGTCGTTGTTCTTTATTTTGTAATGATGGTTCGTATGATGAACAAAGTACTCTTAATAAACAAAGATATTACGTGAAGTAAGTATTTAATATAATGGAAATTGTTATTTATTTTACAGCTTATTTATATACATATTGCTGTTTACGACGTTTTTATTTTTGTTTTACCAGATTTTAATTTTGTTTTTATGTACTTCTGCTGAATATTTGTAAATTGGAGTTATATATTAAATTTTATTAAATCATTTGCTTTTATTATATTTGTTTTTATATTTATACACATCGTATTTTTGTGAAATCAAACACATCGTAGCCATAAAGAAAGCTAGAGATAGGAGGAATTCTTCTTGAAAAATTGTGCCTCAAAATAATTCGACTGATTAAGCATAAAAAACACCAAAAAGAAAACAAAAATGGCGATTGAACACGGCCAAGGCATAAAAAAACAAATAAACCCTGAAAATATAGAATAAAAAAAATTACACAATTTATGTTTCCTATAGAAAACAATTGAATTTAATAGTATTTTATATTTGGGGCAACACCAACCTGGGAGACTGATATCTCAATGAAAAGTTCATGACATCACAAAAATCAAACTTCAACAAACAAAAGTTTTAAATTTTTTATACGTCATGTACTTCTGTATTGAAAATTTTTGACTGGGTCCCGTTTCGCCGTAGATTGGCAGAAACTCATATCACCATTTTACGTTATTTTGTGTTTAAACATTTTTTTGTTAGTTATAACTTCAAAAAAAATTTTCCTGCTGGTCCTTGTCTGTTATTTTTTTTAACATTCAAATCCGTTTTGATACCATTAAGGCCACTTCTTAAGGCATTCTTATAATTATTAAATAAAACAATCATTATTTATTTTAAATATTTATTTTTCTTATTTATTTACAGAGTATATCTTGTAAATACAGTTATCATCGTTTAAAAACATCTTCATAAGGAAAATTCATATATTAACAATTAATAGGTACGTTTTGTTTACTATGTACAAAATTATTAAATGATCAATTAAAAATAGTACCTCCAAGGAAAGACAAATATCAGTCTCACAAATTAAGAATAAATGCACTAACTGCATAAAATCTTACATAATAAAGTAAGGATAAAATACACTGTATTTATTTTTTCTTTAACCTCGAAACTCATATTACATTTACGCCCATTTCAATCTTGATAGTCACCTCAATCTGACATTTGAACTGGGCTAATTCGAGCTAGAGCCATAAGATATATTTTTTTATATATAAAAATTTATTAGTTTGAGTAGCGATTTAAGTGACGGTCTAAAAAGTAAAATTACTTGACTATAAAAAGTAATAAAGTTACTTTTTATTTTCAAAATATGAAAACCCGTCCATTTTAAGTACGCGTAGAATGTGGCAGTTTTGTAAAAGGTATTGCTGACGCGGAAGGTGTAAGGGGCTCTCATAAACCCCGTGCCCTAATTTTGCGTTCTTTCGCAAAATTGGTGATAACATCCCAGGTCGTCAGATTTTTTCCACTCTCCATGGAACCAACCATCGTTTCCTGTCCGTGAACGCTGCCGAATTTTCGAAATAAAAAGGGGATTTTCCAAAGGGTATTGGAATTGTCGTCGAAGCTTAGTCTTCGGCTTTTCTTTTTACTGCTTTTAGTGGTGGCAGTTCACTCTTTGCTCGTAAGTAACCATCAAGTCGTGCTGCAGCATAATCCTAAAAGTATAATTAATAAAACTACCTAAGCAAATCTTCTATAACCACTGCAGGAAGCAATTTTGACACATCAAAACTCCAGTTAAGTGAAAAAAATGAAACTTGTAAGATTGCCTGTGATGCAAATTCGATCACTTTTCAATTCAAAAGAAACAGGAGTGATTCAACAAGTTTTTACAGTGCCGGTTTTAGCACTACCAGCGCCCTGGGCGAGATTTCTACGGCGCCCCTTAATTGCAATTCAAACCCATACAAAAAAAAGGCAAAGGATATAATGAAATTTATTAAAAGAAATAAATATTTATTAAAATCAAAAAACCAATAAAATTTTACTTTTCTAATAGCTTTCTATAGGTGAACTCTTTTATTAGATTATCAAAGTCGATGTTTTCAACAATTTCACTTTCGATTGGCAAATTTGTCAAGTTTGTCAATATAGATTGAGATATGTATTATCGATCGCAGATAGATTTTTATCATCTTAAGCTTAGAAAACTCTTTTTAACTAACGTGTTAACAAGAGATAACGATAGTGTGTTTCTATATGGTCGGGGATTTCCCGTAAAATGAACTGCATGCAGTGCTGTGATCAAACGCATTGAACACTGCGTTCCATTTGCCAATGTTGCCATCATAACAATTTTTTCGCTAAATTTATGGCGCCCCTTAATATCCGGCGTCCTGGGCGATCGCCCAACCGCGTCCTACCCTAACACCGCTACTGAGTTTTTAGTTAAAAATCTTGCTGTTTCTTTTGAATTATAGGGAACTTATTCACGAAATTTTTCTTCACTTACCCAATATCCAAAAGTAATTTGTGAATCGGTATTGACAATTCCCCAGAGCGACCAAAAGAAGTGTGAAGCAAGAGTGAAAACTTCAACTTCCTTTAAAAGCTTTTTCGGGTTTTCCTTTGATCCAACTTCATTCAAGTAGGTTTTAATAAAGCGCAGTCTTTGTGCTTCAGAAGGATAATTGTTTGGACATACCTCGAAGTATGGAGATTCCTTGAATGTATAGTCGTATAACCATTCAGCAAAATGGTTTGCAATATCGAATGCCCTGTAGTTATAAGAACAATATTCGAAATCTAAACGAAAAAAAATAATAAATTGAATCAATTTATAATATTCAAGTAGGTTTTTTTATATGTCTTAGAGTACAATATAGAAAATTCTACTCACCAATTATAACAATGTTAGGATTTCCATTTTGATCACACTGGCCGTTTTCTGCTAATAGTATGTTTCCTTCCTGCATGTCGTTGTGGCAAAAAACGACCGGGCTATTTTCAGCTTCGATCCTTTGTTTAAGCCAAGCAGCTTCTTCTTTAAAATCGAACTTTGCAAGACGTTCGACTTCAGGAGGTACGTTACCTTTTTGTTTGACTTCAACCGTTTTTATCCATTTGTCTATGGTGTCCCACAGCCAGGTTGCAGCTTTATGTAAAGGCACCTGAAAAATTTTGAACAATGTAGTTGATGTTCTTTAAATCCAATAAAAAATTTGAACATGTTTTCGGTTTTTTTTTGTGACAAATGAATCTTTTACGATGAAATGGTATTGTTTATTAATTTAAAAATGAGTAAATATCAAATGAATAGCTAACAGAAAACATGCTCAAATATGATAAATGAATGAAAATTCCTACGCTTGCTGGTTTCCGTCAGGAGGGTGGAAACAAACAATACGTTTTAGGGCCCAATTGGACGACGGTAGTGTTTGTTCCGCAACAAGTGATGCTAAAACATGGAAAACAAATACACCTGCATGTGTGGAATTCTAGTTTTTGTTAGCCCATACTTTATAAGATAAGTTATTGCCAAATTTTTTATACGTACAATATACCTACATGGTCATTCGGGCTCATATTTCTTTAATTCAGTAATTTGTAATTTTGTAATTGTGTGATAAGTTGGATTTTGTTATTCAATTGTGGATAAGTTATACTTTAACAAAATTATTTCGAATGTACCAGAATGTATTTATTTTCAAATTATGTCCACAACTCCGCATAGTTTCCAACATACAGCCACTTCCACCACCTCCAATAGACCATTGAACACTTCCTTCACCATGGGCTTTCATTTTTGACTGTCCTGTACATTCCATTGTGTCCAAGGGCCCTTCACAAAGAAATTTTGTTCCAACACCAGTGATGTTTAATCCATCCAAAATCAATTATATTTGAAAAATAAAGGCAAATTGGTACATTCCCAAAATCAATGAAAAACTTAATTTTCACAAAACATGAATTTTAAAATTAATAATTTTCTAGACAGGTACGAGTCCATCCTCTACCACAATTTCAAAATTATAAGGTAATAAATCTTGTGGAAATTTATTTTTATTATTTCATTATTTTATTTGCCCTTTACCACCGTTATAGAATATTTATATAAAACAGAAAGAACATTAAATAAATAATTATTAAGTTTATTCTCACCCATAAATACCTCATCACTTTACTGTCAAGTTTTAATAAAAAAAAACTTTTTACTTTAAAAATTTAATCAGTGTATTTTCCTGGTAATCGAGCCTATTTTTTAGATAATCATTAATGTACTTAACTACATTCTTCCAAAAATTTTGTAGGTATCAGATAATGATTAGGTAAATTATTTGATAAAGACTTTCTAGAATATTCAGTGTGATCGGTTAGTCCACGATATTCTTCAACAAAAACAGTAAAAAGGCAAAGGACACTAAAAATGTGTGGAATGGGAAATGTTTTCAAAACCTTTAAGGCCTTAACTATTCTGTTTGATATCTAAATTTGATGCTTAGGGAGAATTTAATTTAGAGTAGGAATACAGAAAAGAATTTTATAATAGAGCAATGTTCCTCAATTGAACTATTAAATAAGTAAAAATAGTGTTTGTTTCTAGAAGCAAATGCACAAATTTCGGTTATCTATTTTACGACAATAATCAATACCGATGTCCTAAATACTATCGACGAAATAGTATTTTTAGACCTTTAAATAAATAATATCATCCAACTAGGTCAACCTTCCCATCTTACAAATGCGAAATGGTACCGCATACGTGATCTAAACAGTACATCACTCTTTTAATGACAATTATTACAACACATGTTTATCTGTGCACTCTAAGGAAAAATTTCGAAATAAACAAACCATTTTATCTAGTTATATCCAGTAACAGGCACAGACAGTACCAACCGTATGTCAACACTTCCGTATGGAAAATTTTCATTTCAATTTATTCATATATACTGGTCTAGGGTTACTTATCCTTATCAAAATAAAAGAGATATGTAATTGTCTACATAAGTACATAAACATGAGTTAAATTAGATATTAAATGATGCTAAAGTGGCAAATAAAAGAAAATATCTACATAAAAACTGTCACTTATATCAAAAATAAAATATTGTATTTTGTTGTTTACAGTTTCAATCAAATAACTCTATTGCATTTGTATCTAAAAATTACATAACGTGTGCTTTATAATCAAAACAGAACATAAGAAAGCTGTGATAAGCAAACAAATGTTCTGTTCTACGTATATATTGCTCTTTCTTCTAAATATTTTGGCAAATCAAATGGATTATGGATTCTCACGTTTGCTAATAATATAAATATGTTATGATATCTCAGTTTAATGTTTTAACTGACGAAAACGAAACCAAAAGTTTATTGTAGGGTTAAGATTAACGAAAGCATGAAAACAACCATTTTGTTGCTCAAACTTAACTATTTTTACAAATTACTTTTACTTTGTGTTATTCTTTTTTACTTCTGATATTTACATATATTCAACAAATTCTAAAATATGTTTGCATTAGATAAATAAAAATTGAAAGAGTTTTCATTAGCCCAATATGAAAAATATTGTAAAGAAAAATATAAAAATTGGTAAAAATGATCCAGTTTGACTACCAAACTAATTGTTTTTCAAATATTAGGCTGAACCTAAATATTATGAACTATTAAGATCAATGTAAGGTAAGGCACAATAGAAAATAAATAAAACCTTATTTAACTGACTGATATAACGGTCATTTTCATATCTAACATCGTCCTTTGAAATCACATCAACCTTTGAAGGTGCAACGTAACCCTCATGTGATGAATGTCATTTTTCTCAATTTAGGTAGCATAAAATCCATTAAAACGTTTATAAGAAGTCATGCAAAGAATGTAAACAAAAACGTTAAATATCTGAACAGATATTAATGAAACTCTCTCTTTACAGAACGTGTTAAAATATTTTGGTAGTAAAATTGTTTTTTAACGTTTTCTTAAGAAATAAAAATAATACCTAACTTCCGAAATATTAACATTCGAAAATTAAAAGATGCAAAATAAAGTCAAACCAGTTCTAGAACAATCTAGGTATGTGAAAGTAATGTGCCATTGCATTACCTACTTATCATATAGTTCCAGTTTAACATAAGTAATAAGACGTAGGTTAAGCGTTCATTTACTCATTGCAATCAAGAGTAAATCAGTGTAAGTACTTATTTTTTTTTTTACTTTGATAGCAGCAATAACTAATAACCACAAAAAAGACGATAATTCCTGATAGCACAAGGTTATTGTATTGTATGTTGTTATTATGTTCCGTTCGTATTGACAACTAAATATAGACTTGAAGTGAAAGCTGATTTGAGGCGTTTTACTGCTATTTTGTAATTTTAACACGAGTAAGTTACTTCGATAGGATATCAAAACAAAATGAGACTTTGTTAATAAGTAAACGTTTTTGTTCAGTCAAGCGTGTTATTGATACTAAACAGTAGTTTTTTATTTCTTATATAAAATATTTGTTTTTTTGTGTATTTTTACTTTAACATGAGTATTCGAGCTGAAGAACTGCACTTTTTCCGATAATTTATAAATTTTTAAAGTGATGTTAATTACAAAAAAACGATGACAAATTACTCCCTGTTCTACAGAACATTAAACTAATAAAAACAAGAATGTTCTAGGCATCTCTCTACCAAAAAATTAAATATTAGCATGCAGTTATGCCCTTGAAGTGGTAAGTGAACTCGAGACGTTGATTCTAAACACGTCTTCAAACTAGTCACTAACTTGGTGACTTCACTCTATTGAATTTGAAAACCTTTACTCCCAACGCATCAAAAATATATCATCAATTAAACTTATTAGGTACTTGCAAATAATTGTACCTTCATCAATACTTCGTTTTACATTTTTTTTAGCATATTGTACGCATACACATTTAAAGCTTAATTAAATTTAACAATTTTTAAAAGCAATTAAGTAACTGATATTTTTGCATTCTGACTTTTAACACATATCTGTATACATTTTATATATGTATAATTTATTTGATCCAATCTACCCATAAATACTTTTTTTTTTTTTATAAAAATACTAAGTATGTTTTAATTTACGTCTAAGTACGGGCTAACGTATATGTTAAAAATAAAAATAAAAAATAAGAAAAGAGGCAAGTAATTATTTAGAAATATTAATATGACATACCTCCATGCAGTGAATTGCTGCAATTTTCTTGGCAATAAGGACGGATAACGTTTCGTCAGCTAATTCGTTAAGCTTCAGAGGTCTTGCTTTGATGTATTCTTCGATTCTTCCGCCTGGGAAGATTCCATGAAGTTTCGGTCCCAATCCTCGTTCAGACAAAAGGGTGAAAATAACACTTTCGGTAATTAGAGCTTCAAGCGCCCTCTCTCCGTGGGTTTGGCCATAGAAACGAATTAGTACTTCTTTTGGACATAGATGATTCTGTTCTTTTTCAATCAGATCTTGCGGTAACGATATGTAATATAAAAGGTTCGACAGACCTCCACTATAAACAAAGAAAATAATTTAGATTAATACAAACTGTATAACGAGGTAACTAACCTATTATATTTCGTAATAAACCCATAATTAGCTACGTAATTAGCACTTTATATTTACAATGCTTACCTATTCATATACATAAAGTACCGTTACAGGGTCGTCTGAGCAATGACACAATTGTTACCCTCTAAATAAAATGTGCAAGTACTGTTACTCGTAATTTTAAGGCGTGCTTGTATTTCCGATTAGAAAAGAAATTTTTGTCGTCTTTAAGATTTTTACCGCTGATACAAACACCCCCAACTGGAATTTTACTTAGTAAATGTGATGTTATTTACATAATCAAAAAACAATGGACATTTAATTAGTATAATTAGAGTATTTTCTGTTTAGATCCTGTAAATCTTTTAGTATTCGGCCGGATACCGGATAATGGCGGTGGGTACCTGGAAGTGGTAGGTAGTTCAATAACAGGAAAGAATAAACGGTTATACAGTTATAATAAACTCCTACTTAAAAATTTTCATTATTTAGAATTCAAGAAAAACTGGATCAAATGCAACTGACAACAATAAGATTAAAAAGCTAGATGTCGTCACTGTCAGGTACCCACTTGAGTATCAACTAAAGCTAATGTCCACCAATATCCGGTACGTCTATCTTTAATACAAAATGCAACAATATATTATAAGCAAACGAAAATTAGGATGTCACCAGATTTCATGCAATTTTATGGAAATTAAACGTTTCCACCGAACCAATAAGCCAAGTATGAGATGTTTCAAGAGCTCTTCAATGTTTGACTACGACGAGAAGGCTTGGTAAAATAAAAACAATTTATATTAAATTTATTTACAATAAGTAAAAATTTATAAGAGACTATTCAGTGTATTATTATATCTGTCAGTTTTTTACCAAGAATTCACAGAAAAAATATTATCTTAAACAAAAAGTACGTGTTTCTTTCCTTTTATCGCTGTTACACGTATTCGTCTAAAAAAATTATGATAAACAACAGTTTTATTAATAACTTCAAAATAAACCGAACGATGTTCATTTATTTTAAATGTAAAAGAATCTGAAACTGAAGGGTGCAGTACTATGTATCTATATAATTTTATCTTTAGTTAATGTTATGTTGCAGACAATATTTTTAATCCCACCTAAACGGCTTCACAAGCAGTTTATTAAACGTTAGATTCTATGATACATCCCCACGTCTAGTTATACTGTAACCAGGATTGAGTTAAAATAAATCGTACTTTTCGTTTATCGGGTTTTTATTATGGGTAACAGTTTTTATTCTTGGTGTGATACAATAATATTCGCACCAAGTACACTAGTTACGCCACTGGGATTAGATATAGCACCCTCTAGTTTTAATTTTAAAAACTTTTTTCCTTGGTACTTCCTACTTCTTATTAATCGGAAACTGTTTCAATTCCTGCAACCGAGACTCAACCTAAAGATGATAGAGGAACGTGATGACGCATTAGTTCGGGAATTTTCTGACAAAACAAAGGCATTCCACGTTGTGCTTGTATGGTGTTATATGAGATGTTAACGAGTGTTATATTTAAAAGCACAAAGAGTATAAGTTTTGTTTTATTTTGTGTATATTACTTATTGTTAGTGCTAGTTACAGGTGAAACATTTTCTACTTTAGTTTAATATTTTTAATTATATTTTTACTGTTATTTAACAATTGTAGTATTATTAATTAATTTAATTTTGTTTATCTTATGAATGCATAATAATTTCCATAATAGTTTTACGTGATTTGTTTAATTAGAAATTTTGTATTGTCTGTAACAACAACAAATCTTGGATACGGAACACTTATTTTATGTTATCTACGTTTCTCAAATTTTGTTAATCTACCGGGTACCTACGTTTAGAAAGTTTTAAGCTTTACCTACTGAATTCACCAATATTTTCTCCTGTATTGACTAATAATTTAGATGTAGCCATAAACAGGTATTTATTAAATTGTAGTCTAAAATTTTAACTAGGCACCTACTAAAACTTAATTCATTTGAGCCGCTTATGAAACACAAAGTTTATTGCAGTTTGTTGTTTACTCACACATGCTTCAGACTGATAAATTAAAAAAAAAAACAATCGTAATCATCATAATATAATAATGAAATGACCTTTCGGCAATAGCAACAATAATTTTATTATATTTTAAATTCAACTAGGAAGCGGGTGTAGTCAATATTCAACTAATTTATTTTTAAACCAAATAGGTATCTTCTATAGGTTCATTTAACGCCAAAACGAATAAATTGACCTAATTTTTGACACGTTGATATACCTAAAATTCTTTCGGAACAATTCGTGTTCGTTTGTAGGTATTCAAATCTGTTCTAGCGAAAGGATTAAGCTCGTTTCAGGGGAATAACGTATTTATCTGCCCTTATGATATAATATGTTTTTTATGACATTACTGATATAAATGTCATTCTCAGCATTTTATAATAAATATTGAAACAGAAGTCAATATACCTAAATTAACTTGACAACAAATCATTAAAGTTAAATACGATAAGTTTTTCAAAATATAGTGATAACAGGGCAGTTGAAATTGACTATAACTTGTCTGCAAATATTTTGCAGAATTGCAAAATTTAATATATATGGCTTTATTATACAATACATAGTAATAATCAAAATATGCAATAACGAGTTAGATAAAGTGCTGGAAACAATTGATAATAATGGCACGTGTACTACAATAACATCTTTAAAAAGTTTATCAATTCTCAGTACTACCTTTTAACGATTAATTTTATTACATTGTACTAACTTATGGCGGTTAAAAGGTCAGAATGTTTCACATATTCTATACAAAAGCGCTTGACAACAAATTTTTATTGGGTGGAATTTACCACTATAAAACCAACATTAAAAAATAAGAATTACACTTTAACTTCAACATTAAATATAATTACATAAATAAATTTGCCAATAGCTAATTTACAGATATTTTTTATTGCAATCCCATAAAAAGTAAAAATAAATTAATATACGCCCTCTTTTTGGAAGTTAACGTTTAATTTCTTATTTATGTTGAGTAAACGCTTAATTTTATGTTTATGTTGCCACTCAAAATTCTCAGATTTTTAGACAATAAATGTTACTCATTTTGTTTTTATTTTTACCACTTGAAAGTTTCTTAAGTATGAGAAGATTTACTACTTTACTTGAATGAATTCTTTACAAATTAATTACATAATTTAAATTGATTTTTACAATTTACATTTATAAATTGTTATTGCAGTCATCAATAAGCAATTATGTCAATAAACATTCGTATTTATCTAGCTTTTTCCAATTACATATCAGTGTATATTTCTTTATAATTGTTTATAAAAAGGTTCTATGGCAAATTCTGTTGATAAACATTTTTGCGATAAAACTAATTAATAATAATTATACAACATACCTAATAATTGTTGTTTGAATCATGTTGTTATTTGCTATTGGACTACCATTACATAAGATTATTATTAATAACATTGATTGTATTTTCGAAATTATATATGTTGGACATAGAAAAATTTCTCTATTTTTGGATCATTGTTTTTTTTTTTTGGTTGGACCAACATAAAGTCATATGCTTTTCGTCTATACCTTTGAGACCTAAAATTTTACCAGCCTTGTACTTTCAGAAACCAAATTAACTGCTGTTGCCAATGAGAAATTAAAATTGTGTATATACCGATCAATATTTTTAATATCGAGCTAATATTAATTTTATGGAAATGTGTAGGTACATTAATTAAGATATGTTATCAATTTGCGTATGCAAAAGGTACTCACTCCCACAATATGCTGATAAATACAGATATTAGGTCACATATATTTATAATATTAGAGGAATGTAATGTTTTATTTTATTATTAAAAAAATAGATTTTCTAATTCAATATCATAAAAGCCCTGACGTTCGTTTGGTCCTTCGAGCCGGATGTATGTATAAGTTAAATTACTTATAAATGTCAAGACAATGTTCTTTACATGAAATTATTTTTTGAGTATATAATTAATTTAAATTTGATTTTCAATGAATGGTGTTGATCTGAAAGCTGCTTTATTTTATTATATTATATTTATAATATAATACAATAAGTTATGATCTAAATAACTATATTTTTTAAACAGAAATGTTTAAAATCACATATTAAGTACGATTATCTATTCTTGTCGAAGGCGATGTTCATTAAACTCTGAGTTTATCGTAAAATTCAGTTTGATTTTGACAAATATTTGCTTTTACATTAGTGCATTAATTCAAAGAGAGTTTGTTAACCTTTTTGGGAGAGCAAACTCACTTAAACGATTAAATTGGCTATAATTAGATACCGAAAGAATGTTGTTTTGTGTTTTAATTTCCGATTTGCAATTCAAAGCTTTTTAATGTTAACTAATTGAAAATGACTTGTTTATCAGCTCACGCATTTCTTTATTTTTTATAACAATTTACATGCTCACAATAATAAACAATAAATTAGCGGTTTTTTACATTAGCACCGCAAATAAAAAAATATTGCATTAGTCAAACGATAAAATTTTACTCATCATAGATTTAAAAGAAGTTAACTCATCGGGAACTACATAGATATGTACCAGAATTTAGGAGTAACGCTTCACACTAAACAGAACAACTAATAACTAAATTTTAAAAAAGAAAAAAATATGATGAATGCAGACTCACCTAATATGTTCGAAGACAATGTTTTCTGGGGTTACATCTTTCCAAGAATCGTGCAGATAATCTCTGCAGATCCTGGCTGCCAACTCCACCATCTCCTTGTTGTCAGCAGGATTCTGTTGATAAAAAGTACTCTTAATACGTCTTGATAATTTAGGCATGTTGGTTATACAAATATCGTTTACTCTTCGGATATTAAAAAATCGAATAAATAAATTTATTCGCATAAAAAATGAGTAAAAATAATCTTTCAATCCTAAATTGTTCTTTTTTATTTAAAGAAAACTGGTGTGGTAAATTTAATGTTTTGGCTCCACGCGATATTCGCCACACCAGACGAATCAAGATCTGAATCAATAAGTCAGGCCTTGCGCTCTTTTTAACAGGATAATACAATGAATAAATTGAAGAGATCTAATAACAACTAAATTAAATAATTGATTTTGACTGAGTAATTCATCAAATTGGGCCTATTGTATTGAATTATTTAATAAAGAAATTAAAATATACAGAGTGGTAGCTATATACATGGCGATTAATTTAAACCGTTCAGTTAGAAGTTATAAATATAGATTTCAAGCTAAAGGAATCTGATTTAATTTTGGTGAAAATATTTTTAGAAATTTTAGTCCTACTTAAGTGTACAGTTGCCTCTTTTCAGTTATTTGTTCTTTATGGAATTTCATATTAAATCTTTTGTAAGAGTAATGTGCCCTTAGCTCTTTAGCGTAAATTAAACTATAAAAAGAAACCCAAAGCACCCCCTGTAAAATCTAAATTTAAAACCTTTCATTTTTTCGTTAAACGAATGACTTCATTAAAATATGTATTTTTGAAGACAATTTTTAAGTTTCTATTTTTTGTCAAATTAATCAAATTTCAAAGGGTAGTTTTCTATTTTCTGGGGGCCGTCAAGAAATAACAAATAAAATCGTTTGCAAGTTTTGCAATTATATTGATTTTTATTGTTACGTAAATTTGAGAAAGATAATAGTGCTGATGCAAATATTATTTCAGATTATATTTTTGGATTATTAGAATATGATCTCTAGAAAGGGATGTCAGTAAATAAAAAATTAACAATGAATACATATACCTCCTGAAAAGATTTTCCCTTAAATTACGAACTCGTTAATGCGATGAAATACTGACGACCAGGCAGCAGCTACTGGTCACCAACAAAATTAATAAATGACTACAGACAGGTGATACTTCGCCATCTGTGGAGATTTGTCACTACTTAATCGTTTATCATTGTTTAACATGATCATGTATAGTGGCAAATATAGACAGATGGAAATTTACTACCTGTCTAGACGTCTAGAGTTATTTACTAATGCTCTGCAGTTAAAATTATAGATTGGCTTGTACTTTCTACTGGCTAATTATACTTTCTACAGTTATTTCGAACTTTAACCTTTTTACAATAGACATCTACTTCTATGTAAGGCTTTTGCACATAGAGTTCAGATCAATAATCGTGGACTATCCCACAAGAAAATAAAAACGCTGCGTTGTCAAGAATTTACATTAAAAGTTTTAATGAAACACAGTGCAGAGTATATCTTCATAAGTTAATATATTTCTATAACTCACAATCAGTCTGACCGTTTCACCATAAAAGTAGATAAAAACAATTATTTTCATGGTGTGCATTGTACAAAAATATATAATGGCAATGATGTCAAAAAAAGAAAATTTACTTTTAATTAAATAAGTTTTTATCGTTGTTAAAGTCGATCTCGTTTAGCAATACGTAGAAGGTTTGACTGTTCAACAACTAAATAAATAAATTATATACCTAATCGTAAATAAAGAGAAAACTGCAAGTGACAAATATCAGAATTAACAAATTAGTAATGATTACCAATTAATGGAATATTTCAGTTGCTTATCTCACACACATTTGAATTTTATAAAATATCTCATTAAGCTAACATATTGATTGCACATGACGAAGGTATGAGAATAATAATGAACCATTTTATTGTTATTCGTGTGAATTGTGTACATGCACAATAAGAACAATGCCTTATCTACTTTACCTTAATTGCAAACTTTGGTACCTACAGAAAATCCTTGTTTACAAAAGAATCACAACTCAAAGGTCATACGCTTCATAAATATGGTTGTTATAATTTTCTAGAATTTAATAGAAAATAGGTAGATACATGAATAATAAATGAAACAATAAAACAAATAATTACAGAGAATTTCAATTTTAATACTGGCCACAAATGAGTAATTTAATTAAACTTTAAATGACGTAGGCACTTCAAAAAATTCTTTAGAAAACTACACAAATAGTATTGTAATAGGTACATAGTTGTATTTGTATAAGGACTTATTAGAGTACAGTATCCACCTTTATCTAAATCTTATCTTATTTTACCTACACTTAAAAGTTATTTTTCTTTTGGCAACAAATAAATCGTTTTCACTTTTGAACTGAAAGGTACCTACAGCACTTTATCTTCGAAGTATCGCATAACTTAAATGTACCTGTTGTGTTTTATGCAAAAATTCCTAAAATGAATACCTACAATAACAATAAATTAAAAATACCTAACAAATTGTCACATTACAATAGACACTTATGCGAAAAATTAAATTTTTTTTTTGTATTGATAGGTATATAATTTACTGCAGTGAAACATTAACTTGCTTAAGGATGCCTAAAATAGATTTTATCGATTTGCTTGTATTTTCAGAATGAAAAACACCGGCCTTTATAAACACAGAGAATTTTAAAAACAGGAATAGGAACTCTAGTGTTTTTATTGTTTTTTTAAATTTTATGCTATTTTCTTGAAGTTAATTGCACCGAAGTTCATTTAATTTTCTTTAACTAATTGACTGTTTTTTTTTTTATAAATTAATAAATCCTTAAGAGTAAATTCATCTTCTTACAGGAAAATTTTCTATTTAGTCTTAATATCGTCATAAAATTTGACGTTGAACTAAAAATAAATTTCCTGTTTTATCACGTCAATATCGATTAACGGATAAAACGTTAAAAACTCCACAACCTTTAAAAAAACCTCGAACTTGGACTAGTTTCTTACCTTCTTGTTAGCCAAGTAGGACATGATGTTATTTAGGTAGTCGAGCACGAAAAGTCAACTGGTCAATATTAAATTTTATAAAAAACGAAAAGAAAATTAGCTTTAAAAATTAAGTACGATATAAATCACAATAATTAAGGATGCACGCAATTAAAAATGCAGATTTCTATTTTGCACAAATGCAACTCGGGTAGTATCAACACTAGTAAGTACAAACCAATAATGACGAATGAATCAACCTGCCGGCGCTAATAAAGTAAACCGATATTTTCGATGCAGTGTGGTTGGGTAGAGGCAACGTGTGATATTCGTGAGTCTGCGCAGTTAATGTAAACGTGACGTAATGGTATGTAGTATGGCGAGTAGGCATGATACGCGAGTAGGTATGTACGTGCAGTCGTGACGTCACGACTATGTGGAACCTCGCCACAGTCCCCAACCGTCTCACCACGGTTCCAAAGGTTACTCTCGTTGCAGTTGATATCCGTGTCGCAGACAGCGTATACATTCCACCGTTGTTTTTGTTTTTTGATGAGCGTTTTTACAATGTTACACACTAATCGCACATTTTATACATTCAATCATTAAAAATAAAAATTGTATATGTATCAACTCTCAATGTAAATAAAATAAATAAATATACGATTAATCATAATATTTAGTAAGTAAAATACCAAACGTGCCACAAAGCATGCTTAGAAATGTGTCCGAAATCTGTAGATCAAAAGACACCACAATATGTTTATAATATAACCGTTTTATTTTGTTGAAACAGAGATATAAGTTTACAAGTACGTATTTATAATAATTTACTTTATCTAGCGTTAACTTAGTGCAATGTAGTACTAATATCTATAGTTTTATTCTATTGTAACAGGTGATATAATTTTACGAGCACGTATGTAAAATACTTTGTGAAATAATGTACTTTAGCGTGCAGTGAAATAAAAAACTTAGGTAAGTTTGATCAGATATCGAATTTACTAAGTTTGATAAGGACAGATGTGTCTCAAGTATTTCAATAACGATTTAATCAATTTTGTACAAGACGTGTTCAAGAAAAAAACAGACAGCTGTGTATTTCATAAGGCGCACCTTATTCACCCATATCCTGTGCAAGATACTTCCCTTGGCTGGCTAACACACATCGTTCTCAACGTTTCATCCGGTTTACGAAGCCCCCTTTAAATTTCTGGTACGTTTTGGGCCATCGAATGAGTCAAATTAATGGCCTCTTGATTCCAAGGAAAGAAAGAGAAATCTGCAAAAGCTAGGGTTATTTTGGGATCACACCGTCTTGTTTTTGGCTCAGAAAAGGTGTGTACGTGTGTTATCAAAGTGCATCATACAGTTCTAGTTCATGAAAACTGAGTCCGGCTCCTTATTAACAATTGCGTGAATTAATCTCTTCAAAATAAAAAAATCGAACATAAAAGTTCCCATTGATTTTCTCCTTTTGGGGCGAATTCCTGATTTATTTTTCCTTACCAATCAAAAAATCCAATAACATCATCTTCACGTATCATCGGGATATATTGGCATTTTTAGTTAAGAAGAATGTTGTTTCAACCATTAAGATTATCTACTGAGTCTTGGTCTGCATATCATACCTATATACTTATATGTATATATAAAGCTAGAATTGATCGTCTATGATTATGGTCATTAAGAATTCCAGATTAGCATTTGCGCATTGAAGCAGTTCCTAGATGATTTCAACACCTTCCCTCCTGTTATGGCGTTAACACACACGCGATATAAATTTTGACATGACCTTATGCATGCCCAGTGTTCCGCCGAAATAACGAGCTCTCTGACTTCTAATAAACGACTGGCACATATCAAATTGTACCCACTTTCACTTCGAGAATCAGCCTTGGTTCTTTCTCCATGTTTTGATCAAATCGATTGTACTAGACAAGACATTATGAGAAGTTTACTGACTCAACGCTGAAGGATTATTGAAGTACTAGTTTGAACGTCCTAAGCAAAGCAAACTTAAAGCAAAATTTTATCCACGCACCTTGTTCCTCCAAAACCCACATATTATTTATAACAGTAATTGCACCATTCCGAGTAGTGTGTCCTTTGGAAGAAAATTGCTCAACATAGATAAACGCACTTTGTGATGATGCCGAATTTATTTAATTAATTTAAAAAAAAATCACTAACCAAACCGAAGCTAGTCCGGAAAAACGAGTTGATATAAAACCCAAGAAGTAGCCTCTACATATCGTCTCTTACGGTATGTAATGCCAACTGTACGAAAACCTTATGCAGTTATCAACCTCTTAAACTGGAAAAAGTAATGGAAAACATTCAGTTTTTGGTCAGTACTTCAGTGAAATTATCATTTCTTGGCTCTTATTAGGTATACCTCTTCAGTTCCACTGATAATAAAACGGCCTAATCATTTAGACCGCAGCTTAGCATTCAAAACACCATGGGGTCAATACCGAAGCTGCCTGCCCTGGTCCAAGTTTTTCTGTAATTTTCTTAGATCATATTAGCAAATGCTGGGGCAGTGATAATTTTCCACAGATAATTTTTCACTTCTCTTCTATCTTCATTTCTTAAAACTCCAATGGAGTTGTTTAATCGCTCGGATGGTGTTAAGACCCTGAATTTTACCTGGCGTTGAAAATAGCAGTACTACATCTGCAATTATGTATGTATTATAATGATGGGTTTTTAACCTGATAGTCGGTACTAAGAACATTACCGGCTGTAGGCAAGAAGGGAGGAAAACCGGTTCAAACAGTAGGCAGGTATATTTTTCTTACTTTCTTCCTGGTGAAATGCACTCTTACAATTTGTTATTAGCATTTCAACATTTAACTGAAACAAACATTTTTATATCCTTTCTCAATATCGTGGCGGCCCTTAAGTCCGAATATCGAACCTTATTATTCTTTTCTTCCTCAGCAACCCTCTCAATTTCCGAAAAATGCTGGATATGGGTCCTCCGCCTTATTTTGCTGACTTTGCACAACTAATGAGTTGGAAATATTGCCCGCTCACCTTCACTGGTGGGAATAACAACCCAAAAGTCTCAATAAATCTTCGATCAAACCGAAATTGTTCCGTAAATAGTAGTTGATATAATGTCCTACTATAAACAGTATTACGCCATCTAGTGATATTGATTAACTCTAGTATTATATTTGTTTGGCAGAGACCAAATAGTCGTTAAAATGATAAAATACCAGAATATTCAACTCTCTTCAGATTCGATGATTCGATGACTAAAATTAGATTTGTAATTTATTTTTACTTTTTAAGAAGATTACCGATTGATAACTTAATTTAAATATGCAGGACAAGTAATATTTTCTTTGTTTTATTGCAGCTATGTAATACATAAAATTAAATATTTCAGAATCATAATCATAATTTTTATATTAACTTTTTCTTTTCTTGCGTCACGTTTAATGATTTATTTGGCATGAGTAAATATTAAAAGTCGTGTTTTTAGGTCACGAACATTGATAAAAAAATATTTCGAAAAGAAAACAATTGAAAAGGGGAAACAAAGGAAATTATCGTGCTTCTCCAGTTCATATCTAGAAATGTCTATTTCATTTTTTATTCATGTTTTACTTCAATATCTTGGGTGCTGAAACGGGTTTAAAATTATTATAAGCCTCCAGTTTCTAGGTTATATAATATAGGTTGATTGAGAGCTTAAACTTATGAAATCATTATTTATATGTAAAATGCTTAAATATGATATTCATCATTTAAGGCTCCTCCACTTCCCCAATTTCACCATTAATTTTTTCCCTCCCATCAATGGTCTCACTTTATGTACGGTCAGGTACTATGGTAAAGAATGAAGAAGACTGTGGTAATGCAAATCAGTAAAAGAAAGGTCTTACCCCGTTTTACCACAACACTATTTTAATACGGACACGTGTTTCGCTCACTTACTTAGCGTGAGCATTTTCAACGCAAGTGAGCGAAACACGTGTCCGTATTAAAACAGTGTTGTGGTAAAACGGGGTAAGACCTTTCTTTTACTTGGGTACTATGGTGGTATAATAAGTGCCCAAAAACATAAATTCCATGTTTACTTAAATTGTAATACGGGACGCAAAAAGTAAGTACGATGCTTCTAGTTTGGCCTCTTTTGCAAGTTAAAAATCTGTGGGGGATTAGGGTTCTTCATAAAGTTCATAAGTTGGAAAACCTAAAATGTTAGAGTTGCCAACCAATTCCCACGCCTAACCTAACCTGCTATTGCTTTTGCAACACTTACATTCTTCTTGTCATTTTTATGCTTCAGATGTTCTCGTATGCACACTAATACTACAATTTGATTCTACAAATCATCAAAATAAATAATTGCATTGATTGGAAGTGTTGGTGATAATTAATTTATTAACTACTTACTTATGAAGTACTCATTACACACTTATGTGCAATAATGAAGTTATTTAATTCATAAATATGTTTTTGTTTGCTATTTACCCAAAACGCAATTCTAATAAAAGTAAAAACACTTCACAAGTGTTGTTTGTTTACAGCTAAACTGTTTGGTAAACTAGTTCCAGGTACAAACGAAGTATTCGGAGAATTTTAAAGCATTTGTTTATGTACATAGGTCATTTTAAATTTTTTCGTGTTGACTTTTTAGGGTTTATTATCTATGTAAAACTTACATGAAATTGGGAAATTTTATAGGTGTGTAATTGTGTATTACTCAAGGGCAGAATCATTTTATTTAACTAGCAAAGATAACACTAACTGAACAATGTACAACATTAGATTATAAACATCATTTTGTGAGCATTTTGTGATAACTGTTTTGTTTTTATATTTATTCAGGATTTACTGCACTTGATATAAAATGTACGGAATTCGTTAAAAATTCAGAAATTAGAGTAGTAGAGAAAGATAAGCTAATTAAATTACCCTTTGACTTGTTTATTCAATTTATACAACTTCCAGATAAGTTCCGGGATTCCTGGTTTCTAGACTCCTCACTAAAAACCCTCATTTACAAAACAATAAAAATGTAAAACAGCCTAAATTATTACCTTTATCTAACGTAAATATAGCAGTTAAAGATAAACAGATAAATATATACATACTTATATTTTTCTTAACCATTAAGTAATTTTTAATTATTTTAAACGCTTTTTAATTCTATTAAGGTAGGATTTTGTAATATTTTATGTTCTGAATCTTGTAACCGTTTCAGAATTAAAAATGTTCTGATAATAAAATTTTCCGCCATGTCCATAAAACTAAGAGGTCTTACATGTGAAAATTGTTCATTTTAATTGAAAATACCTGTAAGTGTATTGAAATTGCCTGTCTAAATCTAATTTACGTA
Organism: Agrilus mali; assembly: GCA_029378335.1. Classification (NCBI taxonomy): domain Eukaryota; kingdom Metazoa; phylum Arthropoda; class Insecta; order Coleoptera; family Buprestidae; genus Agrilus; species Agrilus mali. Next base: position 10,288,885 of record CM055662.1, read on the forward strand.
CTTTAGAGAGACAGTCGTCTTGCGTATATTTTTCTGTAAATTCGATTAGTTTAAGAAAATCTATTTTTAAATAAAAGATAATACTGTTACATAGATTATATACGGAAATCCTTTAAACAATAAGTATCCTAAAATGAAAAGCCAGAGTATTGAAAATGTATATTTTTTTCTACTTCATGATAAAAAAATTAAGAAGAAAGAAAAATGGAAAACCGTGAATATAACAACAAAATATAGAACGAGGAAAGAAAAACATGAAGAAAGTATATAAGCCAAACTATAATTTATCCTGAAGGACAGTAGTAAGAAAAGAAAGATCATTGGGGAAATTTCCTAATTTTCTTGGTCTTTCCTGTTTACGTTTATTATTTTTTAAATATATCATAATATATAATATTTTTTAAACATATCACAATTTTTTTTTCCTTTTTGTAGACATTAGTGGTTACCTACCTATTGTAGATATTACGTATTATTTACCTTTTGTAGATATTATATATTTACTAGCTTCGTCCGCGTGGAATAGTGACTTTCGGCAGCATTTAAAATTGTTTTCTTCTATATTTTTTTTCTGGGCCGTAAGCCTTTTTGCCGACGTCATTACACAAAAACTTTCATTCTTTATTTTTGCCCCCTTTAGGGATAAAAAATAGTTTCAAGCCTCTAGCTTTATATCTACTTGTCTATCTCTGTACCAAAATGGGTAAGTAGTTTGGCGTGATTGCGTAACACACAGACAGACAGAGTTACTTTCGCATTTATAATATTATAGTTTAAAATAGTTTATATAGTTTAGTATCCAACTACTTTTATTGATCCAAATAAACAAAACCTCTATAACTTTTTACACTTAATATTTTAATTTTCTGGGCCGTAAGCTTTTTGGACGACGTCATTACATAAAAACTTTCATCGGCTAATTTTATCCCCTTTAGGGTAAAATGTTTAGAAACATTGAATGTCGTATTAAGTTATATCTAATCAAAAGCCTAAAAAATAAGGTTCAAGCTTATCTTTAAAAATTACGGAATTTCCGCACAAACTTTCCTATCTCAACCTTTTACAACCCTTTTTCCGCATTAAAAAGTTACCTATGTCCTTTCTCAGGCTCTAGACTATCTCTGTACCAAATTTCATTTAAATCGGTTCAGTATTTTAGGCGAGATTGTATAGCATGCATACAGAATTACTTTCGCATTTATAATATTCCGCGAATTCATTTTCATCGATTTTCCCATGGAAATAAGATATTTTCCCGCAGTAAAACGTAGCCTATGTGTTAATTCAGGGTGTCAGCTAACTCCATATCAAATTTGATTAAACTCGCTCCAGCCGTTGAGACGTGAAGAAGTAACAAACATACACAGTCACAAACTTGTGCCTTTATAATATTAGTGTGATATCATTTATAAGTTTCCCGACATGTCAAGGAAAATTAATGTCTGCGTTTTTCACAATGTTTTTTTTTTTTGAAATATCGCCAATGGTACAATTTTATAGTACAAGGAATACTTATAGGTTATTATTTAATTAAATTTATTGACTATTTATCTCGCGTTGGTTGTCACTATCATTTAATTATGAAAAAAGGCAATAACATTTAACTTCTTTGATAATAAATAACATCACGTCAATTTAACATCTGCGCGTCATACTGCACGAAACTGGTAATATACATACGTATGTTAATTTTTATTTATATTTGATATATATTTACTAATTAATCAATCATTATTTCACTCATATAAGTGAATTTATCTAAATACATACTTAAAAATGATAGGATTAGAATCTTTTTAGGTAGAAATAAAAAATATTCTAATCTACAGATCTGATAATATAATCTGTAAGTAATACTTAACAACAAAAATCTGGCTAAGTTGCCTAAAAATTATCGCCTTTTTCAAATGGAAAAAAACCAATCTTCAAATGCCACTTTCAAATAACTTAACGTAGGTAAACATTAATATTGTAAGGGGGCGTTTATTAATTACGTGAGCGGAAAGCTGTTTTTTCCTTTTAATTTGAACCCCTCCCCCCTAGATTTAATAAGATGTTTTGTTACTCCCATCCAGCCCCCCTCACCTTTGATTTGCCCTTGACCTAAAGTATTGAGTTTTTATCTGAAAATGCAAATCAATTGTAACCATGTTATAAATTAGGAAGTCGGAGCGAGATTTTCTTCTTCCATCAGATGAAATTTAGTGGGATTTTTCCGAATTTCTCTACTCCTCCCCTCCTCTTCTTATTTTATATGTCGTATATTAATTTCCTTTATTTATTCTTTATTGTCAGTTTTCACTTCGTGTCGATCCCGACGTAAAGTTTCGTAAGTACAGAAAAGTCGTTAAATTCTCCAGATTTTTAATTTTATAATTTTCAAGATATACCTACTTTTTGTACTGTAAACGGCATATTGCCACTCTAAAATATGTTTCAAAATTCGTATTAATTAAAAAATAAAATTTGTTACATAATTAAAATACATGAACTGTTTTTATTTAATATTAACGTATCTATCTATCATTTTATAGAAATATTATAAATAAGTAATAGAAGATTATATTGTTTTTCACTTTTTTACAATTGACGTTAGTTTTTATGCTAGCAACCAGTGTGGATCTTGTGTAGGGAAGGGAATAATGAATACAGTGTTCAGTGCTTCTTGGATCAAACATGAAGGGTACTTTGGAAAATGTTAGTATGTTTCTTTTTAAAAGTGTATATATTATAAATATAGGATGAGGAAAGAAAAACAGGAAGAAAGTATATAAACCAAGCCATAATTTATCCTGAAGGACAGTAGTAAGAAAAGAAAGATCCTAGGGGAAATTTCCTAATTTTCTTGGCCTTTCCTGTTTACGTTTATTTTTTTATTTTCAAGATTTTGGAGTTATTTTAGTGACTCAGTCCGTTTAAGGTGCACTGAACTGTTCTATAATCAGAATAAAATCCTACATCACATTAAAAAGTAAAATGATTTGCATCCGGAGGAATTTGAATTGAAAATAAGACTTTGACCATGAGAAAACGTATTTACTGTTTATAGTTATTATGTTATGGGTTAACGCATCTCTTATTTCACTCCACGTGTCCTTCGTTTTTTTGTTATTTAAATTTTTTATTTACATCTCTTAAAGATTTTATGTTTCTAAATTTGATACAAACAATTATTATCTTCGTAAATATTATCTGTTTTTCTTACAAAGTCAATAAGTTAATACGTTTACCTTGTATTTTATTTAAGGCTAATTATTTGAAACTTTTTGTAAATATTATATAAAATATGAAAAATAACCCCAGCAAAATGGGTGACAGTACTTTTTTGAAAGTTCAAAGTCGAAGTAAAATTTGTCCTGTCTCTATAGCATATCGTCTAAAATCACTGTAATTTAATTTCTATTGAATTCCCCTTTTTCTTGGATTGATGTTAGTTTATGGACAAAAACTTCAGATAATCCCGAAAAAACAAGTGTAAAAATCGTTCATATAAGTTTATAGAAATCCTTGTTTCTTGTTCCTTGATGGCAATATCAGTGTGACCCCCTGAATTAAATTGATTGATGTCTGTCATTATTTAAATGACCGATAAACTTATTTGACTCTACTCCAAAAACGTTTTGGAATGACTACCTTGTTTACATACTACCTTGTATATCTACTTATAGTTTTACTCTCTTACTTTTATGGATTTCAGGGAATTTTGCCTTATAAGCATATATAGAGCTTGCAATAAGTCTGTGAAAAAAGAAGCTAGCCATGTCCTTACTAATGATCTTCAACTCTAAGAAACCTCTAATAGAAAGGATTGAATTTAGTGTAAATCTAAATGTTTGTTGCATTCTCTAATCCTATTTATAATGTTATAATGATGTTTAAGATTCTTATAGTATATTAGGAGCAGGTCTTTACTTTATTTTGGGCTTTTGTGGATTGAACTATTCGACACAAATCATGGAACTTTTGATCTAAAATTTTGAATGATTTCTACAATGCTAGTGCCTCATAATTAATTATTTTAAATGAGGAATTTGTTCTCCAAAGACAATTTTCACCTTAAGGCTATTAACCAATTACTGTGTCCAGTGTTTTCTATGTTTCTATCATGTACCTATCTATCTGTCAAATTCATGGAATTTATTAATAGATATGTATAAGAATTTTTATTGCACATGCCCTCGGTCTGTTCAGACTGTAAATTCTACTTAAAATGAGGGTTTTCGGCAATTGCCTCAAAACTGTAGAAGATCGAGGGTGATAACCTCGCCTGCTACCCCCTTGGAAGGAAATTTCTAAGTAACTAGCTATATTAAAGAGACAGAAGCAATCAAGCAACATTATAAAAGTATAATAAATCAGCTTGATACTACCATAATCGTATGCAATCAAGTACAAATTTCTACATTTCATAAATCTTAATTAGTTAAGTGTAAATAGTTGTTATTTTATAATAAACAGTTAAAGTTATTCGTATATAATTTTGTACGTACGACGTAAAAAAGAGTAGATATCTTTAAAATGTGCAGATTAGGTGAAAGTTAAAGACTTATTGACCACATAACACTTGAAAAGTATGACCTGCGCAGAAGGAGGAATTTACAGAAAAGCCCTTTAGCCTCCTACATTAAGTTTGCATACCATGCGATACAGTCAACGGATTCTTGTTCGAAATATTTCAACTTCAAAATCTGAATACATAATAGGTTTGTTCCAAGTGATGCATAAACCGTACAGGAACGGTACTGATCATGCGAATAAAAACTAATTTGGGTTGTCCAATTCTGATACTAAAATATTTTGGAAATCAAATTCTTGACCAGATGGATTAGTTACCGCACAGGGCCGTATTAAAACAAATTTTCAGTTGACATTGAATTGTAAAATGTTATGCAAAGGCTATAACACCTTCGGATTGAAGTTTGGCATCAAGGAAATTACTAAAAATGCTTTTAATATTTTCTTGTAATGCTTTTTACTATTTCTTGGGTTGAAATGAAGCGATGAGAAGAGAGAAATCTTTTTTTATTATTCGCAGTTATTTTTGTCATCTTTACAGTCAGAAACGCAGCATTTCTTTTCTCATCAGCGCCATAATCATATGGGCGTAATGTCAGACATCAAAGGTTTCAACGGATCTGGAGAGTGAAGAATGGTTCCAGAAAATTTTAGAAATCGCTTTAAAATTGTTAGCTTTTTAAACTTTTTCTGACTATTTTATGTCAAAATACTTGATTGATATCTTTTAATATGACAACTACCCCCCCCCCCTTACTCATTATCATTATCACCTACTCTAATTTTTAACACAAAGACAAATGACTAAGGTTTTGTTTTTCACATTTTGGACCCTTTTTTGTTGAAAGTTGTTGTTTATAAGATTATTCATTGTTTAATCAATAAATATCAACTGACGGTTTTTCACAACATAGCTCCCCGATTTCGTTACATTTCAATCCTAGAACGTACCTTAACAAGTTTTCGGAAACTCGATTAGGTGCCTAATTATTTTTCGTAAGAAGAGAACCGTTTGTTGTTATTTGTATATTTACACATCAACACAGAAGGTTTTATCAAAACCTGCGTAAATAAATATATTTCGAAATAAAATTAATGCCAGATACACAGTAAGTAAACCATGACACACATTTTAACATAACAACAATTACACTAACAACATAAAATTTTAGGATTTTGATCAACAGAATCTAAACAAACAATCGTAAATAAAATGAGGTCATTAATAAGTACATTCCGAAAAAACAGGAGTAATTGTTATTTCGCATCAGACGCGTTTGTGCAACCTGTATTATCTTTGTTTTGTTATTACTGCACTTTATCTTTTATGATTTATTCGTTTGTCATGTGCTCGAGTTATAAACTATAATGGAGGGTATTGTAAAATTGTCATATAAGAAAAATTGTGCTCAGATGGTTACAAATAACGAAATACATTCAACGCTTATAATTTATAATTAAAACGTATTTATTCGGAGAACACTTGTACTGGCACAATATTATTCAGAATTGTTTACACATTATTTAAACAGTGGTTTTAAGATAAAGAATAACAGATGCTAATGATAAAGCGCATTAAATAAAAGAATATGTGTAATTTTATATAGGAAGTTGTTTCCCAAAAAATTTAAACGAAAATATATTTATTAAATTAAGGGGGTATGTTGAACTTTGGAGGATATCCAAGTCAAAACTGTTTATTTGATAGTGTGTCACATCTAGCTTTTTGAATTTTGAAACGTATTTAATCAATCAATCAATTCATTTTATGGACGTGTCTTATCTCTCTTGGAAAGTAAAGTTTTAAATTATTATTTTTTACATTTACTTAATGAAAGGTTATAAAAAGCTCAGTAATTATATCGTTGACTCATGTTTTCTTAAAATTCTAACTCAGAGGTTCCCAACCTCGTGCCCGCGGGCACCATGGCGCCCGCGGAACGATTCGTATGTGCCCGCCACTATTCAACATAGACAGATTTTTTTCATAAACATTAATTTAAAATATTAATTATTTTTATTTATTTTTCATGCGGCATATAAAATTGAATTATTTTTCGGTTCGACATATTTATGCAAATCATTGTTTTCAAACATGAACTTAATAAAATCAAGATATAGATCTCGACTCACCGATGAGCATCTTTATGATTGTTTGCTAACAGGATTATCGTCACACTCTCCTAATTATGAAGCGCTGGACAATAATATGCAATACCGAAAATCACATTGACATATTCCACATTGATAGTATATTTTTTATAAAATGTTTTTTTTTTTATATTTTAACCAGATTAATTCACTAGCATGTGCGCTAAGCTTCAAATTGTATTTCATTAATTATGTATAAATCTATTTTATTTTTCTTGTATTGGGCATTGCCCGTAGTATGTTTATAAATAAATAAATAAATAAATATTTGTTTAATTTGTTTAAGTTTTGCAAATTTTCTCCGTGTGTATGAAATTTTAATAATAATTTATTATTTTGAAATATTTTTGTTTATTATTTATTTACAAATTATGAATATAAGAAAATAAATTATGGGAAAATGAGGTTATGGAAGGAGTTTGTTTATAAAAAATAAGTGGTGCCCGCCTCCCTTCCGATATTTTAGAATGTGCTCTAGAGTACAAAAAGGTTGGGAACCCCTGTTCTAACTATAGGTAGGTATATTTCAGCACTGGAAACTTCTCACCTAAAAAATTCCGAACAACAATTGGTTTTTTGAACGACTTTTGCGAAAGACATTTTTTGATTGTAAATTCACCGATTCAAAGTCGTCCTTTTAAAGGAAGGGAGGAGGCAACTCCATCATGAAACTTAAATGACACGTTATAACAGTTTCATTTACAAAACGGAACCTACCTATGTAGATCTATGTCACTGAATTGGAATTGTATGTTATTAAATAACCACCAAAGTACTCTTAGAATATTCAACAGAATGTTGAAGAAAGATTTTATTTTTGTATAAGTATTGTAAAAGTGAATAATTTTGCAATTAAAACTTTAAGAAATAAAAACATTGTTATAGTTTTAAGAAATTGCAATAAAGATAGGCATATTGGCGCCAGGAAGTTGAAGGTTGATTGCGACGAGAATGTTTTTTAAACAATCTGAGCGTGAGGAGAAGTGAACGTGATTTTTGAAAGGTCTGGATGATGACCGTTTGGAAATAATTGAATGTGATTGGTGTTTGAATTTTGGCAGTTGAGAAATTGAAAGAATTGATTGGTTGAAACAATTATCAGGTATGAATGGGGATAGGAATATAAATAGGAAAAATTGCATTAACAAGGGAGTGAAGGAGTAAAGTGTAAACCAACAACCAACTGACATTGTAATATGTAAATGTACCTACCTAAAAGCCATCTCACAATAAATATATTATATTAAAGCAGAAGAATTTTTGTGTGTTCTAACATGTTTCAGGATCTTTTTTGATTCCAACAGCAAATAGGTAGAATAAAAAAAATATTTTTTTACAGTCATTGGAAATAGCCTTACTATACTTATCATTCGACCCCTTGCGTGGGCGTAGGCAGGGGGAACGTTGGTGCCCCTTAAACTGCCTACTCTCTCAAAATCCTCGAAGATTAGTATTGTAACTTTCTTTTTTGGAAGCTTTTATTTATTAATTATATTAATTTTTTTCTGAATAAAAACAAACTGTAATTTCTTATTAACCTAAAATATATACAAGGTTTTTCAAGTTGATGGGCTATTAGAAGTATATGAATTAGTAGAAGGAATTCAGTTCTGAAACTTTTGTTCATTTGGTTATTATTTATGCCGCTTCTTTTAAAAATATTTTCAAGTTCGATTTACATCCGGTTATACCGGAAGTCAACACCAACTTCGTTATTTTAAATGGAATGGTATAATTATTACGCTGAATTCGAATAAAACGTGTAATTCTAATGGATAACCAACTTTTACACCTATGACAATCGGTTTCTGAGTTAATTTAATTTATAGAAAAAAAATCGCTACCGCAACCCAAATTATAAAACATCATAACTTCCACAAAATACGACTCAGACTGTTGAGATTTTCACTAGTAACTGAATATTAGCGCTAATGCCTTACCAAAACTGAACTAAGTAATTTATACAGGGCGTTCAAAATAAAATTTAGTTTAAAGTTTAAGAACTTCAAACACGAATAACTTTGTTTCTTCAAATGGCACCACCATATTATATTTTTTCAATCGATTCCTTTTTCTATCTTCTTTCGATCTATGTATATAGATACTTCCTATTGTTTTATTTGAAAAAATTTGGCGTAATAAGAGTGTGCCTTGAACAATTGACAACTAACGACAATAAAAAAAAATCACAAGTAAAACCTTTTTTATCGCTTAATTTCTGTTGGGAAGATGTTCGAGACAGAGAAAAGTATAGGTACCATTCCATTTAAAATAACAAAGTTGGTGTCGACTTCCGGTATAACCGGATGTAAATCGAAATTGAAAATATTTTTAAAAGAAGCGGCATAAACAATAACCAAATGAGCCCAAGTTTCAGAATTGAATTCCTTCTACTAATTCATATACTTCTAATAGCACATCAACTTGAAAAACCACGTACTTGTACTATAAATATACTTTTTATATCTTGTTTTCAAAATTCGCCCCCCCCCCCCACTCGATAAAATTCTAGCTATGCTTTTGACCTTTTGTGTCGTTAACGTTCCTAAATTTAAATTTTCTTACAGATAGTTAAAACTATTATATTATTTTACCATACGTTAGCTATTTAAAGTTATTCATTTTGTATTTATTGTTGATTGTTGGTTATGAATTTTGAATAGTACCTAACACATCAATATATTCATTTTATTGTGCAGCAGTATTCGTATTTGTATACTTTATATCTAGAAAGAGTTAACATTGTATCAAAAATGTATAACCACAGCGAAAGACTTTATACCCTTGCTATCTTCCTTGATGATGGTAACCACAAAAGTTGCCAAAACGTTAGATAAACGAAAACGTCACTGAAGCGAAAAGAAGACAATGTTATTCGATTTTGTTGTTTATTATTAATTCATACGAATTTGTTTTTATTTTCTTAGTACGAATTAGTAGGATATGGAAAACTTGTTGAATTTAATGAGTCTTGTAAATATCTGGAATGGTTTCGTTATCTTTTCGGTAGTTTTCAGTTTAGTCTGATATTAAATAATTAATACGCAAAAACTGTATATATTTTTTATTTATTTTAGAAATTCCTCGTTTTATCTATTATATATATATGAAAAAAAGTATAACGCAAATAAGATTAGGTCTACTTCAAGTATTAAGCGATTGTAATCGTTAACTATTGGCATGCTTATTGAAATTTATGGAATTACCTACATACTCAAAATTCAATAATGGAATTGAATAGTAACATTTTCAACGAATATAAAATGAAAAATTAAAGGACGAGAACTGTTTTCAATTTATAATGGGTTGATTCTATCTCTCAAAACTTTCCGTACGCTATCAATTTCGAGAATTATAAAAATGTTTCATGTAATCTAAGAAAATCTAAAAAAATATTTTGAAAAAGTATAATGCAAGCTTATTGAAATTTAAAGAATTATCTACATACATTAATACGCATTAGTATGTAATTGTATGAAAACATATTCAAGGAATAGAAATGAAAAATTGGAGAAATTACGAGAACTGTTTTTTTAATTCTTATTTTATCTCTCAAAATGTATCATGTTATCAAATTCAAGAATTAAAAAAACAAACTTGAAAATAGTATCTACACATGTTCTTAATTCGTTTAATTTTCTATTCCACATTTTCTTAATTTAATAGGATATTTAAAATGTGGGAATGATGATTTCAATTGCGATTTACTTAATGTTGTAAAAACTACTGTTGTAAAATATATATCGAGGTCTAGAAGCAATGTGATCTACATTAGATAACACAAAATCACCATTTCTAGGAAGAAATTAAATATTCAGTGCAGGGATGGATCAAGGAATTTATTCTATGCCAAATTGAATACAGTAGAAAACAAAATTACAAAGTTTATTTATAGATTATAAAAAAAATCTGATAACTTTATTTACTTTAATAGAATTAGTACAATTTACAATTCCAAGTAAAATTTTCTCTACTCTTTACATATTGTGAAATATAAATATTCTTCGGAAAATTAAATAAATTGAATAATAAACAATATATTGTAAACATGTTTCTTTATAATGTATGTTATATTGTATAAGTGACAATTAAAGGAAACCACTTAAGCAGCATAAATAATTACTCTTACATAATAATTGTTTTCAATGGAATTTTTACTTGATATGGACATACTTCATAAAGAGGTAATTATAATTACCTATACCCACACAGTACACATGTGGAATTCTTTTACATTGCAGATTACAATGTATTTTCTAGAAAAATCTTACAACAAACTTATAAATACGATGGGTAAGGAAAAATGTAGAAAATATTTTGACCTTGTTAAGCTGTCTGATTAATACAATTTATAAGAATTGTATGTAGTGGAAAAATACTAAAAACAGAACGATTTTGATCAGTGGGGCAGCCACAGTTTGTAAAGGAGATGAGGGCGGGGTTGAAATTAAAAGAATAATGCAAAAATCCTAGCAGATACTAAAACAAAAAAATTACTTCGCCACATTAATTATCTACTTACTCGAGCTCAATTAGGCAAATAACATGATAATTGCTTTTTTCTAATAACAGTTGTATACATATATCGTGGAATTGATTATTGAAGTACCTTTCCTTACTTTACAACACATTACAACCTACGATACGTCAGAGCTGTGTTTGGTTTGTGAGTGGTTAGTAATAAAGGATTCTGATAAATCAAAAACTTTTTAGAAACATTTAAGAAATAGTTAATTGTTAAAATTGACATTTCGATTTTTGTAATTTTCTTTGTATTTGATAGGTACTAATTAAACTAACCTTATTTATGCTATAATCCCCCGATCTGACAATCTTTCTGAGCTACTCATAGTGTCCTATGATTTTGGTCGTAACCCTACTTAACTTACATCATAATTAATATATATGTATTATAAAACTAAGTGTCTCATGTGCTTGCCAATAAATCTCGCAACTGAACCTCGCATCCCCATGAGGGTTATACGATCTTGTAGCCTTGTATCCTCCACTCATATAGAAGATGACATGAGTTCTTCTAGAAGTTTTTAGAATTTTACAGAATTTCGAAAATGATCTAGAATTTTCCAGAAGGTGAGAATGTTCTAGAAACTTCTAGAAAGCTCGCAATCTCATATCCAAAAGCTTCTAGAATGTTCTTAAACTTTTCAGAAGGTTTGAGAATGTTCTAGAATTTTCAAGAAGATTTCAGAATGTTCTAGAGATTTCTAGAAATTTTGAAAATGTTCTAGAAATTTCCGGAAGTTCCTGGATGTTTTAGAAATGTTTAAAAAGTTCTAGAATAGAATCTTCTAGAATTATCCAGAAGTTTATAGAATGTTCTATAAATTTCCAGATGGTTCTAGAATTTTCTAGTAAGTTCGGAAATATTCTAAAATTGTGGATAGAGTTAGAGAATATTAAAGAAGTTTATAAAAAGCTCTAGAATATAAAAAATTTTGAACGTTCCAGAAAATTTCATATGAACGTTATAAAATCTATCACATTGATAAAAAAAATAAGTTTAAAGAAGTTACCTTATATATATATTCTTGTTGCTGATTTTGGCAATACAGTTTTTTATTATTAAATTAAAATAAATGGGCATGATGACTATTACATTCGAAATCTACTAATTCGTTTTTGAGACAAGTACTTATACCATTACCAATTTCAAAATTTGTGCCTATAGGCACTTCGATTACAAATAAATTTTTACACCGCACCGAAAATTGCAGCAATAAAAGTTTTATTAAAGTGACATTGCAAACGTACCTACACATGTAATTACTCGTAATAAATTTTATCTTTAACGCGTAATTATATTGAAAATCTATAAAAATCAGTTTTGTATTGTTAAATTTTTTGACAGTTATGTATTAAGTTGAAGATATCTACTCATAACAATATCTGTTCCAAGAAGACTTGTACTTTTATCAATTTTCTACTTATGTAAATATCATAAATTCCTTAAATATTCTTATCAATTGAACTGGCGCCTAGTATGTTAAAAATATTAAAACCCATTGTTTGTTCATGTACCAATCTATCAATAGAAACTTCATTTTAATGTATTTTGTTATAAAAACAAAGATATGTGATTAAAAAAGATACTCAAATCAAATATACAAAAATTATGATACATTTTTTGAAATCGGCCCTACAATTAAGGGTACAAACAAAGGCCATCCTCAGTACTTCCATCATTTTCCCTCACCTACCGATGATCTCATCTTATATGCAACTTTGTGTTATCCATTAAATCACAATTTTAACTTTAGTGAAATTGAGTTATCAGACGCAAGATGTATGCAAAATGCTTCAAATTAGGCTTATTTTGCAGAGCAAGACAAATTTCAAATGCTAATTTAGTCGAATTGTGTCCACAACTTCAAAAGCCAATAAAAATCATACGTTTATTTATAACAGCTAGTATTCGCCAATTGGTCGAAATTCGATCATAAAAAATCGGTTGCCAAATAATTTTTTAGTAGATAACGGTAAAGGTAATTCGTTAATAGCTACTAAACAAAAAATAAAAATGGTTGGAAATCTGAAATAAATTTACATATCTTCAGAAAAACAGCTAAAGAACCCTAACAAAAAAATTAAAATTGAAAAAAAAAAATACGTTTTTTCATTGTAGTGTAACTGTAGGAGTATATGTATTTATTCTATATAAATTTGGATGGAAATTTTTGATGAAAATCGTTGATTTGGTTTTTCTAAAGTGGATTGTTTACATCGACATTTGTTAATTCGTTAATAGGAAGTGAAAATTTGTAAAACATGTATAAGTAGTTATTTACTCTTCATTGAATGCGACCACTTTGTAATAAAAAAAAGATTATATATTTCCCAAAATAGTTTAGGTACTTATCTTTAATGATTAGTATCAATAATTAATTTTATTTTACTTGTCATGTAATCTCAATTAAAAATAACAGTTACTACCTACATTTTGTGCATCGGGTTTGTACTTATTAGTTTAGTTACCTTAGCAAATAAACAAAATAACACTCCTAAATTTTTGAAATTTTAGTTCCAGGGTCTACGTTCGGATTGTTAAACAACTTCAGTAAATACAGTAATATCGTTGTAAGCCTATGTTATCTTTTAGGTATTTTAAACAATAAGTCCTTTGTCTAATCGCAAGTGCAATTAAAACTGGAGTGTTTTGTTTTCATTTTATTAATGGCAGAATTTTCGATAAAACTTGGAAACGAAAAAATTTAAAAAGGAGCTTTATTCGTAGTATTTTGGGATAATAAAAAAAAAAATGTACAGATGTCTGTGAACGCTCGGAACATTTTTACATTAAGATAAGTTAATGGCAGTTTGGAAGCGAAAATATACATAATAGGGCTCGGACTTAGAGATGGGGGTTAAAAAATTTGTGAATTAATGTTATTGATAGGCTAAGGATGATTTCCATGGGGGATTGATATCGAACTGAATCGCGGACCTAATCCTAATTTAAATTTTCTTTATATTCATAAATTTATATCGTCTATCACACTAATATTATATAGGCGAAAGTTTGTGTATGTGTATGTTTGTTACTTCTTCACGTCTAAACGACTGGAGCGATTTTAATAAAATTTGGTATGGCGTTAGCTGAAACCTTGGATTAACACATAGGCTATGTTTTACTGCGGGAAAATATCTTATTCCCATGGGAAAATTGATGAAAATGAATTCGCGGAATATTATAAATGCGAAAGTAACTCTGTCTGTATGCTACACAATCTCGCCAAAAATACTGAACCGATTTAAATGAAATTTGGTACAGATTTAGTATAAAGCCTGAGAAAGGACATAGGCTACTTTTTAATGCGAAAAAAGGGTTGTAAGGGTTGAAATAGTAAAGTTTGTGCGGAAATTCCGTAATTTTTAAAGATTTTATAGGCTTTTGATTAGATATATAAATAAATACGACATTCAGTGTTTGTAAAAATTTTACCCTAAAGGGGATAAAATCAGCCGATTAAAATTTTTGTGTTTTGTTTATTCGGATCAATAAAAGTAGTTGAACACTAAGCTATATAAAGTATTTTAAACTATAATTAAACTATATTATTCTTTAAGATTATAAATGCGAAAGTAACTCTGTCTGTCTGTGTGTTAAGCAATCACGCCCAAACTACTGAACCGATTAAAATGAGAATTTGGTACATAGGTAAGTAGATATAAAGCTAAAGGCTTGAAACATTTAAAGTTTGTAAAAATTTTACCCTAAAGCGGGCAAAAATAAGGAATGAAAGTTTTTGTGTAATGACGTCGGCAAAAGGCTTACGGCCCAGAAAATAAAAAATATAGAAGAAAAAAAATTTAAATGCTGCTGAAAGTCAGTATTCCACGCGGACGAAGTCGCGGGTTTATAGCTTGTATTTACTAATTTTTGTATAAAGGGTAGTTAATGGCAATTTGATGACGAAAACAGAAATAGAGAGGAGAGGGAAAAACCTCAATTAGACTACTGTTTGCAAATATTAAGTCGAGAAGTTTAATTTGGATTTTGTATATAGGTTTAAGGAAGATAAGAATGGTTTATGTAGCGGTACAGAATTTTAAAATCGGTAGATATTACAGGTATCGTCTACCCCCCTCCTCCCTATTTAAATTTTTCCTAACATAGGATTAAATGGATTTTTAAATGTCCATAGGAATTTTCATATTTATTAATTTTTTGTAAAGGGATAGTTAGTGACACATTGAAGACAGAAAAGAAGAAGACTTGGATCGGTTGGGATGTGGGATGCTCTTATTTTCTAGAAATGTGAAGATTAATTTAATATAGGAACGAGCAAAGTAAAACACTTGCTCTATTATTAAGTATT
The DNA here is from genome assembly GCA_029378335.1 of Agrilus mali. Taxonomy (NCBI): domain Eukaryota; kingdom Metazoa; phylum Arthropoda; class Insecta; order Coleoptera; family Buprestidae; genus Agrilus; species Agrilus mali. Next base: position 10,304,388 of record CM055662.1, read on the forward strand.
GTGTGGCATTCTAGACGCTCGCAATACAACTTCCTCTGCTCATCATGTAAAGCTAACTTTAAATGAAGCAATAATTCTGCCTTTGTTTATCTAAGCTGTGCTTCAGTTTTTCAGGTTATAGAAAGGAGGAAGTACAAATGTCTACAAATTGTTGTGGAATACATATATTTATCAAAGCTAATTAACAGTTATTCTCCAAAACCGTGATTTTCTCTAATAATGAGTCTGTATTTGTTGTTATGTAAATCTCAGTTACTTGCGTTCCATTTAATCAGCGCCCTTGTCATAAAAATTTCCTTTAGTAACAAACAATTTCTGACCTTAAATGAGAAAATGGTAAAAGCTATCGATGTTTACAATAATCAATATAAACGCAGAGTAGCTAGTTATTACGCGTTCGATTTTGCGAACTCACGATAATAATAAAAAAAAGGAGTTTATTTACAGTTTTAATAACACAAAAAAAGAAACCTACAGGTTCAGAACTAACACTATAAATATATATATTTATTTAGCTTTACTGTCCACATGTCTGTACTGTCCACAAAGAAACTACTAATCGAATACCGGCGGCGACACAAGAACAGTCCGACCACTTAGGGTGCAGAAAGGGCTGGGCTCAGCTAGTGTCCAGTAGACTTGACCTCGGAGGATGCTAAGTCAGGAGGAGCTGCTAGTTGAGGAACCAACTACCCTTTTTCGAAAAAACAAAAACTTTTGGGTGTTTCATTCCCACCAATCTTGGTGGGTGGGCTATCCCCTCCCTCCCCGACCTACACTCATGTGCAAAGTCTGAGGAGTTGGGCGGAAGGCCCTCTTCAGCCTCCTTCAGGAATCGTGGGAATGGGTGGGTGATGGTGTGGGGGAAGAAAGATGAGACCGACGAAATGAAGACAGAAGAGAAGTGAAAGACTATCTGTGGAATATTACTACCCCAGTGTTTGCCTAAATGATCCAAGGAAACCACAGAAAAACTTGGACCAGAGTAGTCGACCTTGGAATCGAACCGGTGACCTCCCGAATGCTAAGCAATGATCTAGACCACTAGACTATGCCGCTCGATTAGCATTCGGGAGGGGTGCAGTCCCTTAAATATCTCCCGGAGGTACCGATAAGGGAAGGGATGGCTGAGTACCGTCTTCTCGTAGGAGAGGGTAGCGGCCGACAGCGTCCGGGGGTAACTGGTGGCACTATCTGAGAAGGTAGTTGGGAGTGCATCGGTACTATCTGAGGTGGAGGGACAAAATTTAAAATAAGGTCGGTTCCCACATAGTTAATTTGTTTGAAAATGAGGTATAGTTTTTTCCACAAATTCCGGCTAAAATATAGGGTAAACCTTGTTTTAAAAAAATTCCCAAATTTTTAGCCGACACGAATGTATTTTAAATTTTTTAATATATCTGTAGATATCTATACCTAATTAATTCCTTATGATTGGGATTTTGTTTAGGTTAGGTTAAGTTAGATTAAATAGTAAAGAAGTAGGCATTTGCTAAGGGGAAGGGTTTTTTTTAATTTAGGTTGTGGATATATTTGTTTCATGAGCATTTTGTGTTTCTTGTTTTTGATTAGTCTATCTACGGTTTCTGTTTTATCCCCGTTATTAAGCGCAATGATTTTTATACAATTTAATTCTTTATTATAGTTATCTTTACTTAGAGGAAATGTCAGGAGCCTGGGTATTAAGCTGTGGAAGGTAGCTAGTTTAATTTGAGTTGATTGTTGGGATTTTGCGTTTATTATTGTGTCTGTGAATGTGCTTTTTCTGTAGATGTCAATGTCTAACCTGTTATTAATAACTCTTATGTTCATATCTAGGAAATTTAAGCCGTTTTCATCACTCGTTTCCATTGTAAACTGAATTTTCTTATTAATACTATTAAGGAGTGACAATAGGTTGCTAAGTTGTCGATCCGTTCCTAACCAAATAAGGAAAATATCATCCACATATCGTTTCCATAGTAGGATGTTTTGTTTCTAATTTTTATATTTTTCAAAAAATTTTAATTCAAAATTTGACATGAAAATATCTGCAAGTAAATGGGAGATCGGGGAACCCATTGGCAAACCATCTGTTTGTAGTAGGTACCTAATTATTGTTAAAATTAAAATAGTTTTGTTCGAGGCATACATTAATCATATTTAAAAGCTGGGTTTTTTCTTCATTTCTTAAATCTGTGTTATTCTCTAGTAAGCTGTAAACAACATCCCTTAAATCATTAATGGGTATTGAAGTAAACAGGCTCTTAACATCGAATGATATCAATTTCGCGTTATTGGGTATTACCAGTGATTGAGCTATTTCTATGATCTGATAAGAGTTCTTAATAGAATATTCTGGTTTAAACTTTAACATGTCAGGTAAAATTGTGTTTAATTTTCTGCATAATTTGTAAGATGGGGCATTCACATAAGAAACTACAGGCCTAATTGGAATATTGTTTTTATGTATTTTGGGTAACCCGTAGAAGGAAGAAGCGATTGGGTTTAGAGTTCTTAATTTATTCAGTATTTATTCACTAGTATCAAGAATTAGATCACTATTTTTTATAACGTTTAAAGTATCCTTTTGAAATTTTGGGATTGGATCTGTTTTTATCTCTTCTATATCTGTACTTGTTAGTAATTCATTAATCTTTTCTATGTATTCAGTATTTTTTATTATTACTATTGTATTGCCTTTGTCAGCTTTACACAAACTTATTTCATTTTCATTAAGTTTCTGAGTAATGTTTTTAATTATATGTTTGTATGTGTGAAATGAAAATAAACTATCTTTGTGTAAAGCTGACAAAGGCAATACAATAGTAATAATGAAATACTGAATACATAGAAAACATTAATGAATTACTAACAAGTACAGATACAGAAAAGTTAAAAACAGATCCAACCCCAAAATTTCAAAATGATACTTTAAACGTTATAAAAAATAGTGATGTAATTCTTGAAACTAGTGATATGTATAAATTAAAAACTCTAAACCCAATCGCTTCTTCCTTCTACGGGTTACCCAAAATACATAAAAAACAATATTCCAATTAGGCTTGTAGTTTCTTATGTAAATATATATATATATATATATATATATATATATATATATATATATATATATATATATAGCTGTCGGTCAGTCTGGCATCCGAAAAGAACTCCAGTAAACTGGCATCCGTCTTATATTCACGGACTGAATACTGTTTTCATTTTAAGGTGTACCTAAACTCCGACGTTTATGCGATCAAACCTGCATCCTATATCTCTACAATGAAAATATTTACAGTAACTGCCGATAAGCGCAGGAAATAAAAACATAAAATTGTTCTGGAATCAGTCAATGATATTTTGACCGAATTAAATTTAAAATATATCTAAACCAATGCGTTTTTTTTTTTTTTTAAAAAGAGATTTAAATGTGATAAATTTGAAAAAAATATATAATTAAGAGACAGTTTAAGATATGTAACAATAGTATTTTAAAAACATTTTATAAATTTATAATTTTTTATAATCCATGGGTTAATCTGTTTCATATTTACCTCAAAATGACTTTAATCTGTTTTTGTTGTAGTGTTCGTTCAAATTTCCCAGTATATGGTAAACTAATAGTGAGAGCGATACTGATAAAATTGATTGGGTATAGTTATTGTTTTAGCACCTTATCTTACGATTAAACAAATTCTCTTCACATTTAAGCTTCTCAGATGTGAGAAAAGTACTATATCTGTGTTTTTGAATAATAATTTTGCAGATTTTTGCTAACCAACGTACTATTTATTATTTATTATTATACACATGTATTCTCTATTTTAGAGAATTTACATTTGTTTTCCTTACATCCTATTTTGTCGAACTTATAACTTTTAACTTATGATCTCACCTAATCTATTAAAAGTAACCTTCATTTTCTCTAATCTTTGTTTCCGTTATTCTCATGTATTTGCATATTTCCTCACACACTTCTCCTTTTAGCGTCTCTACTATCAACCCCCTTATGTTGTTCTCTAATCTCTCACCTTTCCATCTCTTCATAAAATCTTTTATTTCCTCTCTTTGGATTTGCATTACATTTCCACAACAAAACAAATGCTCTAGCGTTTCCTCACTTCCTCCACATAGTCTACAAACCCAATCCCTATACCCTTTCTTAAATCCTCTCCCTATGTTCCCGCATCTGATTCTTGCACACATTTCCTTATTCTCTTTCTTTTTGTACCTTTTATTTAAATACTCTGCCCCGTTTTCACCTGGTACAATTTCCCTATACATTTTGTTATAAGAAGAGTTCGATAAAGCCTCCCTCTCTGTTTCTAGTTTTTATTCCACCACACACTCTTTCCCTCTTTTAATCTATTGTATATTTCCTCTCCACTTCTTCTCTCCCAAATCATTCTACTCACATCTGTTACTTCTACCTCATTTAGCATTTCCCCTACAATTTTCCCCCATTTCGAAGGCATTTTATTTAAAATGCCTCTCATCTCTTCCACTAAGCAGATTTTTGGCCATCTCTCGTTGCCCATCCCCATTACGTCTTTTATATATTTACAAGCCCGTTCTCTAACTGTGTATTCGATATCCTGCACTCCTAGTTCATTCCTCCAAATATATTTTGGAATATTTCTAGCAACCCCTAAGGCCATCTTACAGTACCTTCCTTGTACCCTACTCAGATCCTTTATTTTACCCCGACCCCAGATTTCTACTCCGTATAACGCACTGCTCTAACCAAAGTATTCATCAAATACACACGATCATTTCCTGTGTCTCTACCGGTTCTCTTTAAAACACCCCATGTTGCATTTGCTGCCTTTTGCGCCTTCCCAACAATTTTTTTTATATGTCCTGTACTATTTCTTGTCGAGAACCAATACCCCAGATACTTAAACTCATTCACAATTTCGATTATTTCGCCCTTAAATGTCTAACCTTCGTTTTTTTTTTCTTTTTCCCCCGTTCCTAAATACCATCACTTTAGTCTTTGCCGTATTTACAGGCTAACCAACGTACTAAAAAAATAGAGAAATTTACCTTTCCCTAATAGCGATTTGTTAAATCATCATCCTCTAGTGCAAAAATAATAGTTTTTGCATATAAGAATTAGGTACATGGATTTCGAGAGATATTTTAAATTTGTTTTGATAAAATTGATAGCATAAAAACTAACGGAATTATAATGCAAATAAAATGATTGTCTCACGTTTTCGTAAAAACAAACATTAATACGTAGCATCACGTCTATTGCTGAAATGGAACGTCTTCCACCCATTAATTATTTTTTAAGCCCTTAACAATATATTTTATAGATATTTTTCTACTATTTCAAGTACGAGATTTGTAAAGTTTCATTTAAATTTGAAACTTAACATGAAATATAGAAAATTGCGTATTATAGACTACTCTATATCTTAATTTCTCTAAGATTAAGATTAATTAGTATATGATCGTTAGGTTTCCTTTTCAATATAATGTGAGTTGTAATAATTTATTAAAAAATGAATATTTCAAAATTTACTAGTTTTTACAGGTCAGTTGGTCAAGTCGCAGATGGAAAAATACCTACATGTCAAACGAATTAGCAAAAAACATTCCAAAAACTTACAATACGAACACAATTTTTTTTTTAATACAAGAAAAGACGGCACGTATAGATAAAATAATAAATATATAAATAAATAAAACACCACGTGGACATCACATTTACAATTAATATTTAATTAATTATTTGTTTATTTATTATTTTATCTATACAACGTGCCATCTTTTATTGTATTTTTTACAAAAATGGTTGTCTTCGTATTGTGAGTTTTTGGAATGTTTTTTGGTAATTCATCTGACGTACTTTTCCATCTGCGACTTACTAATTGAACTGTAAAAACTAGTAAGTTTTGAAATATTCAGTTTTTAATAACTTGTTACAACTCACTTTATTTTATTTAGGCCTTGAAAAAAGCCTACACTGGGGGCGAAACGGCGGCTGTAGTTTTTAAAATAAAAAATATTTTTAGCCCCATTGTGCTTTGATTGTTACCTGAACATTGTTTTTGGGGAAGTATGGTTAATATAAAACGTTTTGAAAAGATAAGATAGCTTAAGAATTAAGGAAGTTACTGTTACATAATCAATTACATTTTTTCGGCATAAATTATGCTATGAATAATGGCAAGATTTCAATTCATTGCAAATGTCTCATTAATACCTACATTTCATAGAATAGGTACTTTTTTTTTTAAATTCCACTTTAATAGGAGATGTACTTTTTATCTTTAAACATTCGGTAATTTAACTCTTTTTACTTTAAAGAAAGAACAGTTAAGTCATTTAAAATTTCAAGGCCTCTGGTTTGAAATACTGATTTTGAAGCATTGTTTAGAACACACTAAATAGGCACATGTAATAGATAAGAAACAAATAAACAGTCGCTATCGGATGCAACAAGGTGCGTGGTCTGTACCGTTTCTTGAGGACGCACGTTTAGCCTTAATTCGGATACGACATAGGTATACGCATATATTATCTATGCGCCATCTAGCATATATACACGACACTGTAGTGTTTAGAAATATACGGATATGGCCCAGTCTGGCATCCGCTCGGATTTCATTTAGTACCACAGGGCGACATCTGTGTAATACACTAAGGCTTTTGGACCACATGTTCAAAGTGACGTCCGTATATCGGATGCCACTTTACCCCGGACGCCATTTCTACCGCACTATATATATATATATATATATATATATATATTATAAATTAGTATACATTGTACTTTTGAAAAAGACGTAAGAAGTCGAAACAATTGTAGAGAATTAATAAATTCTTTGAAACATAAAAAAGCAGCTTTCTTTTTATTATTTGTACTGTATAAAATGTTTCATGAAACTCCTACTGCTTCATTAATAAATATTATTGTTTTAGTTTGCTTAGAAACTAAAGGGATACACATTACACTCTGTTGAAATTCTTATTCACCGCAATTGTTTCGATTGCGTCTTCGCTAATGAAATACAATATGAAGTGATCAGTTTATAGGAGGGGATAAGCCCCCTTGCGCTGGTTGGTTGGCTACATTTTTTGTTTTGTAAATATTGTATTTTTGACCTGATTTCAAATACTTTTATGAAAATATTTTCACTTATATCTGTTTTTTCGACTTAACTGATTAAATACTTATTATCATTTGAATTAAGTACTTTCAACTACACTATTACATTTAAGTTTAAACTTCAGAGCTTCACCTAAACTGACAAAAATTTGGTTACCTACATTTCAGGATTAGGTACCAACCAGTGTTCTTACCACGTGCGGTAGCAACGATTTCTAAACTTTTCCTATATGTTTGCAAACCAAAACGTAAACAATCGATCAATCATCATCAACTGCGACTAATCTTTTATGATTTTATTGTGGTTATTAATTTTATTATGTCTCAGTACAACCAAAAACTTCGAAAAAACAAATTTAATTGGATCTTATCTTACCTTAATTTTATTGTATAATACATAGTTAGGAATTAATTTGTCAAAAAATATATAAAAAAAGCTTTGCTCGACATTAAATTTTCATTACATTAGGTATATGATATAATAATTCCAGTGTCGTAATTTATAGGAACTTACTGATTTTTAAAAGTAACATCAAATAAATCTCTATAAAGGTTGTTTTGTTGGTATTTTCAAAATTCATTTTGGTACTGTTTTTTTTTACTTCTTTTTTTGAAATGGGACGTAATTGTTTTTACGTTTAATAAGTAAAGAAAATGTAATCTTTAAAAATTTATAGAAAAGAAATTTAAATATTATATTTAAGAATTAATATAAGAAATTCATTATGATATGATGATTTTTCATTTAACGATTTAATATTATTTTAAACATTAATGAAATTTCAATTTTCAGGCAAACAAACCATAACAAACGCAAATTAGCGTTCAAAAGATAAAATTATCAATAGTAATTGTAGATTCAAAATCTATCAAATAATTTAGACATAATAAGTCTTATGTCACTTTACAAAATGTTTTCAAAATAATGTTTACAAGTTTTGCAAGCGTGCCGAACAATTCACCTTGAAGCACTTATGTGCACGAAGATGAGATAAAATATTTAAGTACTTCATACTACGTTCTAAACGTTGTAAATTATTAGATAGACGGGTATTTCCATGTCTATAATAATAAATGGAGTAACGATGTCTAGATATTTTTCTACACAATGCACCGATTACATATCTTCGTTGATGATAACAAACCATACAAAAAAACTTTGGTTTTTTCATTCCTGCCAATGTTGGTGAATCTGCAATCCCTCCAACCTACAATCTTGGGAAAAATCGAATGGTAGGGCATAGAGACCTTTTCAGAATCCTTTAGGAATCGTGAGAATAGCTGGGTAGTGGTTGGGATGAAGATGACAGACTAAATAAAGAAGGTAGAAGAAGATGGAAGATTATCTGAGGAATATTATTACTGACACAAAAATTGTCTAAATGATCTAAAACAAATCACAGAAACATTTGGACCAGAGTAAAGAGTAAATTTTTGCTTAATCAATTTTCTGTGGATAGCAGTTTTGAATCCTCATCAAATAGTGACTTGAGGTGGTTACCCCCACGTTGTGCGTACAATAGATTTTGGGCTCACAATCAGTTTTCCAAAGCAGAATATGCTGATTCTGAAACCAATTGTCGTCGACACGATCTACTCTATGAGAAAAACAGTGCCACTAGTAATCAGAGAAAGCATGGCGGCCGAGGCCAAAATTAAAAACAGACAACAAAACCAGTACATCCTATGTTCCAACATCCACTACATCTGACATGGCTAAAATCTCTTAGAAAGTTTATGAAGATAACCGTAGAACTAATAGTTTCTCCTGCGGAACAACGACTTATTTCTGGAAGAGAAATAATCTCGTCACGAGGGCTTGAATTATCCCAAGCGGCCGAACGAATGTCATCCGTTACAAGACGAATTCAATCAAATAAGAGTACAAAGTGGAAGACAAATGTGATGGCTGGAAAACTCAATTTTCATAACACCTATTGGTTTGCTCACAAATAAAGCTTCTAACTAACGACAGGGTTATTTCTCTTGGTACTATTGGAGTTTGGCTACATTTAAATTTATTGGGTTGTTTCAGCCTTTACTATATGTAAATTCATATTAAATAGGTACAAAATGTAATAAAACTCTGTTAAATTTCTACTAATTTTTTTAGTAATCTTAACAACCAAGTTTTTTTGTCTTCTGAAGATCCCCATGTTGGGCGAAACAATTGTTAAGATTACTAAAAAATAAATTAGTGGAAATTTAACAGTTTTATTACATTTTTTACCTATTTCAATTTACTTCTGGCAGGAAATAAAACGAATTAGCAAAACATCGACCAATGTACATCTAGGGATATAGGAACGTTCGATTATTAAGTACCGACAGCCATGTAAACGCCACCTGTGGGGATTTGCGACTTATTTTGGGATTCAATAACGTTTTATAAGATCTTTTGAACATTGATGGGCCAATAATTAGCAGTACATCTCCTCAGTGGCGACTTACTGGCCATTTCTGGGGTTTTCTTTTCTTAATTATCTTTAAAAATCAACCATTAATCAGTTACTTTTAAAAAGAATTAAATTTCGTATTTCACAACAGTTTTCTTTGATGTTATAAAAATTTCTTAAAAACATCCAATATACAATTCATCCATAAAAATCAATAAATTGTTTCAATGATAAGTATAATGCTTATCAAATATTGTGTTTAAGTAAATGCGGAATTGGACCTTTGCTGACGCTGAAAAAGAAAACAGGATTCTCAAATTTCTCTCATGTGAGTCTGTTTTTCAAAATCTTTTGTGAACTAGTTAGCAGCTGAATCTTGACGAACGAATTACTCTACAGTTTGATCTTTTGTATATCAGAAGAGGGCGTCAAGCGCTTTCAAGGAACTTGAATTTCTCTCACTTACAAGAGCAACATTTTAAAAAAGCATCACGAGCATTGAGCATCAAGAACCAAAAATTTAAGGAGAATAAGCTCCCAATTTAACTTCATTTTAAAAAATCTACTATTAATATTATCTGCAATTATTCGATGTATCATCATCATCATGTATTAGTGTGAAAGGTTAGTGTCTAGGTAGGGCTAGGTCTCGCGAAGATTGAGAGAGAAGTTGTATGATATTAAGGCGATTTTTCTGAAGGATGAATGTCTAGAGCTCTAGAGAGATTATTCGATGTATCATTTTTCCTTTACTCGTTTTAATATCGACGCTTTTTTATTTTGTATTGAAACGATGATAAGTGTATGGGAAATAAAATAAGTACAATATTATAAAAATCTCGTTACAAAAGTCAAAGGAATACAATATCGAATATCTTTATACATAAATAAATTATTAGTTTTAAATTTAAAGAAATGCTTCAAGTGTTAACAGAACTTGTCAATTATTGTATATTAATTTGCAAACTTTTGAATTGAAATTAAATGCTTTTACTTACCAATTCCAAGTGTAGGTAAAGGAAACCCATGATGCCAAAGAGCACAGATGATTGTCAAATTATTTAACGCGTTAATAATTCTACTGCACGTACATAATTCGCAGCCCTCACTGCAAATAACTATTCGTTTGTCGCTAGTGACCTCTATTTATAGTCTAAATGAACAATATCACGCATAGTCAAATAGACATGCACTCTATTAGATTTACATGTATCTCCTATGATATATTTAACACAACTATTATAAATGTATTCAATTTTCTTTAGCATATTGTTATTGATCGTTAGTAAAATAAAAGGTATTTAGCACATATTTCATTCAATGCGTAGGTAGTAATGGTACCATTCTGAAGTAGTTATTATTTCTTCCTGGGCTTAATTAGTTACTTCAATAACTGAATAAACATACAATTTGCTATGCTAATATAATTTTATTTTCAAATTCTACAGATTTGTCACCGATTTACTAATTTATTTACTAAATAATTTAGGTAGGATGACCTTGGCAATGAATTTACAATACATTATAGCGTTGTGAATACCACCTTATTTTAAAATATATCGTAGAATGGAGCAATTTCATAATTATTCTTGTCATCCAAATAAAACGAGGATTAATACACTATTTGCAAAAAAATTTCAGCAGTTTGGGGTTATGATCAGTGAGAATTTAATTTTTTAGTGGAAAAGTATGATATAGCTGTCTGTACCAACTTTGTAAACTGAATCATCTGTTATCCATTAGAGTAAATAGTTTATCTTATTATTCAATCGAAGAAAGCCCCACTTATAATCTAAATATGTAACTGGAAAACTTTGGTGAAACTGTAAAACGTATTAATTAGCTCAAATTCTAACGCCAAAACACTAAAAACTGAACTTCCGAAGTACTTTTCAGTAACAAAGTTACCTTCTTCAGGGACTGAAGTAAACTAAATGCTAAGGTAGCCTACGAGTAATAAAAAACTGAAATGTGGACCTTAACAAAAATAAAGTAATTCTTGATGAAAATTTATGATCATTTAATAAAACACAAATTAATTTCCACAAATATTTTAATTAAAAACTTTACAATTGTTTCACCTCTTTGAGGCTTCTTCAGAAGTATTACTTAAAACTAAATTTAGAATACAGACTTATATATATAATTCTGTGTAATTCTGTGCTAGAGTGGTGGTTGACAAAGAGGTCAAGTAGGGGTGAGTTATTAAGATCTAATTGGTCATTCAGGAGAACGCCAGTGTTTTTATTTTTATTTATTTCTACTGGTTTTAATAGAGAAAGTCGATAGCTTTTAGTCTCTAGACGTAGAATTTCAAAATTTACATCATTAGGATGTTTTGCGTAGTTCGAGTCTAGTTTTTTATTTTTAAAAGATTTCTTATGTTCTTTAATTCTTTTCTTAAAGATACGTCCTGTTTGACCAATGTAAATCTTATTACATGAGTCACAATTCAATTTGTATACACCCCTTTTATTTTGTTTTTCAGTTTTGTCTTTGCTATTTTTTAGTATGTTTTACTAAATTTTTATTCGTAAGTATAATAAGCAATTTTAAGGTTTTTTTTGTAAAACCTAAAGGAGGCGAAACAATTGTAAGGTTTTTAATTAAATATTTGTGGAAATTAATTTGAGTTTTATTAAGCGAAATTAAATCAAACTAAACGAAGAAGAGCTGGGTATGGGATCTTTGTCACTGTTGAAAGAGTTTGATCTTTTTTTATAAATAAACGTACTTTCAGAACTATCTAGCAAGTAATTGTTTCTGATTTTCAACTAATTTAAAGTTGTCAATATTAATCCTATGGTTTTCAGTAAGGATATGTTGAACAATTTTTCTGTTTTACCGAACTTGGCATGAGCTGAACGTTCTTTAAACCTGATTTGAATAAAGCGTTTAGTTTGTCCAACATATTTCTTACTACAGTTTTTACAATCAATTTCATATATCCCCGACTTTTCTAGAAGAGGAATTTTATTTTTAGTGTTACCGAGAAGAGTTTGAAGAGAATTAGAACTTTAACCAATTTTATGAAAAATACTTTGGAGTCCTCGGGTTAATCTTTGCTTGTATGGTATGGTAATAAACTTGGTTTTGCTAGTGTCATTTTGAAAAGTAGACGATTTTGAGATGAGTTTCTTAAATTTAATCTTATTATAATAAATTCTATAATTAATAACTGCATCCCTCGTTTCGTCCCCACTAGGCGGGCGTCCCGCTTCACCTACCCTAGGTGGTATTCGCCTGAATTAAAGACTGCGATAGTTGATAAGAAGGTGTATCGTTCGGTGTGGAAACGTCCCAACGCTCAATCGGATTATTTTGAGTTTAAACGGGCAAGAGCCCTTTGTTTGTCACTTGCGAGGCGTGACTAACGTGCCTACGTCTCTGCAGCTGAAAGAGACATCTCTTTAAATCCCAAAAACTTCTGGTCATATGTTAAGTTTTCCAGGGATGTCTCTGGACTGCCTGCAGGGATGTGCCTCAATGATACTCGTTCGACTGAACCAAAGGTGATTGCAAACATGTTCGCGGACTTTTTTTCTTCTTTCTCTTCGGCTGATATGGCTGTAAATGTTATTTCTTCCAATGATGACTCTGTTGATGCTGTCTCTTGCGACAATGTATCGGAGGTATTTGATTGTATCGATTTTGATGAGACTTCGGTGATAAGTGCTGTGAAGGGCCTTCCGGATAGCCTTAGTGCTGGTCCTACCAGCATTTTTTGTCAAACGCGCGGTGTCTGTACTGAGCCGCCCATTATATCTTATTTTCAAATGCTCAATCCAACAAGGAAAATTCCCTAGTACTTGGAGAGAATCGTATGTTTTAAAGCAGGGGACAGAAACGGCGTCAAAAACTTCCGTAGTTTTCATAGCACTCTTTCATACGTTTTCGATGTTCCCTCTGGCGTACCCCAGGGGTCGCATAATGGTCCTTTACTTTTCAATGTATTTGTAAATAACATTCGATCCTCGAAATTGCACTCCTTTGCTGATGATACGAAAATTATCAAGGTTGTGAGGTCGCACAGTGATGTAGTGGAATTACAAAAAGACTTGAACTGGAACTATATTTATATAGTTATGTTTAAACGTAATAAAATACACTTTTTAAGAATAATCAATTATAAAGTAGATTTAGTATAATGACCTCATTAGTTGACAAACCAATATGAAGTGAGGTCTTTTAGACATTTTGTGTTTTTATTACATTCTTTTTGGTAAAAGTAGATACAGTAAAAGATACATTAAAATGATGGTCACTAATGACATGGGATCGGTATGTAGACATAATAATCATTTATTAATATTAGTATGTAGACATACATAATTATATATATATATGTATATATTGTGACGTGTTCAGTCACGAAAAACACAATTAACAAAACAGAACAACGAATTTTATTAATAACTAAAATTAATTGAAATACACTACTGTTATATACAAGTCCACGCAATTTATTTCACTAGAAAGTCTTTTTTCCAATCGCCGTTACCGTAGACACTGCCTAATCGCACCCTATGAATTCTATCGCCACTATGGTTCGCCAATCGATCGCTTCTGTCATTCGCTTGTAAACATCAGCTGACAACTAACTCGGTGCGAGCCCGCTCGCCTTATATAGTCTTTTCAGCTTCTTTCTAGGGAATTCTACAACCTTCTCGCATTCCAATTGTTTTTCCATTGATCTCTGCTGGAGTTTCCTAGATGCTTCAGGAAAGCCGGGAATATTAATTATCTTTTCAAGAAAGGTGTTTGTTAATTAGGCTCACACCAACTCAAATGGCAAGTACTCGTGACACTGCCCCCTTCTTAGAATTGATCGTCCCAATCAATGTCTTGACCTTTGTAGGAAGCTAAGCGATCCAGGTGTACAACTTTCATCTTGGCCTTTGGTCCTCTCTGAATACGGTAGACCACGTCATTCAGCCTTTTGACCACTGTGTAAGGTCCTTCCCAGAATCGCTGGAGCTTCGGTGAGCGCCCTTTTTGACGGACAGGATTGTAAAGCCACACCTGGTCCCCTTCTCTAAATCCTCCGGTCGTACCTGGTCTTCATGCGGTCTCTCCCTACTCGGATCATGTTACGAACGGCTCTATGGATGGTATCAAGTCGTTCCTCTAGCTGCTGTGCGTAGTCAGTAGCTGAAGGTCGCCGATCTTCCATCTCTTCCAAATAAAATGCTAGCTGGTGTTCTGCCGGTGGTCTCGTGAACCGCACTTCGATAGGCCAACAGGAACAAAGGTGTGCTGGTCCCAGTCTGTCTGGTGATCGTTAACAACCATTCTTAAATTGGTTTCCAGCGTTGCGTTAAACCGTTCGACCATTCCGTCAGATTGTGGATGTAATGGAGTGGTCTTAGTTTTCTGTACTCCTAGCAGCTCACAGACTTCCCGGAACACTGCGGATTCGAAGTTCCGTCCCTGGTCAGAGTAGATCTCCATCGGAACTCAATACCGACTGATCCATTGGTTCACCAACATTCCAGCGACCGTAGTAGCTTCTTGATTTGGGATTGCGTACACTTCAGGCCATTTGCTGAAATAGTCCATCACTTGTTGTTGGGAATGGTCCTGCTACGTCCAGAGCTATTCTTTTAAATGGGGCACCAACATTGTACTGTTTCATACGACCTCGGCTTCGAGTCTGAGGTCCCTTGGCTGACGCACACGTTGGACACTTCCTACACCAATTTTCGACGTCTCTTCTACACTTTAGCCAATGAAATCGCTCTCGCACCTTCTCCAACGTCTTTGTTACTCCGAAGTGTCCTCCACCAACACCTCCATGGACTTCCGTCAGCACCTCGTTGATTCTGTTCTTCGGGAGAACTACCTAATGTCGAATTTTAGTCCCTTCGGGGCTCCTCTAAACTCGTTTTAGTACCCAATTCTCGATGATGAGCGAATCCCATAAGGCCCAATAGCTCTTCGTGATGATACTCGTACTACCAACATCTGCCCAGGTAGATCGTGCTGTTCCTGCCTTTTTCCACCGCAGTATCGGTTTAACGTCTTCATCGTTATCTTGGTCTTTCGCCAGGTCTTCGCTCTGCCAGTGTTCTTCAGGTCTGACAGATCCTTGCCAAGTTGACTGGTTCCTTCTTCTCTGCGGCCATGCAATGTTTGCAGTTCTTCGAACATGGTCTTCGAGATAGGGCATCGGCGTTGCCATGCTGTTTTCCAGCACGATGCTCGATGCTGAAATCGTATACTTGTAGCCGCTGTAGCCATCAAGTCAGTTCAGCTTCTCTCTGGGTATTTAAATTGCAGCAGTCATTTCAGGGATGCATGGTCTGTCCTTAACAGGAATTTTCGTCCGTAGAGATACTTGTGGAAATGTTCAAGAGTTTTGACGACTGCCAGCAATTCTCTGCGGGTTACGCAATAGTTTCGCCCCAGCTTTGATAGTGGCTTACTGAAGTAACCAATGACTTTCTCTTTTCCTTCCTGCATCTGTGACAGTACACCACCAATTCCTACATTGCTGGCATCCGTATCGACTATGAAGTCTGCGTCGAACTGTGGGTACGTCAGTATTGCGGCTTGAGAAAGGGTATACTTCAGTGTTTCAAAAGCTTGCTTACACCGTTCTGACCATTGTAAAGGGACACCATCCTCTGTTAACTTGTGGAGCGGTCGAGCTATATCTGCAATTCCCTTTACGCACCGTCGGTAATACGAACACCGCCACAAAAAGCTTCCCAGGTCGTGCTGCTTCTTCGGGACAGGCCAAATTCTCACAGCTTGTCTTGTCAGGATCGGTTCTTATTCCTTCTGAGGTGATAACTTGGCAAAGATATTTCACCTCCTTACAAAATAGATTGCATTTCTTGGGACTGAGTTTTAACTTGGCTACTGAAAGCTTCTTGAACACTTCTTCGACATTCCGGAGGTGGTCTTCGAACGTCTTTCCCAGAAATATCACGTCAACTTCGACTTCGCACTGGAGGATGGACACCACCAATTCAAGAAATCCTACTTCCATTCCCTTACACACTTTCTGTTCGAAGTTCTTCAGATTGACCACTTTGGCAGATGCGTTCGGCGTCCCAGTTCAAATTAGTGTTCGTCCTATCAGTATGGCTTTCTGTGTGATACAGACCATTGTGTTTCATTTTAATAAAATCTCCCTAATACCTTCAACGGGAACTTTCCCCGGTTTAGTGATTCAGCCTGTATATGTCACACTATTTATAAAATATGCGTCTTTTGATACTGTATTATTTTCATAAAAAAAAATCTCCAATCTGGCTATATTGACCTTTGACGCACTAATGAGCAACCCTGTATATGTATATATGCTAAAATTAATACTGTTGATAAGTAAATAAAAGGAATGTAAATACAATGTCTCTTTTTTTTTTTAATCAATAAATTTCCAAAAAAATTTCTGAGGCGTAATTGATCCTCTTATTTTCAACACATCTAAGAAATTTTATAATACGTTTTAGTTTTTTTATTATTGTTATCAATTTAATTATCGTTCAGTAACGATCATATCAATGATATGGAAAAAAAATTGATTGTTTCATTTGTTTTTTTTATTACTAATTAAAAAAGTTTTAAAATATAAAAAATCTTACACACTCCCTCTTATTCCCTACTATAACAAATTTATAACAAGCATGCTCTTCTGTTGAAGATAATTTCTTTAGAACAAATCAGGCACGAGGGACAAATTTATTTATAAAAAAGACTGCAGGGATACAATTAGTACAACAGTGGTAAAAACATAGAGTTAATCAGGACTAATAAGCAGTCTTTAAAAGCTTAGGCTTTCGCGGTTGGCGTCATATAAACTATTGTGACGTGTTCAGTCACGAAAAACACAATTAACGAAACAGAAACAACGAATTTTATTAATAACTAAAATTAATTTAACTAAACTACTGATATATACAAGTCCAGGCAATTTATTCCACTAGAAAGTCTTGTCTTCTTTCACCGTAACCGTAACCACTACCTAATCGCACTATGAATTCTATCGCCACTCTATGATTCGCGGATCGATCGCTTCGCTCGTTGTAAACAACAGCTGAAAACTCTTCGCCAATTCTATTCACAGGTTCTTCTTTTTGGAGAAACGTAATTAATGGCATTGATTCATCTTTTGCCAAATTTACATTGAAATCTCCAGCTAAATCAGTTGTAGTTTATCTTATTAGTTTTAAAAATTATTGAACCTCTGTGACTGTACGGAAATAATCTCATGTAAAAATAAAATATCATTCATTTTTTTATTAGGTGAAATGTACACAACAATCATAAACTATAAAGGGAAAACTAAAAGTAAAACGTTACCTATATGGAAGTGTACTGGATTAACAGCAAATTTATGTTATTAGCATGTTTATTAGTTACCAAAAAAAAAACAGTGTTTAAAAGGTAAACACATAACAGCAATTATCGAATTTGTCAACAATTTTCAAGATAAGTACATATTATGCATTTAGTTATATCAGAAGGATTGATAATGTTTACAACTTCTGAAAGTGTGCCGAATAATTTACCTTGAAGTTGATATTTATAAAGATGAGATAAAAAATTCTGCGCTGTAAATTATGACAGATGAGTATTTTTATATTATATGAGATAAAAAATGGAACAACAATAACCAATAAAATAATAATTAACTTAAAAATGTCTCCAGAACATAAACTTGTTGAATGCTTTCTAAAATTATGTTACTTGCCTCAAAAAATGTGTCAATGTGTCACCTATTTCATCAATTCTACAGTAAACTACGGTTTAATCCAATTTTATGAAATTGATAAATATAGTGGTTTCGAATTTAAGTACCTCAACTTACTTATTGACGAATTCAAACCGGGGAACTAAAAAATGTTCGTAACGATCACTACTGAATTGCAATTGAATGGATAAAAAATTCTGTAGAGGCAGTGGATCGGAAGGAAGGAAGAGTCATTTTGTATCCAAATAAAAATTTACCAGAATTCAACATTCAAGAGGGTTTATTAGTGGCCTATAATAGGGGAATAACGAAAATTGAAATATTTGAGTGCCAAATAAAAATGAATTGCGAGTTTAAAGAATTTTTAAATCAGTTGTTGCAAATTTTCTTAGAAAATTGCTAGCTGACAATTACATAGATATTGTGAGTGAACTATTTAATGTAAAAAGCCTTTCAAAATTCACTTTCTGGGTCCTCATTCGCTATGTTTCCCGAAATTTTATATACAGTAAATGAGTAGGTACTATGAGAAACAGTCCCAAGAAAACATTTCTGCAATGAAAACAAATATTAACGAAAATAGGGTGCTAATTTGCTTGCTGATTATTAC
Organism: Agrilus mali; assembly: GCA_029378335.1. Classification (NCBI taxonomy): domain Eukaryota; kingdom Metazoa; phylum Arthropoda; class Insecta; order Coleoptera; family Buprestidae; genus Agrilus; species Agrilus mali. The sequence goes on from CM055662.1 coordinate 10,323,194, forward strand.
TTAACATTGACAAGGAATTTTACAGAAACAAAATATCACCATAAAACATTACAATCACATTCTGGGGCATAATAATAATGCATCTATCGTTATATTGTGTTAGAACATAATAATGCATTATAGCAAAAAATCTATGGATAAAAAACCTGCGTGTTAGATCAAACGGTTGGCGTTGAAGAAAAGAACAAATAACTATCGAAAACTACAACAAATATACAGAGTTTTTCAAGTTAAGGGGTATTAGCAGTATATGAATTAGTAGAAGGAATTCAATTCTGAAACTTGGACTCATTTGGTTATTGTTTATGCCGCTTCCTTTAAAAATATTTTCAAGTTCGATTTACATTTTTTTTTATGATGGAAAGCCAAATGAGTTCCAGAAGCGTTTGGTGCTAGGAGCACTACGAGGAACCGTCACCGTCGTCAAAAAGTGGAATTAGGGACCAGGAGCGTCGGGTTCCAGTGGAACCTATAAAATGAAAAATTCCCGTTAACATCCGCAGCAAAGTAATTATATATAGTCTGCCAAAGCAGACTTAGGACGTATTGGGAACAGGAGCTCCAGCAATCGTCGAGGAATCCAGAGGTCCAGAGTCCCGGCAGTCTTCGAGGAACCCAAAAAAGGGACGCTCGATAAGTGTAATAAATATTGAAGCTGACTGGAAATGGGACAACATAAGTATGGATCGACGACATCCGTGGAGACTCCAAGAAGAGAAAGGCGAGCGAGGTATTCGCCAAGTATAAAATAGATTGGTATCCTAATTTCGAGGATGTAAATGGAGACGACACCAGGTGGAAAAGGTTTCCACAAAAAATGGAAATGAAAATGGTAATAGGGATGTCACGAATGGTATGGTCGAGTTGGGGTAGTCTTCTGGCGAAGAGGAAGAAGTTTTGCGGCGGTCTGATGTCCAAGGCCATAATGATCAACAAACCTGGTGTGAAGAAAAGGTTGATGCTCAGTGTTAGTGTTGTCTGGTGGTATAAACATTAAAGGGCTCGTAAAGAGATATCAGGGACAGTCTACAGCCCAAAAGGACTTTAGAATTGTAACATCTCAAACCCCTGTAAAATTTATATATAAAAAGTGTGGAAATCGCAGGGACGCGATTTTTTCCGCGAAGGGGGGATGTCACATAGTGCTCATATTTTTCCAAAATTATTTTTCTTTTTAATTGTTTTTAATTTCATCAATTACATTTGTTTAAACTTAGATATGCAACGTATCGATTTTACGTAACAAGGAACCGCCACACGGAAAAGCGACATGATTGCACGGCAAAAGTGTGCCGTGACCAACTTGCGATTTTCCGTTTGGGGGTAAAAGAGCACTATGTGGGTCAGTATAAAAGAACAAGTCAGAGAGATATAGGAGGCAGTAAGCAAGAAGTCAGTAGGATCGAGCCAGCGAGTCCGAGGGGTTAGGGGGGTGTAGCGGTTTACCGCTATCACTCACCCTAATACCCTGATAAGAGTCCCTGCCATTACCAACGGCCCTAGTTGGTAGTTTAATTAGGCAAGTAGTTTTAATATTTATTTATAATTAGTTGTTAAGTTTTATTTGTTATATAAGGCATTATTTAATTTATTAAATCATTAAAATCACCATATAAAATTCGCGCTTCTACGTTACATTATACCGTATCTGATGGAGTTGACTGCTCATGTTATAGGAGGTCGCAAACGGTGCCTCAAAAATACCGAGTGATCTTCTCAGAGAGAACACACTTGAGGGGAGACGTCCCTGATAGAAGCCAATCCCTTAACGAGATGGTATTGGAAGACGCCTACCCTAATTCCAGTCATGATGTGAAAAAGCTAAAGCTCAACCTCCTAAAACTGGTCGAAAAGGCTCTCATCTAGGATACCTGGGTAGCCTCTACGAGAACAACAATTAGCAAATAGTACTGTTGATTGGTGGATACGCAGTAGGTATTTAGATTAGTATATTTCCTTGTACTTCCAAAGGTGTAAATTGTGCTTACAAGGTGTATATTATATTTAGTAAATAATTCAGTGTTTTTTCCTCACTTTTTTTGTAAATATTGTCTGTTTAAACATTTAATAGTAACGTGTGTAATATACGAAAACACAATAACACAGTCATGAATGAAATTCCTTTTTTGACTAATAATTAGTTATATTGATAAATAATCGTATAAAAATGATTGCTGTTTTTTATTTTAATAAAAACTATAACCATTTATTATTGAGACAACTGAAGTGAAAATTTATATAAAAAAGATGGCAAGATTTTTATAATGTTACGTAAATATTATAACAAAACTGTAGGTACCAGTGTAGGTTCCAAATTATCTCCGGCAGAGAGAGATAGTCTGAACGAAAACTCCTCTTCCTTTATTCAATTCTTCAAAAAACAATATTTTAGTTTATCAAAGCCAATGAACCTCGACCTTTTTAATTTCAATTGAACGAATAAGAACATTAATCTCTTATACATTGTTTTTTCTTTCTTTCATTGCTAGATAACAACAAGGGTGTGACCTCCATTTAAAGATTACAGAAAATATCCTCTTTTGCGCGTCATTTTTACATTCCGGTGAACAACATGCGGTAATGTGTTTATATTATCTACAGAAATCACAACTGTGATATGAAATACTATATGGTATATTTTAATCGATGAGACAAACTGCACACACCTACCATGACCTCGAAGTTTTTATAGGGCTTAAGCTTTTGAGGACCTTGTCTATTTCTCTTAGAGGCACGTTCGACTGAAGCAGTTCTTTGACTAATAAATGTAGGGTGTCGGAGTTTTTTCGTCTGCTGGATTTTTGAAGTAATGCTCGATGATATGAACCACAGGAAGAGCAGTGGAAGTTAACGACCACGAAGCGGCTCCTCATTCCGTTTGTTAATCAACCAAAGCGGTTGTTTCCGACCCTCCCTCCCCATAAACCGATGCCGTTAACGTGCCGCGTCTAAATGAGTTGACCCCATGGAGGACGAACTTAAGAACGCTCACACAGTCAATCCAATAACCGTGTAGGACCCTAATATAATAGTGATGCCAAAAAAATTCCAACCTCTTTTGTTGGTTTACACTATCATTCTATAACCTAGACGACTCTTCCTGCATTCTCCGTCTTCATGTTCTTGGTTCCCAAGACGGAAGAAGAATTTCCTAATTCCCTCATTACTCCTTTCTACCCCAAGATTTTTAGAGTACTGAGAACAGGTATCCACGGTCACTTTTTAAGAACCTAGAGGCTAAAAAGAGCAACTTACCTCCAGTTGACCTACTACCTTGATAAGAGGCAAACTAAAGCTGAGAGTGATAGACCTCTTTCAGCTTTTTATCAAAGTACCGGAAGAGCCGGCCGCTGTACTGAGGCGCCTTGAAGGCTTTAACCCTCTCAGTTATACAAATGTTTGGCACGTTGTAGTTCAATAGATCAGGGAAGAGAATCCCGATAAGATTAGTTTAACGTCGTTGATTGCCGAATTAATTACAGGCTCTTTTGATCCCCGAAAATCCTGTTTATTTAGAGTATTTTTATCGACGTAAAAATGACTGTACATCCCTGTATCTCACTACTCTGAATGGGTAATGAAGGGACTAGAAAATCCTACTCTTACTAACTCTACCGTAGTGAGGATAATCTTCCTTTGGGGGTTCGTAGATTGAGGAGTCATATCCATGGTTGCCAAACGGCGTGGGACTGCTTCCACGTCAACGCAAGAGAGACCGTCATACTGGATATGTCCGATTAACCTTGACATTATAAGAGTAAGAAACTTATACAGCTGTAGTAATTCAATAAGGCTGGAATATTACCCTCTCATTATGAGCACTACAAACAAGATTAGAAACTAGACGGTGTCTGGAAAGTCCTCATTATTTAATAATGGCAAGGTAATGTTTAAGTGAGGTCTTGCAATTTCTTATCATTTAGAATATGGTCTGATTTACTTCTGATGTGGACTTGTATTCCCAATCTCTCTATCAGGAACATTCCAACCCTAGAGTTCCAGTTATCAATTTAACGAAATAATCTTGACGTCGTTTTCCGGAAACTGTTCCACCAAACTAATAATACCACTAGTCGTGTCTGCTGGAGTGTGTTGAACCAAAAACGTAAATACGTCCTTAAAAGAAAAACGAAAACACGTTCCACGTGCGAGGAACGACAGGACTGCAATCGGAAAAACAAGCTTTAAGTAATACCAGTAAAGGAACGTATGCCGTCATACTGAATAGGATTCCCTCAAAGAGTCTTAAACCATTTTAGGTTCTAAGTACCTACTATTAACTTTAAGTCGATATTTTTGCTACTACGGATATGCAGATGTTAACTGCTATCTCGTATTTCTTAGATTCGTGTGGTTGAACGTTTTTTTTACTCTGTGCGTGGCTGCTACTGGGTGTCTTCTTCTAATAAGATCGTCACGCTCGGAAAGGCCAAGTGGGCGATAAAACTCTTTAGTCCTTATAAGAGTCTGGGACTATATGTAAGTTTCAATGTAAAATTATTGTTTTCTAATTAACCTATTTCTACCTCTGATTGTATAATTTTACAATGTTTTGATACGATTATCGAGTTTTTATTATCATTTTGTCTACAAATTAAGCCTGAAGTATAATAATTAAAGCGAGTATCTGTTATGAAATAAACCTATAAGCTTTCCTAAATAATCTTACATGTTTTCAAGTTTATTCTAAAGTAAGTAGGTATCTTAACCTTGATAACATAAAGAGTTCTATAAAATTTATTAAAAGGTAAATAAAATATTGGTATTCCTCTCTTCTCTCTCTTCCTGAAAAAGAATTCACCCTCAATGTTCGAGAATTATGAATTAGAAGCTCTGAGTGAATTTCCTAGTTCAGATGTATACCTTCTTCTTATTATGCAAGGATACATCGTTAAGTTTCCTGCAATGGTTACTAAAGCGTCTATTAGAAGTTAAGATTTATGTAGTATTAATTTTATGGAGCTCTCACAAGTGAGTGGGAGTCCTTCTAAAGCAGTAAGAGCGGAATATCTAACTCTCCAGATCTAAGGAAACTTGGGAAGTATCCTATAATCATACAGGTTATGTTAGGTCTCGTCCGTGGTAGCGTAAGTGTCCAGGTTACTTTATGGTTCTTTGAGAGAATTCTTCTTCTGATTTTACTGCAGAAAAAAGCACAGTTTTCAGCTTCGGATTCCAAAAAGGGGATGGGGATTAAATCTTTCTAGCAGGTTCAGTAGGACGACAGGCCCTCTGGTACACTCGCAAATCTAGACAAAACACTGAATAAGTTCTACCCTTTATACTTCACTGATAAAATTAGTTATCTCAAGAAGCCAATTAAGAATAGCAACTCCCTCTTGAAATTTGTTAACGTCTTAATATTAAATAAGAAGTTAAAAGAAATCATCACATATTTGCCGCCCCTACTGACACCTGCAATTCTATACCCTAATTCACAATCAATTTTTGTCAAGGAAATTGTAACTTTATGATTGTATTATATTTTTATCAGACTAATCAACAAATATTGATACGAATTCATTAGGATTAAAAATGTAAGAATGTTAAGAAGAACTTTCGTTGAATGGATATTTACAGCTTTTATTCATTACAATATTATCATTATTGTTTTTTTTTAATTATCATCATTCTGAGAAATGTATAATATTTATGAAATTCTGTGCAACAATATGCAATTTTTTACTCGTAAATTTATTAAATTTTTATTCTACACTCAAACAGGTTGGTAATATCATTAGAAATATCAATAGAAAAGAATTAATTTTTCACATATATATCTATATAATATTTGTTATTGTTATTGTTAAGCAATTTTTTTTTCGGATCCCATTTCTCTTCGAATAGATATATTCAAGTGGTGAAACATATTACACATTAATTGAATAGTGTGGGTGGACCTAAAGAAAAAATTATGGCAACAATTAATTTAAAAAATAGGTAAAAATACTAAATTTTATATTTAATACTTAAACGCTATTGGAATATTTTAAAAATTCCAAATCACAATAGTATATTTTATAAATAAGCGTTTAGTAATTTTTCATATACAGACGTTAGTGTATTCAGTATACTGTATAGCACTAAAATATTGTATTTTTGTTGATTTTTTGAGCCTCGTTATTTTCCGTGTATAAGATAATAATTTTTTTTTATTTCTGTAAGACAAAAAAATTTTTGAACAAAGTTTGCCTTCCCCTAAAATCTGCCGCCCCAGGCTCTAACCTATTCAGCCTGCTGGTAAATCCGCCACTGATTTTGTAACAGAAAAATGTAGGGACAATTTAGCTTATATGTAACGTAGTAGCAGATAGCAAAAGTAATGATTATACAACAAATTTGATATCTAATAAAAATCAGTTGCTATTGGTGTATATATATGTACCTATATCACCTTATAATCCATTCTTTCATTTTTAATCTGAATATTACGAAATATTTATAGAGGCATTTGTTATAAGGTGTGGAATTAACACACTTCATAAATTCCGCTTGATGGCTTATGTACAATGGATTTGTAAATGCTTTAAATGCAAAAATGTTTAACATTTAAGTAGTCTAAAAACCGCTACAATCTTGCATAAATTTTATAACTTGGTATAAAAACCTACATGCTGTTTTAAAACATAAAAAAGTACATGAATTGCATCTAAATTTAATAGAAAAATAAAAGTACTTTACACAAGAACGTTCCTTGTGTGTGTACTTAAACTATAACGATCAAATGGCAAACCAAAAAATGTGATATTTTTGTGAACATTTTAATAACTAATTAAATATTTTCTTTTGGATTTAATAAACTTCACATGCAGTAAATATATTTATTCGTGAGTTAATTCAGAATACATTTTATATGCCGAAATAAATTACAAAATTTTACAAAGCAGTTATCATAACAGTACAATTCACGACAATTTTACATGAGGTTAGCAAAGTTTCCAAAAAAAATATTAACTCTTTTTACTGATCTAGAATATTGCATGATTTACGTAATGATGGCACGTGAAGCGGCCTCAGAAGTCTTACTTTATGATTAAGTCAAGATTATATTTAAAACTATTCCAAACTTTTCCAAATACGCATTGATAAAATTTGTGGATTTACAAAAGCTTATCAGTCATTGTATATTTAAACCATAATAAAAAGTGTCTATGTTCTAACTACATGACGAATGTATTTAGTGAACCTCGGCAAATATAAGTCATTTGGTTTGTGAAGAGTGAAGTTATGCTAATTAGACTATTGGAATGTTTGTTAATATTATGTTTCTCTTTTCTGGAAAATTTTATAAACAGAAAATAAGTTATGTTTTCATAGAACATGAATTCCAATTTGTGGAAGCTACGTTTATTAAATATGATTTTTATTCGAAATTTCTTTTTTTTTTTTAATAAACGTAAATGACCATTACGAATTCTTATGGTAAATAATAAAGTTTATTTATAACATTTGAAGTGACTTAAATAATAATGTAAACAAATTAATAAAAGAACAATATTTTTTGTCTTAATAATTATGTAGGAAAACATATAAATTTCAAAGAACTTGGATACACGAAGGCGAGTGAAAACAGTCACCTGTTAATAGCATTATAATTAGACGGTTCTATCTATACAATAACAAGGGTTGTCCACTACGTCCGATTCCGATATCCGATATGACGGTCCGAAATAGCAGTCCAAAAGATTTTATCCACACGACGTCCGTCATCCGTCATCCGTCAAGCCGGACTCCGATAATTCTGCGGCCTCGGATGTCTCGCTACATCGGTTCCGTTGAAATATCAGGCCGAATAAAAAACAAAGCGAAGCAAGTCTGGACTTGTCCACGAGTGCCCAATATTCGATCCGAGATTCGAACACTGTTCTGCTGGGAACTGAGGTGACTGTGAACTGTTTTAAGTTTACTTGCGTGTGGTTTTGAAAATCTCATTTCAATACGGTATATACACACTAATAGAATTAGTGGAAAATAGGCCCTGTTTGTGGGATAAAGCTTTGGCAAACTACAAAAGTAAAATTGAAAGGCAGAATACCTGGAAGGAGATTTATGTCTTTTTGGAACCAGAATTCGAAGAATTAGACAAAAATAGAAAGACAATATCAGTAAGTATAAAGTTTATTTACAAATAGAGTAAGTTATTAAATTTTAGACATTTGCAAGAAGTTGTCGCCGTCTCAACCGAAGACAGGGCATGATGCAAATTTTTATGAACTTTCTGCGTTCCCCAATGACGACCGATCGCCCGAGACGCCCGACAAACGAACGCAATGGACATATAACTTCCGTCACGAACTTCTGAAATCGGATGAGACAGTCCGTCATCCGAACTCGGAACGGACCGTGGACAACCTTTCTGAGGACGCGAGGGTTGGAACAACTTCATTCAAAATCCAGGGGTTTATTTTTTGTTTGGAAAATCGCTGAAACACGTCGATCATTTTTTTTTGTTGCGGGTTTTTTATAGTAAATTCATATATATAAAATAAGCGACTGCCATCGACTTTATTTTTAAAAATATAAACTCCTATTTTTATTTGATTACAATTCCATCTTCCGGAAGAATGTTCGAGATTTTGAGAAGCTGGATGGAAACTCTGTAGTGTAATTCCTAGTTCAGATAAATATAGCATATGGCAACCACCAACAGCAAGACCGAAATTGTCTCTTCACATCTAAGAAATCCCGGGAATAACTCCAACATCATTAGGGTAATTAATGGTTTGTGTGTAGGTTACATTGTTGATGTAGTGACTAAAGTTAAAGCAGCATCAGAGTCAATGAATGGATTAATAAAGAACTCCTGCAGATAGTACAGTAATTATAACTTTAGAAAGACCAGAATGTACCTATAAAATGTTGAGACGAAAATTGAAGGAGATGGGAAGCATTTTACTAATTATGAGTTCCATTTTCCTGTAAAATAATTCACCCTAAATATTCGAAAATTATGGATTAGAAACTCTTAAGTGAAATTCCTAGTCCAGATGTATACTTCTCATTATGCAAGAGTAGATCGTTAAGTTTCCTACAATGGTTACTAAAGCGTCTGTTAGGAGTTACGGTTTATGTAAAATAGTAATAACTTTATAGAGCTCTCACAAGTGAGCAGGAGTCCTTCTATAGCAGCAAGAGCGAAATCATCTAACTCTCCAAATCTAATAAAACCTGGAAAGTATTCCATAATCATACAGGTTATGTTAGGTTTCATTGACCGTGGTAGCTTAAGTGTCCAGCTTTAGAGTTCTTTGAGAGAATTGTTTTTCTGATTTTACTGCAGAAGAAAGCTGTTTTTAGCTTCGGCTTCCCAAAAGGGGGGGGGGGGAGTAAAGCTTTCTAGAAGGTTCAATAGGACGACAGGCCCTCTGGTAAAGAAAACTCGCAAATCTAGACAAAACACTGAAGAAGTTCTACCCTTTCTACTTCACTGATACAACGGTCACCTGTTAATAACTTTATAATTAGACGCTTCAGCAATCGAATGAGACTTTCCGTCATACGAACTCGGAACGGACCGTGGACAACCCTTCTTAGGACGCGAGGGTTGGAACAAATTAATTTAAAATCCAGGGGTTTATTTTTTGGAAAAACGCTGAAACACGTCGATTTTATTTTTGGCTGTGGATTTTTCATAGTAAATTCATGTATACAGAGTGTCTCTAAAATAAGCGACTGCCACCGGTTTTATTTTTTAAAATAGAAACGCTTATTTTTATTTAATTGCGATTCCATCTTCCACCACCATCAACAAGAGCGAAATAATCCCATGTTCCATCTACCATGTCCTACGCCTAAAGTCAATAGTTTTCGAGAAATTTACGAATGGTTTCTTTCAAAGTGAGAAATAATTTGTTTGTCTTCATTTTTAAAAGAAACCTTTCATAAATTTCTCCATAACCAATAACATTAAGCGTAGACCATAGCATGAAGAATTCAAAAATGCAATGAAAACAGGTATTTCTATTTAAAAATAACGGCGAGGAGAGTCGCTTATTTTCGGACCACCCTAAACCATGAATGTACAATGAAACAACTGGCAGCCCAAAATGAATAATCGACGTGTCCGAGCGTTTTTCCCAAAAATCCTTAATTTTAAATGAATTTGTTCCCACCCACCTATCATTACTGCATGTACTTATAAGTTTAGCAAGTAAAAATGATAAGGTTGACTAAATGTAAAAAAAAATATTACAATTATTGTTTAATTTTAAGAAAGTTATTATGAGTACCTATCGAAATTATTAAACTTTTAAACAAGCGATTGTAAATTATATAAATATAAAGTGAAAAGAATGCCATATCGGATCAAGGTCTAGGCCGCAGTCAATTCTAAATCCTTTATTTTTGAGATAGAGGTAGAAACTTCAATATCTCACGAGAGATGGAGCTTGTGCTCGGCTACTTAGGTAACAATGAGTGGAATTACGTTTCTTTCAGGTCTTTTACGATTCCGAATAACCTCTACGTAGATGGGAAGGAGGCTTTTGAACTGCTTCTCTTCGTTTTTTATCATATGAGTTTTGGTCGGTCGTAGTACCTATATGAATCATAAATAAAATAATAAAATTCAATTATAACTCAACGAGCGGCATGGTCTAGTAGTCTTGATCAATGCTTAGCATTTGGAACGTCACCGGTTCGATTTCGGGGCCCTGGTTACTTAGGCACAAGTGTTTCTGTTTTCCTTGGATCATTTAGGTGAATGCTGGGGTAGTAATATTCCGCAGATATTATTTCACTTCTCTTCATTTCGTCCATCTCGTCCTCCTCCCCTCCCTAACCACCATTTTCCCCCCAGCCATCCTCGATTTCTAAAGAAGGCTGAATAGGGTACCCTTCGACTTGGCACTAGAATGTAGGCCGGAGAGACAACCTGCCCATCAACATTGGTAGGAATCAAATACCAAAAAGTTTTATTTTTTAAGCAATATTGTTCTTAAGCTCGGTGAACTTTAATTTGTATTTTAGGTAAGGAAGTTTAGAATGAATAAAAATTTAAAAAAAGACAATATTCGAAAAAATCTAAGTATTTGAAAAAATCGAATTATTAGAAAAGGCGAATTTTTGATTCGAAATTCATATTCGATTTATTCGTCATTTTGAATACTTTCCACAGCTCTAGTGTTTTCTCACGAATTTATTGTGGAGAAAACAAAAAATTGTAACTTGCGATTTCGATGTGTAGGCATCTGTAACTTTTACATTTTAGCAATGAAAATATTTTAAAATTTGAGGCTTAGCAGATTTTAAAGATATTTTGTCATGTAATGTTGCAAATAGCGTCGAATATAAATAATTAATTCGGCAATTCTACACCTAAAAGTAAAAAAATCTAAAAACTCAATAAATCTATTATAAAGGGTACAATCTGTTTCAACATTACGCGAAAAAAATGATGTTTCAATTTTGACTTCAATTTTTTACAAGGCGATAACGACATGATTAATTATATAACTGTTTCGTGTTATTAGAAGATTGAATTAGTATTAGAAAACGAGAGATGTCTGTTAATGTGGCAGTATTTTATTTTTTTACATAACCTATACGTATTATATTAACATTATTACAGGAAATAAAATTGTAAAATATGTTTACTACAAATTATTTCATGAAATAGTAACGACTTTTGTACTATATTTATTACAATAAATATGAATATGTGTTATAATGTAAGATAATTATTTACAGTTAGATTTTATGATGTTTATAACTACCAATATCACATATTACATTTGTATCTATACCATTTGCTGAATTTTTAGTTCGAATTCTAATTCATCCTCGATTATTTGCCTGTCAAACGTCCTCATCAATTGTTCAATGTGCGAACTTCTCCGTAAGGTATCTGAAATTACCCATAAAATTACAAATCATTACTTATTACTGATACTTGATGCATCGAATTTACCAATTTTCTGCTTTAAACCACATCTATGAAGTATTTCATTTTCCAGTGGTATTCTATCCTCTACGTTTTTGGTATTGTATAGTATTGTAATTATAAGGAGAAGGCAATACTCCTGTAACAAATAAATTTATATTTATTCGCTGTTTAACATAAGAAAAAAATGTGAGCCGTCACGGGACGCCTGGCAGATGTGAAACTCAATTCTTTTAATCAGCGACTTCAGTAATAGTTATATTCGATGTTGCCTCTGACAGCATTATGTGATAATTGGTCGACGATAACTGAAGTATGTTACAAAAGTATTGGACATAACATTATCAAGACATCTAATAAATACAGCATCTCTTATGTTGCATATCTGGTAGTAGGTTCTCTTGGATTGTTGTTAATTTGCAATTGAAATTCTTTTTGGAGGAACGTAATTAATGGCATTGATTCATCTTTAGCAAAATTACATTGAAATTTCCAGCTAAAATCAATGGTAGTTTATCTTTATTGGTTTTAAAAATTATTGAACCTCTGACCCTGTACGGATATAATTTCTCATGTAAAAATAAAATATCGTTCATTTTTTTATTAGGTGAAATGTACACAACAATCATAAATTAATTCACTTCCATCTTCTAGTTTACTATAGTAAACGACACCATCGAACTGAGTGGGAAGACAATCGCACAGGCGCTTGCGCATGGCGAGGCATCGCCACGCCATGACTCGCCACGTTTGCCACGCTCGCCACGCCAACAATCCGGTTTACCCGCGGCTATAGACGTTTCACATCAAAAATAAAACGTTTTCTATCTTTTTTAAAATAACATGATCTCTTGATACAAAAGGAATTTTAATTTCAAAACCTAAATTGCAAAAAATAAAATTTTTGTATCAGCTATAGGTAGGTACGTAGATTCTTAATATTCATGATTTTTTTAATTATATGGGTATTATTGTACAAACAGCCACAATAAAACAAACTTTAAATTTGTACTGATTTATTTGAAGGGTTTCTAAACATTAGAAAAATTCTAATTATTGTTTGCGAAATATATAGGAATAACCGATTTGAATTTTGAATCGAATACTCGAATTTTTCTCATTGACGGAAAAGTTTCCAAATTGTCTGTAAATTCGATTTCTTTTTTGTTAGAACAATTAGTTAGAAAAATAATATTATAAAATGTCAGTGAATTTTAATTTTGAAAATTCATTAATAAAAAAAATCGAGCGAGCCTTACCGTAGTCGCATATGATGTGTAACATTTGACATCTAACCTTAGTAATAAGCAATTTTAAAATTATATTCTGAAAAAAATGGGTCAGGTATTATTTGAAATAATTTTTCATAACAAAGAATAATTCTTTTCAATGAAAATTGTATTTTATTTAACTGACACAAGGAGAAATGAAATTTTAATTTAATTCTACAACCGCGTGCTCATTCGTCAATTCAAATATCGCGCGCTTCCCCGACTTCCTGTTACACACTTCCGTCCCATTTCACAAAATCACTCCCACAGATTGTAAAAAAGCTAGAGGAAAGATGTTACACATCAAAAATAATCTGTTATATAATTAATCGAATATTTGTTTTATAATTCACATAAAAAAATGAATTTTTTCTGCTTATCGAATTAATCAAAAATTATATCTTGATAAAAAATAAAATTTGTCCTTCCAAAAGTACTTAAGCGATATTTATCATGATTAATTTATTATTGAGGGTGTCCTCTACTTCATTGTTAGTAAGACAAAGTGCAATTCCTACTAATAAAAAATTCTTACCTATGCCTACTTTTTTTATTAAAATTAAAAATTATGCGCAGAAATTCCCAAAAAAATATTATTGATCAAAATTTTATTGTAAGGCCTTTTTTAGAGAAGCTGAAAATACGGAATTTGTAGATTTATGTTACACAGAGTAGCCCATTGAAAACAATGAGTGCGATTTTAATTATTGTTATCTTGAAGATACAGATTCTCGGAGGTCGGAGGTTATTATTCCAATTTAAAAAAAAAAATGTTGAACAGGGAGTTTGATCTGACGTTTCATTTTAAAATTTAAGGGTGCTGTCTCTCTCCTTTTTGGGGTTGTTTTAACATGCATGAAAACATTGAAATTAGATGTACCTACCCCTTCACTTCCTATGCTAATTATGCATTTTCAATGCAGATCGATAATTTACTATGATGTTTTGATATTAACAAAATAACCAAAGGAGCTCAAATGTGCAGGTCAAATTGAAAGTGCTTTGTTAAAATAAATTAGAAGTTAGTGATAAGCAAACAAAAAACCAACATATTCTTAGTATTGGTCTTGTGCTTTTCGATATTAATAGGTCTTGGTTTTGGACTGTGAAATATGAGTTTGTTTTTGAAAGAATCATCGCAACAATTTAAAAAAAAACAAAATTATACAAAACATCCATTGATAAGCTTCCAATTTCAAATCTATCCGTACGAATACAAAATTGTGATTTATTTGATAATCACTGCGAAAATTAACAAGTGTGTTCAAGATAAGTATAGGATAACATTAAGATCTCGTAGGCTGTAAGAGATATGCAATCGATTAAATTAGAGAAAATTTTTTGCATTCTTGTGCCTAACAATATACCGTGTAAAAAGTTTTAAAATTCCGGGAAGTTCCATAAACATCCGAAAAAATTCGAAATTTTTTAAAATAATCTTATTTTTTCTTGGCTTTATCTGAGAAAAATTATAAGACCAACTGCACTTTTGTATTGCCATTTTTTCTGCGATATCCATTTACTATCTATCAGCTTATTTCACAAAAAAATTGTTTCTTGATAAACTCGGAAAGTTGTAGTTCGAACAATTTTAGTTAATTATTGAATTAAAAAAAATTCTCTTAAAATAAGCGTCTTTTATACAGAGTGTACGTACGTTCTAACGAATTACCTACTTGATTAACACACAGGGTTGAAGACAATCTAGCTTCGAAAAAGTTTCCACATCTTTAATTTTTTTTAGATAAGACAAAGAAATTACCTATTAATAATAGGAATAAAAATAAAAATCGGTGTATCCGTTCACAAATGACACAAATTCAACCAAAATTATCTACATCACTTTTTTATATTTTGCGAACATGTTTTATTCTTATTCAAAGAAATCCAAAATGTCAAAAAGGGTTACAAAACTCGATTGTTGAAACATTTAGGTAGTTTACGGTTTCTACTATTAGTACTTACCCATATTTCCTCTGTTTCGGTTAAAAGCATTCCATCGACGATAATCTTGAATCGTTCTATGTTCTTATTTTCGCTAAGGTCAGTTAATGTACGTAAAAATATTTTGGTAACGTACTCTTTCAGTTCTGGCTGAGTCAACAACGTAATCAAGAGCTAAAATAAAGCGATTAGGGGCAGTTAATTATAGTATCCAATTTGAACTTATTTTTCAAGATGACCTTTATGAGTAGTAACTATTTAAAAAGTTCTGAAAAACAGATTAGATTTTTCAGAATATCATCCTATATCCCTCTAGTCTATAATAATAATAAAAAAGATGTTTTTCTTTTACATTTACCTACTTAAAAATAAATCTCTTGTAAATAGTTACTAATAGTTAATACATAAAACGACTTTTTTTAATAAAAAAAATTTAAACCCACTATTAACTCTTCAAAGAAAACAAGAGAGC
Source organism: Agrilus mali (assembly GCA_029378335.1). Taxonomy (NCBI): domain Eukaryota; kingdom Metazoa; phylum Arthropoda; class Insecta; order Coleoptera; family Buprestidae; genus Agrilus; species Agrilus mali. Next base: position 10,338,762 of record CM055662.1, read on the forward strand.
AAATTTTTAGAAAGTAAAAATTAAAGTAGAAATTGTTGCGTATTCATAGTTTGCAGTACCCTGATCTGTAAAAAATTTTTATTTTGATCTTGCCACGATTCAATTCAAGAACAATTAGGGCCATTTAGATAAATAGTGCTAATTAAAATTATTTTTCAAGAAATTTTTATTAGGAGCAACAATTTGAACATTTGAACAGTTTTAAAAACAAAATATTATTCTTCACGTCTTTATTGTTATTAAAATTCTTGTCTTGATCTTATTTCGATTCAAGACACAAGAACATGAATTCTCTTCAAAATAATCAAGCCAGTGTAAGAGTTGCTCATCGAGGTCAGCATTCTTGTCTTGATGAAGCCCTTATTATCCCAGTCCAAATGAGCAAAGATAATATTATTGCTCCGTTGGCGTATAATTTACTTGTATAAATATTTACATATTATAAGCATGTTTACCTTAAATGTTACTTTTGCTGTATCCAATTTTTCATAATCAATACTAGTTACAATTGTGCCAATAACACTGGATTTACTCCTTAGAATCTCTTGGACGCCTTCTATATTGCTGGCAAATTTTGTAATACATTTAATAACTTCGATTTGTATTTTTTCAAAGTTTTCATCCGAATTGCTAAAAACAAAATATTTTGGTCAAATTTGATGTACACATAATTTATTTGTATAATCTGTATAATATAATACAACTAAAAAGTATTATTTAATCATATAAAGTTTTTGTGGAGGGCTCCCTGAATTTAAAATCTAAAACAACCGTTAACCACCCTAAAGAATTATGTTTCAATTTAAGACAACAGAAAACAAAAGTTTTGCTATTAAAAATAAATAAAATTTTATAAATCCCTTGATACTGAATAAACTGTATTTTAACTGCATATGGTTGATCATGGGGGCGTCAAAAGTGGTTCAGAACCAGCGTTAGAGTTAATTAAGTTAATTCTTGAAGATGCTCCTTGTGATAGGAGACGAAACGTCGAATACTTTTACTGTCCCCATGATCCACCATGGGGATTTCATTAAGTATAAGCAAAAATACAGATTCTTGAGGTGACAGCCGCTGAAGCCTCAATCAGCACTTGATACTAGCTAAGAAATACAAACGTCGTTTGTGTACATCAGGGAATTTTAAGCTTTATAACCGATTTAATATCAATAAAAGTAATCGAAACAATGCACTACCTGATTGCGTATTCATCATCTTCAGTGGAGGGTTTCGCCATGCAATTCGAATAATTTATTAGAGGCTGGAGAGAAAACTAAGAATAGAAAATGAATGGATACTGCTAGATAGATAGATAGATAGATAGATAGATAGATAGATAGATAGATATTGTGACGTGTTCGGTCACAGAAAACACAATTAACAAAACAAAACAACGAGTTTATTTAATTACTAAAATTAATTTGACTACACTACAGTTATGAACAAGTCCGCACAATTTATTTCACTAAAAGTCACTTTTTAATCGCCGTTCCGGTAGACACTATTTATCGCTCTCTATGAACACTATCGCCTCTATGGTTCGCCTGTATCGCCTATCGATCGCTTTGCATCAGCTGTTACTGTAAACTGTCAACTAACTCGGTGTGAGTGTCTCGTCCGCTTTTATAGTCTTCTCAGCCTTTTTCTAGGGTATTCTATAGCCGTCTAGTATTCCAATTGTTTTCCCATTGATCTTTGCTGGTGTTTTCTAGATGTTTCAGGAAAGCCGAGAATATTCCTTATGTAATCAGGGAAGATGTTCATTAATTATGCTCACACCAACTTAATTGGCAAGTACTCGTAACACTGCCCCCTTCTTAGAATTGATCGTCCCGATCAATGTCTTGACCTTTGTAGGGCGCCAGGCGGTCCAAGTGTACAACTTTCATCTTGGCCTTTGGTCCTCTCTGAATACGGTAGACCACGTCATTCAGCCTTCTGACCACAGTGTAAGGTCCTTCCCAGGCTCGCTGTAGCTTCGCTGAGCGTCCTTTCCGACGGACAGGATTGTAAAGCCACACCTGGTCCCCTTCTCTGAATCCTGTGCTGTTGGCTCTCCGGTCGTACCTGGTCTTCATGCGGTCACTCCCTACTTGGATTTTGTTACGAACGGCTCTATGGATGGTATCGAGTCGTTCCTCTAGCTGCTGTGCGTAGTCGGTAGCTGAAGGTCGCCGATCTTCTGGGTGTCCAAACCGGATGTCCATCGGTAACTTCAGCTCTCTTCCAAATAAAATGCTGGCTGGTGTTCTGCCGGTGGTCTCGTGAACCGCACTTCGATAGGCCAACAGGAACAAAGGTATATGCTGGTCCCAGTCTGTCTGATGATCGTTAACAACCATTTTCAAATTGGTTTCTAGCGTCGCGTTAAACCGTTCGACCATTCCGTCAGATTGTGGATGTAATGGAGTGGTCCTAGTTTTCTGTACTCCTAGCAGCTCACAGACTTCCCGGAATACTGCGGATTCAAAGTTCCGTCCCTGGTCAGAGTGGATCTCCATCGGAACTCCATACCGGCTGATCTATTGGTTGACCAACATTCCAGCGACCGTAGTAGCTTCTTGATTTGGGATTGCGTACACTTCGGACCATTTGCTAAAATAGTCCATCACTACCAAGATGTACTTATTGCCAGCAGCTGTTGTTGGGAATGGTCCTGCTACGTCCAGAGCTATTCTCTCAAATGGGGCACCAACATTGTACTGTTTCATTCGCCCTCGGCTTCGAGTCTGAGGTCCCTTGGCTGACGCACACGTTGGGCACTTCTTACACCAATTTTCGACGTCTCTTCTACACTTTAGCCAATATAATCGCTCTCGCACCTTCTCCAACGTCTTTGTTACTCCGAAGTGTCCTCCACCAACACCTCCATGGACTTCTGTCAGCACCTCGTTGACTCTGTTCTTCGGGAGAACTACTTGATGTCGAATTTTAGTTCCGTCAGGGCTTTCCCACACTCTTTTTAGTACCCCATTCTCGACGATGAGTGAATCCCATAAGGCCCAATAGCTCTTCGTGATGGTACTCGTACTACTAACATCTGCCCAGGTAGGTCGTGCTGTTCCTGCCTTTTTCCACCGCAGTATCGGTTTAATGTCTTCGTCGTTATCTTGGTCTTTCGCCAGGTCTTCGTTCTGCCAGTGTTCTTCAGGTTCCACCATCGTCTGACAGATCCTTGCCAAGTTGACTGGTTCCTTCTTTTCGGCGGCCATGCAATGTTTGCAGTTCTTCGAGCATGGTTTTCGCGAGAGGGCATCAGCGTTACCATGTTGTTTTCCAGCACGATGCTCGATGCTGAAGTCGTATACTTGTAGCCGCTGTAGCCATCGAGCCAGTTGTCCTTCTGGGTTTTTAAATTGCAGCAGCCATTTCAGGGACGCATGGTCTGTCCTTAGCAGGAATTTTCGTCCGTAGAGATACTTATGGAAATGTTCGAGAGTTTTGACAACTGCCAGCAATTCTCTACGGGTCACGCAATAGTTTCGCTCCGGCTTTGACAGTGCCTTACTGAAGTAGCCAATGACTTTCTCTTTTCCTTCCTGCATCTGCGACAGTACACCACCAATTCCTACATTGCTGGCATCCGTATCGACAATGAAGTCTGTGTCGAACTGTGGGTATGTCAGTATTGGGGCTTGAGAAAGGGTAGACTTCAGTGTTTCAAAAGCTTGCTGACATCGTTCTGACCATTGGAAAGGGACACCATCCTCTGTTAACTTGTGGAGCGGTCGAGCTATATCTGCAAATCCCTTTACGAATCGTCGGTAATAGGAACACAGCCCCAAAAAGCTTCTCAAGTCGTGTTGGTTCTTCGGAACAGGCCAACTTCTCACAGCTTCAGTCTTGTCAGGATCAGTTCTTATTCCTTCTGAGGTAATAACGTGGCCAAGATATTTCACCTCCTTACAGAACAGATGGCATTTCTTGGGACTAAGTTTCAACTTGGCTGCTGAAAGCTTCTTGATCACTTCTTCGACATTCTGGAGGTGGTCTTCGAATGTCTTTCCCAGTACTATCACGTCGTCTAGGTACACCAGACAAACCTTCCAATTGAGCCCTTGTAGCACATTTTCCATAAGTCGCTCGAAGGTGGCGGGAGCGTTACATAGTCCAAATGGCATAACGTTAAAGTGCCACAGCCCGTAACCAGTCGTGAATGCGGTCTTCTGCTTGTCTTGTGGATCCAGTTCCACTTGCCAGTATCCACTCTTCAAATCTAACGATGAAAACCATTTGGCACCAACCAAGCTGTCAAGGGTGTCGTCGATTCTGGGTAAGGGATAGCTGTCCTTTAAAGTTACGTCGTTGAGCTTCCTGTAGTCAACGCAGAACCTGGTCGATCCATCCTTCTTCCTAACCAACACTATCGGCGAAGCCCAAGCACTTTGTGATGGTTCGATTACCCCCTGTTCTTCCATGTTCTTCACCAGGTTGTTGACTTCTTCTTGCTTAGCCCATGGAACTCTTCTAGATGGTTGTTTAATAGGACGAGCTGATCCCGTGTCTATACGGTGGTATGTCAGATTCGTTCTTCCAAAGTCGTTGTCAGAGAGGACGAAGACGTTTCGATACTTGCTGAGTAGTTCTTCGAATTTTCTAATTTGGTCGCTGTTAAGGTTTGTGGCCGAACGCTGCACTAAGTCTCGAAGAACGGTTGGAAGTGGTTCGCTCTCTGCCATTGAGGGTTCAGCTTCAACTTCGCACTGGAGGATGGACACCACGGGTTCAAGGACTCCTATTTCCATTCCTTTACACACTTTTTGCTCGAAGTCCTTCAGATTAACCACTCTGACAGATGCGTTCGGCGTCCCAGTTCGAATTAATGTTCGTCCTATCAGTATGGCTTTCTGTGTCAAATCCGGGTTTTTGGCTTCTACTATCCCCACCAAACCATCCGCACCTTCGCCGTCGATGTTTATTTTGAGAACTACCTCGGATCTAGCAGGTAGTAATCGGTCTTCTGCTACGATGACCTTTCGAAGACCGTACTCTTTGGTGGGGTTTGTCATCACCAACTCTTCCTTGCCGATGCGTAAAATGCCGGAGCCCAAATCCAGATTAATTTTGTTTCGTTCAAGAAGATCCAATCCAATGATCACGTCGTCGGCGACATCGGCTACCAGTGCCCTGTGTCGAAGGCATACTTCTCCCAATCTCAATTCGATGTCGCATTCTCCTCTAATCGGCGCTGTTTCTCCGGTAACCGTGGTCAAACGTAGCTTCCTCTGCAGGGGACGGATTCTCCACTCGTTAACGATGTTCGGGCGGATTATGGTCTTAGAAGCTCCCGTATCGACCACCATTCTAACCTTCTTGTTGTTGATGTGACCTTCGACGAATAAGGACTTGCTTCCGTTTAGTTGGGAAACGACGATTTCTGCTGGGGCTTGGTGGGGAGAAGCCAACTTGCGCCCCTCAAAGTTGGCTGATCTTAGTTTCCCGACTGCTGTCGGTCCGCACGGCGTTCTTCGGCCGGGCAGTCTCGCCGTAAATATCCGTGCCTTCCACATTCCCAGCACCTTGGTCTTCCTTTGTTTTTGTCACAGTCTCGGGAAAAGTGACCGACCTTCCCGCATTCCCAACATTTGGCCGATTCTCTCTTGTCGTTGATGGTAGTCTTCTTGACAGTTTCGACGCATTCTTTAATCAGCCTCGTAACTTCATTCTTGTATTCGTTGTCTTCAACAGCTGTTTGGCGTACACGCACGTGGCCCTTGGAAGCTTGTTTTGCAGCTTCGAATTCTAAGGCGTGCGCCAGTGCGTCACTCGCAGTCTTATGGCGGGCCAAACGGAGAACTTGCTGTAAGTCGGTGTCCCTCACGCCATCGACGAATGTTTGGACTGCTAGCTGGTCTGCGAAGTCCTGCGGAGCGGTAGGATAGGCCAATCTAACTAGACGTTCCACATCGGCCTCGAACTCCTGTAGATTTTCTGATGTCCTCTGATTGCGACACTTTAGTTGGGTTTGGTACACTTGTTGTAAATGTTTGTCGCCATATCTCATTTCAAGTCGCTCTAGCAGCGCAGAGAAGTCTCGTTGTTGGCGCTCTGGAATACCTTGAAGGACATCCAATGCTTCTCCTCGCAGAGCTATGACCAGCGCCGTTGCTTTCTCAAAATCGTTCCAGTTGTTTGCTTCTGCCGCTGCCTCGAACTGTCGTTTGTATACAGACCAGCAAACTTTTCCGTCGAAAGTCGGTGGTTTAATTCTAATCGTTTTCGCAGTGTCTTCGGACTTCACTTCACTAGCCGGTCTAGTGTTCTCGAACTTCTGTCTCATCTTCTCTACTTCCTTTTGTACTTCTTCTTTCAACTGATCTCTTAGTTTCTCTTGTGTCGTCTCCAATTCTTGTCGTACTTCCTTTAATTCTTCTTGCACTTCTGCTCTGACTTCCTTTAACTCTTCTTGCACTTCGGTTCTGACTTCTTTTAACTGTTCTTTCAATCCTTCCTGCTCAATTTTTATTGCTCTCATATCTTCAATCAATTTTTCTTGACCTGCCTTAATTTCTACTTGGCCCGCCTTCATTTCTTCTTGTGCTAATTTCATTTCTTCCTGTCCAGCTTCCATTTTATTCTTCAATTCTTCCTTCATTTCTTCCTGGCCTGCCTTCATTTCTTCCTGGCCTGCCTTCATTTCTTCCTGGCCTGTCTTCATTGCCTTCATCATTTCCATTAAAGCCTTTATTTGTTCTTCCATTATTGTTGATTGTTTTCTTGTTACTGGCATAAGGCTTCAAAATTCTTCTTCTCTTCGGACCTCTTCTACGATCTGTCGCACTAACTTTCTTAGGGAATCTTCAATTCCCTTACTATCCCACTCCTGACACCAAATGTGACGTGTTCGGTCACAGAAAACACAATTAACAAAACAAAACAACGAGTTTATTTAATTACTAAAATTAATTTGACTACACTACAGTTATGAACAAGTCCGCACAATTTATTTCACTAAAAGTCACTTTTTAATCGCCGTTCCGATAGACACTATTTATCGCTCTCTATGAACACTATCGCCTCTATGGTTCGCCTGTATCGCCTATCGATCGCTTTGCATCAGCTGTTACTGTAAACTGTCAACTAACTCGGTGTGAGTGTCTCGTCCGCTTTTATAGTCTTCTCAGCCTTTTTCTAGGGTATTCTACAGCCGTCTAGTATTCCAATTGTTTTCCCATTGATCTTTGCTGGTGTTTTCTAGATGTTTCAGGAAAGCCGAGAATATTCCTTATGTAATCAGGGAAGATGTTCATTAATTATGCTCACACCAACTTAATTGGCAAGTACTCGTAACAATATGGTAACAGCGAGCAACCGATAAAACTCCTTCTATACACCAGTTATCTAAAAAAACTCTAGGCCGATATATAATTAGTTATACTTCTACAATACATTTACCAAACTTTGAAGTAGTAAATACCTATACTTAAGTTTTTAGGAACTCATCCTAAAAGACCGATTCTTTTCTCAAGCAAAAGAAAAACAATAAAATTAAACTGTTATATTTGAAAAAATTAAATGAGTTATTCTCCATTATATGAACGTTGATCATCTTAGAAATATGTAGAAGACTCTCCTAGATTCATAAACATTCGTCTCAAAGACCGCGAAAAATACGTTATCGCTTTTAACTTTTAGAGTGAAAGGGTGAAAAGTTCTACTCTTAAGTACCTTCCTAGTTCGTTTATTAGTTAATATTGCCCAGGACCCATATACGTCAACACATACACAAACGAAGTTACAGTCATTAAAGAACCTTCAGTTATTTATTAAAACTCCTAATTAATTCGTTTCAACCTACAAGACCATCTTCAGAAGACAGTTGAGATGCCATGTATATTCTGAATTTCATTCATTATATATTCTAAATTCAAATTTAAACAAGTCTTTTTTTCTATAGCTTCCAATCATATAAACCTTTTGCGTTTTCTTTATGTTTAATATTTTAATGTTCTTTTTATTATCAAATATTTCTACAATACGATTATGGATTTTTTATTATAATTTTTACAATGTTCATTGACTTTCACACTGCATTTTTGGAAGTTTAAATTTAAATTTAGAAAATATAATGAACAACATTGAAAATATACATGACTCTAGAGTCTAGACGATTAGGCCATGCCACTTGGTTCTGTGTGGAGTTTGTGATGGTGTCTTTATACTTAGATCTCATGCTCCCCCCCCCCCTCCCCCTTACAAACTACGCACTTTATATTTGATTAACAAAATATGTAAGTAATCAAAAATTTTATAAAAAATACAACATACAGACACTTGAGAGGTATTTGTTGATTGCTTTGGTTATTTTCTCAAGCTCTTCGAAGATAATATTTTCACTCCTTTTTTGTAAGATTTTTTTTATTTTTTATTTTCTGAACAAAAATTTCAACTGTAGCTATGCATAGATTTAATTTTTTATGAACCTAGAATACTTATTTTTAGAAATAATATTTTGTTATATTGTTTTCATATTCGCCTCCTACACTACACATTCTTCCCTCTATCCGCCGGATTTACAAATCTAGATCATTTTCCTTAACAGTATTATAAAAGATTTTATCCACCAGCCATAATTGTGTGTAAACATAAACATATAAAATAATTTAACTTACAATGCCTTTGCTCTTTTAAAAACATCACATAGGGCGGCAATTCCTTTCTGACCAAATTCTTTACACCACTGTAAGGGGTAGTTTGTTAAAGCTATTCTCAAAGAAGCTAAATGATCCAGTATTTTTTCTGGATTCTGCGAATCAACTTCAAAGCATTGTTCAAGATAGTCAATATAGTCCTTCGGATCTTTAAATTGCTGGTTTTCTTTAATTTCATCAGCGAGCTTATCGCGTAACTGAAGCATTCTGTCTTTGTAATCCATTGAGGAATATCTTAACAAACTTCTTTTATTATTGTCCAAGTTTATGTCGCACTACAAATTTTGTATTAAGGATGAATAAATGATTATTTATATTAAGAATTAGTTGCGAAACTTTTTGGTAAAAAAAAAATATATTTATTATTATTATTAATTGTAGGTACCTAAGTAAATACCTAATCCAAAAAAAGGCAGCGTTAAAAATAATTTAATTAATCTGTAGTTTTACTCGATAAATTGAACAATTTAATAATAACAATAAAAAAAGTAAGATATTTAAATAACACTGCCCCAATAATTTAAAAATTTGTTGTAAAAATAAAAATCCTGATTTTTTCTCAAAATAATCTAAATAATAAAGCAGTTATTAAACAGTACGAAAGGAGTATTTTTATAAGTCTTAATTTCCATTAAAAAAAAAAGACAATGGGAGCTGAAAGCTTTTGGTTCTCAAAATAATACGAGTGACGTTTCTTCCAAAATTTTCCCTTTGAATTATTTATAACATGAAAAATATTATTTTTAAGAATCAATGATCCTCTCGAAATGTATCTTTAGAGGTAACTGGTTTCTCTTTAAAAAAGAATAAAAAAGTGTAACAGAAACCAAGTACCTAATAATGGCGTACTTCCGGTTAAATCTACACTTCAATGTTTACTTTAAATAGGCCCCGTTTGGAGGATAATGTTGTTTTCATAATGTTTTTATAAGACTATATGACGAGATGTAGAAAATAAGTTATTTTTTAATTAATTATAGGCAACTTAATATACATTTTATATTACCATGGTGCATAAATTGACTGCAGCTAAGTTGTTATCAATCATGAATTAGTCCTTATTTTATTCGAAATTTACTCTTAGCTGTTCATAACTGATAATGAGCAAAAAACCTTAGTGTTTACTTTCTTTGCTGTATAATTTTTAAATAATATACCTATTTATATTAATAAATCAATGCAATAAAAAATAATGATAAAGAAAAACCTAATTGAAATAATAAAAAAATAAGTACATTTATAATAAATAATAAATATATATATAAACAAACGTAGATGTATTATATCGTATATGAATAAGTACAAACCAGGAGTTCTTCGAATTTGGAATTGATATCCTCCTCGTCCATTTTTAATAATATGCTTTCTTATCCTTAGTTAATTATTAATACTGTAATTTACTTCGTGAACACACAAACCAAACAGATAAAAACTTTTAAATCAAACAAAGCACTTCATTCATTAAAAGTTGGCAAATGCAACTGTATCTACTACATATGATTGTATAGTTATAATTTTAATGATAAGAATTTAAATGCATGTAAAATCTATGTATCATTTCACCTACTATTAGTCATTTTCCTGTACATTATCAGAATTTACTCATCGATCTACCTATCGATAACACAACATAGAAGCAGATTAAGCAACAAAAACTGTATATTACGAATTGTAGAGGCTGATACGTGTTGAAACTCCATATTAATAAATTAAATAAAAGACACACTTTTTTGAGTTTCAAAGTTTATTTGAAAAAGTACCACGACTATAGTTTCACCACACAGTGGCTTCATCAGGTGGATGAAGAAATGATACATATTTATTAGCAATAGCGGCTTATATACAAGTTCAAGGGGTGGGAAGTTTTAGATTTAGTAGTGGTGAGTTCTTAATCTCTAACTGATCGTTTAATAAAATATTATATAAAAAATAATATTGATCATTTTTATAATATATCACAAGATAAACAGAATTCAAAATGAATTAGAAAATCGAAAATCAATGTAAATAGAGGAATGAAATATGCTTGTGAGATCTGTTAAAATAAAATTTAAATAAGTATGTAAGTACTTTTTGATGAAGATTTTTAATAACACCTTAAGTCCTTATTATTGTACTCTTCACATAAAAAGAAGAAAACGAAGAAGTACAAGTATTTTCAAAAATCGTCAGTTTTATTATTTCTAAACTTTCCAATTTTCCTAGTAAATATGTGAAACTGGACACTTGGAGTGATTAGTTTTTATTGAAAAAGGAAAATCTAGTAGTGTATACTTTTGACAAAAAATAGTGGATGACGGTCCTGTACTACGAATAATAAATACCTGATAAATACTTCTATCTATGGAATACTTGGAATACTTCATTTAATGCACACAATAACAAACGTCAAACTTCAATCAATTTACTTTTTTCATTTATAAATTACTTTTAAAATTTGCTGTATTAACAAAGTATACACATTAAAAGAATGTCGGCAACCAAAATAGTGGAATTAACGGATGAAAACATCTGCAAAATGTAAAAACTGTGAGTTTTCTAATTTTTAGGTTAGAAATACAATACTTTCTCTTTGTTAGATGTGAAAATGCTTTTGGGAAATATTCTTGTCCCCGCTGTAACATCCAGTACTGCTCTCTAGCTTGTTATCAGTCAGAAAAACATCAACAGTGTTCTGAGTCATTTTATAGAGATTGTGTATATGAAGACTTAGCATTAGATCAAAATGATCCAAATTCGAAAGCAAAAATGTTAGAAATCTTAAAACGTGTACATGAAGATAACATTGCAAACATAAGGGAAAATATTCAAAAAGAGGATGATTCTGATAATTTGGACTCTGATGATGAAGTTTACATTGATTTAAACGAACGTTTAAAAGGGGTCAATTTGGATGATGCAGACAAAGTATGGGAAAAATTAACATCAGATGAGAGACAAGAATTTGAATCATTTATTAGGTAACTTGTACCAAATTGGTTTATTTCAGTTGTTTTAGTAACTTTTTAGGTCAGGAGATATAACTAATTTAATTGAAAAATGGGAGCCTTGGTGGCTGTATCGATCAGAAAAGAAAGTTATAGAATTGGAAAAGACTGAAGAATATAAACAGAAATGTCCTAAAATTACAGAAGATATCATGGCCTTTTCTACTTTATGTGTATGTAGTTAAATATCTTAAGTAAGTTTCATTTAAGTTATATTTTTATTGCCTTTTTTTTTAGAGTAAACCACCTGCTCCATGTCTTAGATTTAATTTAATTAATATAATTGGGTCATATGCCTTTGTGACACGTTACTTTAATGGAGAGTACTATGATTTTGCTCATGAGGCAACTTCCACTATAATTTATTTATCTCTAGTGCTTAGAGAATCCCATAATTTTGAAGACTCAGAATCTGCTTTGGTTTCAATTCACCAGGAGTGTATAAATGTATGTTTATCTGAAATAATTTCAATAGAAGTTTGAGTCAACATTAAGTGAATTTGCATTTTTTTATACATTATGTTTATTAGAGCGATTGGGTGACCATTGATCAAGAAAATATAGATGTCTTGCAAGAAGACGTTAAAAAGATCCTTTTTGGACCAACTTCTTGTGATAGTAAATATTATATAATGTGTGCTCTTTCGGATCTTCAGAAGCTCTTTGATGTTGCAATTGAAATCCCAAAAGAAGAGAAGAAAAAGAAGAGTAACTTTTTAGATGCATTATCTGATTACGAAATGCCATCAGCTAAACTTATTCCCAAAAAGGAAATGTTAAGGCATATCAAAAAAATCGAATTCTTTTTATCATATGCAAAAGACTGCTTAGAATGTTAAATAAAATTTTAAATATGAATATCTACTTTTATTATAATAAATTTATCTTTTTTTTTATGAAACAGTTATTACTGCAGAAGTTGATATAATATACTTAAGTAAACACATCTCTAAATTTGCTAGTAATATCGATAAGAACTAATTAATTCGGCATCATATCCACATTGGATAGTTTCAATAAAATGCAGACTAAGTTATTTGCTAATTCCATTCTAGATTTAGTTTAATAAATAGGTACCTCTGTAAGAATTTTTTTGTTAAAAACAGGAATATTACAGCCTATAGTTAAAAAATATCCATAATTGGAGAATTGTGTTCAAAGTTTTGAAGAAGCAAGGATAATTTAGGTCCATCTGTTAGGTTGCAAAATTAATTATTTTAAGCCCGAGAAGGATAAGTGTAGGATGTTGGAAGAAAATTCTGGACAAACATAAATTGTCTGCTACTTTTTTTTCGTGGCGTTTAAATTTGCATGAGGTTTCAAAAACACATATGGTAATACAGGACAGTTGGTAACCCTAGCAATCTCTAACTATCGAAAGAAATGAAAACACAGACGGTTGGCATCACTACCCTTATCTCACCAAACAAGTTTAGCCATAACTGATATCTACCTGTTTTCATAATATAAAGTAACATAAGATAACAGAAGGACATTGAGCACCTTGCAAGTAATGTTGTTGTTATAGGAAAAGTTTTGTGAAAATTATTGTTTATTTCAAATCTAAATCTTGGATTTTTTGGTCTAATCTTTCCAATAAAATATATTCAATTGAATTTCACGATAAATACTTTGGTTAATATCAATATTTTCAAGATATTCAACACAATTTATATTATTGGTACCAGTGGCGGACTAAGCCCGTCAGAGGCCCGGGGCGGCAAAGCTGAATGAGGCCCCCAGCTTTAAAAAAAATGTAGTTTTACAAGCTTATCTTATTATTATATAGATTTACAAATGGTACAGAAACTTTGCCATGTTGAGTCTCACGATGAGAACAAGTACATACCTACGTCCCTAATAAACGTGCAATACAAACAAAATAAGGACCACTCGCGAAATGCAAGAACTGAAGCAATGTACTCGTAGGTGCATATTAACTAGAAACTACGGATTATAATTTCTAGGCTAAATTATATGAAGAATTACTTAATTTTCCCAATTACTCGAAAATGCACTAACTCAACTCTGAACTCATTTACCTTTATACCGCAACAAAAATTAAAAACTTAGGGATGTGTTGTTATCTTCCATGTTTCGAATTTCTTCTTTCTTTTCTGCGACAGCTGTTTCGCCTTTCGGCATCTTCAGGCTTGTGTATGTTGTGGGTTGTTGTTGTGTATTTATATGTTTGGAATGTGTTGTAGTGGGGAGAATATGGCGTCTGATTGATTGTTTATCTGTATGTTTATGATATTGTTTTTTATTTTGTTTTTATATATTTCCATGTTTTCTAATATGTTTAATTTCCTGCTTTTTGGTGCTGAGTGTAGTATTTTTAGAGTTTCATTTATTGGTCCTGGTTCGTGGTTGTTTTCTCTTAGATGTAGTGCGTAATTTGAATCTGTTTTTCCTTTTTTATATGAGTTAATGTGTTCAGTGTACCGTTGTTTTATTTTCCGGCCTGTTTGTCCGATGTATATTTTTTCACAGGTATTGCATTTTAATCCGTATACTCATACCTGTGAAAAAATATACATCGGACAAACAGGCCGGAAAATAAAACAACGGTACACTGAACACATTAACTCATATAAAAAAAGAAAAACAGATTCAAATTACGCACTACATCTAACAGAAAACAACCACGAACCAGGACCAATAAATGAAACTCTAAAAATACTACACTCAGCACCAAAAAGCAGGAAATTAAACATATTAGAAAACATGGAAATATATAAAAACAAAATAAAAAACAATATCATAAACATACAGATAAACAATCAATCAGACGCCATATTCTCCCCACTACAACACATTCCAAACATATAAATACACAACAACAACCCACAACATACACAAGCCTGAAGATGCCGAAAGGCGAAACAGCTGTCGCAGAAAAGAAAGAAGAAATTCGAAACATGGAAGATAGCAACACATCCCTAAGTCATAAGACGAATTTGGAAACATCATACACAAAAATTAAAAACACCATTACACTTTTAAATGAAATTACTTTGAACGGATAAGATCGCGTTGATTACCTACTTTACAATTTGAAAAAGACTTATACGTTCGCGAAAATATCAGAATACACTAATAAACTGTTAAATATCAACGTAATGAAATTAATACATTTTAAATGAGGCCAATTTTTAGTTTTCGACGTAAATAGAATGTATTGAATGTAAATGTAGGCCTACAAGAGTGAATTATTTCTCTTCATTCATTCACGGATTCCTGGGGAAGTACCCGCTACAAAGACGGAAACTCCCCCAGCGTATTGGACGCGTTCAGCAAAGTTAAAAGAATATTAGTACCGCGTAAAAAGTCTAGATGGCAGTAGTGTTTTGATCTTGATGAAATTATGTAGGTACAAAGCACATTTTAAAAGTCTTATTTAGAATTTGATTAAGGGAACTGGAGGCATTTGGGGGCCCCCCAAGACCGGAGGCCCGGGGCGGACCGCCCCTTCCGCCCCCCTGTTAGTCCGTCACTGATTGGTACTTTTTAGACCTAAAATGCGTTTTTCAACGAATAACTCATTTTGAGAAAAATGTCTGGTTTTAATAATTTCTAAGATGATAAAAATCTTGGAAACCTTTTATTTAATGGACCATTAGAAAGGTTTTATTATTTTATTACCATCGATGACATTGTATTTGAATTTGGTTCTAATGCTTACGGTGTTTGTGGTTTAGGACATCAAATGTTTGTAAACGAACCAAAAGTTATTTTGGTCGATCTCAAAAATCAGGGGGTATTTAGTCTATACACCTGAGCAGATATGATTTTGATAGAAAAAATAAGCACATCCCATTCAAATAATGCTATTTAGAGTTTATAAAATTGGTAAGTTTATTCATTTATTCATTTTTTGTACATCAATTTTAAATTCAAATGGTCAAAAATAAGTGAAATATTTCATAAATAAGTACGTCTGGTCAGTCTACATAAGCTTAACAAGAATTTTTTGAAGTACAGCACGAATTGCAAGCGCCTGAGTTAGAGCTGTGACACGAGCCCTCTCCAGTGCAAGAACTTTGACTACTGCCACTATTACGTCCACTACACGAATTTGCACCGCGACAGGTGCTAGATCCACTACCAGATCCCTGTCCACTACACGAATTGGCACCGGTGCAGCTGCTAGTTCCACTACCAGATCCCTGTCCTCTGCACGATCCTTCTCCAGTACAAGAACCAGAACCATGCGAGTGAATTAACTATTAAATGATATTTTATTACATTAGCTTCAATTCATACCTTTAATCCAATCAAACAAATGAAGATAATTGAGTAAAACTTATTCATAGCTATAATTATATTGAATTCTTCGGTCAAACAACAGATGAAAAAAAAATCAAAGAATATTGTTGACACAAACTCATAAATTACTTCGATAACACTTTTATCTTTAGATTATTATTTATTTCAATAACAGACAATAATCACAAAATGCAATAACAAGCTTGGTATTGAAACAAAAAATAATCTAAAAATAAAAGTGTTATCGAAGCAATTTACGAGTTTGTGTCAACAATATTCTTTGAACAATTTCTATATAAACCAATATTTTTATAAATAATGTATTAATTTTTTACATCTGTTGTTTGACCGAAGAATTTAATATAATTATAGCTATGAATAAGTTTTACTCAATTATCTTCATTTGTTTGATTGGATTACAGGTATGAATTGATATAATGAATTGAAGCTAATGTAATAAAATATCATTTAATAGTTAATTCACTCGCATGGTTCTGGTTCTTGTACTGGAGAAGGATCGTGCAGAGGACAGGGATCTGGTAGTGGATCTAGCAGCTGTACCGGTGCCAATTCGTGTAGTGGACGTAATAGTGGCAGTGGTCAAAGTTCTTGCACTGGAGAGGGCTCGTGTCGCAGCCCTAACTCAGGCGCTTGCAATTCGTGCTGTACCGCACAAAATTCTTGTTAAACTTATGTAGACTGACCAGACGTACTTATTTATCAAATATATCACTTATTTTTGACCATTTGAATTTGAAATTGATGTACAAAAAATGAATAAATAAAAGAACTTACCAATTTTATAAACTTTAAATAGCATTATTTGAATGGGATGTGCTTATTTTTTCTATCAAAATCATATCTGCTCAGAGGTATAGACTAAAAACCCCCTGAGTTTTGAGATCAACCAAAATAACTTTTGGTTCGTTTACAAACATTTGATGTATTAAACCACAAACACCGTAAGCATTAGAACCAAATTCAAATACAATGTCATCGATGGTAATAAAATAATATTTTTAATGGTCCATTAAATTACCAATAATATAAATTGTGTTGAATATCTTGATAATATTGATATTAACCAAAGTATTTATTGTGAAATACAATTGAATATTATTATAACTTATTTGAAAGATTTGATAAAAAAATCCAAGATTTAGATTTGAAATAAACAACAATTTTCACAAAACTTTTCCTATAACAACAACATTACTTGCAAGGTGCTCAATGTCCTTCTGTTATCTTATGTTACTTTATATTATGAAAACAGGTAGATATCAGTTATGGCTAAACTTGTTTGGTGAGATAAGGGTAGTGTTGCCAACCGTCTATGTTTTATTTGGAAAATCCAGGTTTTGAAGCCATTATCCAGGTTTCTGAAGTAATAATTTAGTAATTGCCAAGATTTTTCGCAGAGTATTTCAATGGTTGTCCAAGTTTTTCGAATTTCGTGTTTGAAACACAAGATAAGGAGGTATTTAGATTTTTTTAAGTGGATATTTTGACGATTTTTCCTTTAAAGGTGATATTTTGTAATATCTAATCTTATTAGTAACAACTGGTATATTATAAAGAAAACAAAAGATAATTCTAGTGAAGGGTAATTTTGATAAGACTACCTTTGCGATTGCAGGTAGGTCGTGTTAAGAATATAGAAACTTTATTAAATGACAGCCGCGATTTTATTCGGTTAATTTGCGTTCAAATCTGGTTTTTATCGAAAATTTTTCGCTGAATTCTGTTTAATTCAGGCAGGACAAAAGAAACATGCTCTAGGAGGATTAGGATGTTATTTTCAGGGCATATTAGGAGGTAGTTTGAAAAATTTTCAGCCTTTTTTCGGCTAAATTCCGACCAATTACATTAATTATAGTTTAGGGGCAAAAGAAACTTGCTCTAGGAGGATAAGGGTGTTATTTTCAGGGGGAATTAGGAGGTATTTTGAAAAATTTTTAACCTTTTTTCGGCTATATCCCGTTCAATTACATTAATTATAGCTTATTTCGATTTGTATTAATTTCGCGACGTAGTTTAGTCACCAAAATTCACAGAAAATAACCAAAATTTCACCTAATAAAGCAATTTTTACCGAAATTTTACTAAAAATTTTCAAAAATGATAATTATTTTGATTAGTTTTTTAAAATAGCTAATTTAAAATACTTTTATCAGCTTTTCTACATTAACAAAATAATTGAGAGCCGTCACGGGACGCCTGGCAGATGTGAAACATCGAATGAAATAAAATGATGACGGTTTGTTAATTTATTTAACGTTTATTTTCATTAAATACAAAAATTTTTAATTCCGAAATTCATTTCAAGTTGCGACCACAATTCTTTTACTCAGTAACTTCAGTAAGTGTAACACTCGATAGCTTGTCCACTTTCAGTACCTAAATTATCACTGTCAGACATATTTTATTGTTAAAATTTTTTAATTTAAGTAAAACACAGGTTATGTGTACTATAAAACAACACCGCTAAGCTGAGTAGGAAGAGAATCGAATACTACTCCGCCTAGACTGTATATATATATATATATATATATATATATATATGTATCTGGGGTATCTTGTCGCCTCCGGTATAAGGAAGAGGCGACCTGGCCTCCGGGTGTTCCCAAATAGTTAGAATAAAAAACTGTGTATATTTGGGGTGAGGGGAGCCTTGATATTCCAGAACCCTTGAGAGGGGAAAAGAGTTTTGACTTTTTTTGGGACGATATATAAGGAACACGAAAGAGACCTTATCACCTCCAAAATTTGTATATGAGCAGATACTGTGGTAGCGGTCTTGCCTCCGACAGTGTTGTCATATCTTCGGAGGTCACAGAGACGCTTTCCTATACTTTCTGTTGTATATGGTATTTCTGGACCCCTTCTATTCTTGTTTTGAGAGAATCATAAATGTAGAAGTGAACAAAAGTAATCATGTATAGTCGCTCATGACCTTAGCTGTTAATGCGACTTAAAATATCTTAAATAAATTAAAAAAAAGTAATTATTTTAAATACTATTCATTAATTATTAAAAAAGATTAGCTAGCCTGCAGTTGAACATAAGATTAGTTGCTTGATTCGCGGGTTTTGATATCATATTATTTAAAAGACACACTAGCCACATTGTCGTTCTTTCATCATGTGGAAGGACCAATAAAATTGTCGAGTTTAGGGCCTGCGCAAAGACACTCAAAACCGGTAGGCGATAGACTTCTGCGAGATTTATATTTCCATTTCAAAATGTTGCCTTCAGCAGCCACTCATTGAGTAAATGGGGTAAGTGCTATATATTCTTATATGTATATCTATGCTTCCAATAAAGGTACCATATCATTAGAAACAACCCAACTATTGTTCAAATTGCAGGGGTTTTAAACTAATTGAGTGCAATTTAGACTTTATCATCTTCACTAAGATACAACATTTAGTCTTAGATTTTTGTCATTATGGTTCAGTCATATAAAATTTAATGCAAAAATAGCCATTATCGATGCAAAATCAATTTTGCAATCGGCTCACTCTTATCACTCCAAAAATATTCGCTGAAGGATATTTGATGTAAGATACGATTATTTAACATAAATGAAATTTCGCCGGAAGTGACCCCAATTTTTGAATTATTAAGTCATGAAGACGTAATGTTTTACATATTTCGATTTTGATACTTGCAGAAATTGTAACGGCAAAACGAAGTCTATAACGTTCACTATCTGATTTTTTAGTTAAAAAGACTACTGAACTGACTCAATCGAAGAAATTCGCTGCTATACAGGATATTCAATAATGCGCATGCGTACAGATTTTCAGACAAAAAGCAGATCAAATGGATAATAAATTAGAAGCAAAAAACCTATTTTTTAAAAAAGGTTTTTTGCTTTTAGGCAATTTATTTTTTACTTTTTAGTTATCGCTGGCTAGGTTTCTGAGTCTGTTCATCTCATTCAACGCATCATTGTTGCAACGTCGTTTGCCGGTTAATTTCGAACAGTCTAGCTCTTCAATATGGAGACCTAATGATTTAACCTACTTAAGGCCAGCAGCAGAGAGCTTTGAGCCTAAGTAAACAACGGCGTGGTCGGCAGTACTACCCTGCATTTTGTGTATTGTGCAAGCCCAGCATAATACAATAATTAACAGCATATTTTTCTAATTATTCTAGGCAAGCCCCTTCATTTGATACCCATATTGCTGAAGTGCATAAAAAATAACTATTCCGCCATCTTGGATGTTCCGCCATATTGGATTTAGAATGACGTCACATTATTTTTCGAGTTACTCTCAACATGCCCTTTCATTTGATACCTATATTGTAGAAATGCATTAAAAATAACTATTCCGCCATCTTGAATGGTCCGCCATATATGATTAGAATGACGTCACACAGTTTATCGTGTATTGTCATCCAAACTAAACGTGTATACAAAATTTCAGCTCAATCGGTTGAAGATATCTGCTTCAAAATTGAGTAGCAAGATTCCACCCGAACAAACGTACTTACATACATTGCATTGCAAGTTAAATAAAAGCTTAATAATATTAATGAACTATACATGTAGACATCGGCTATTGTTTTGATAAAAAGCTAATTAATTATTATGACTAAATATAAATTGTTGATGCCTGTAAATTTCAGATGAAAAATATAAATTTGCTATAGTAATAAAACAGTTTAGTATAGGAAATTTAGAAATATTAAAACTTCCAAATTGACACAAAAAATTATCAGATTGCATTCAAAAGGTCATCTAGAATCGAAACATGCAAAAAATATGTCTATTTAAATTTCGAGAATTCACACCTCCGACGAAGCAGTACTGCTTGGCTCTAGAATACATTTTACATTAAATATTTTTAAAGTTACGAGTTTGAGTTGAGTAGTTATGTAGTTTGATATATCAGAATAAATGTTATATAACGACACGGTTAAGCATAAAACCGCTGCTATGTTGCCATTTTTTAGAGGCGAGAAGGAAACGCAGGTATCATAAAACATTCCTTCGCATATTCGGAGGCGACTTCGTAGCAATCGTACCAGCTAAGCGCGACACTAGCGCTAGCGATCTATAACGGAACTAAAAGATTTTTTTGTGAGTATGGAAGGTACTTTGTGGTCTCCAGACGAATTTTCGTTTTTTGGATCTAGATGACGTCTTAATACCAAAACCATTGAAAATATTGAAGGACGTTGTCGCCTCTGATTTCGGAGGAGACAACGTTATATATGAGGCGATAACGATACCCCCATGTAGCGTTCCGGAGGTGACAAGATACCTTTGATATGTATATATATATATATATATATATATATATATATATATATATATATACGTGTTCTACACCTTATATATATATATATATATATATATTTATATATATATACACCATCGTATAGCGTGGCGAGCGTCGCGAAATATATCGCCACGGCAACGATCAGTTTAACCCGCGGCTATAAATGTTTCACATCAAAAAATTAAAATGTGATAACGCCCTTATATTTATTTTTCAAGTATAAATTATAATGTGGACCTTTCCTTAAAAAAAAAGAATGCAATGGATTTTTTATTCTTCTTATTAACGATATATTACCTATCATATACTATTAAAACGGATAACATATAGGTACATATGGTAAGATGCTTTACATTATTTCAGGATTTTTTAAATTAAATCAAAATTAAAATATTTTTGCAACACCCTGTGTTTAGTTCTTATTTTTATTTGAAATTGTGGCGATTGTTCCTTCTTTGACAGATTGTGTAGCACATGCGCATAACAAAATCAATAGGCTCATCTGTCAAGTTCAAGTTGTTACGTCGTTACGTGTACTGTGTACTAAAGAAGTGTATTCGCCATATTATTTGCCCTGCAAAGTGTTTTTAAAGCCAGTTAAAGTGGTGATTGATATTTATTTAAATTGTTCTTTTTAATCATATATCAGAATAAAACATGCACTCGTTGGTTGGTTATGGAAGTGATGATGATCTGGATGAATCACCACCCCCAAGAAAATCGGTGAGTTCAATTCTTAAACATCATTTTTCGATTTTATAAATTTAGAATATTAATCACGTAAGTAAGCATTAAGCAGTAATTTAAATAATTTGCTTAATATTACTTTTGATTCCGTATTTTTTCTAAGGATTCATTTAAGTGCTGCTGATTTTTTTATAGCTGTTGTAATTTTAATTATTGACCTAATTATTAATCAATAATTTAATAAATAATAGTATGACGCAAAAGAACATCGTCTTCCTACTTAACAGGCCTGGCAGTTGGGGAACCAAATTGGTTTTCAAAGTCAGACCCGCCTACATTCTGTTCAACCTTCTCAAGCCGATGTTAATTATGAGGAAGTACAAATGGACCTTAGTGAGGTAGGATATGCTAAAGTAAACAACAAGCATTTTATTTGTGTTACCTTTTTGTTGAAATTTTATATAATTTCAAGTTACATAACACTGATCTGCATATATACCTAAACTACATAGATTGATTAGTTTACAATTTTCCTTTACATTACATTGAATATAAACATAAAAGCGATAAGTATTTATTCATTACATGGATGTACTTTATATTAGTATTTTTTAAATTGCTATTTATTTTCATACCTGGACTTTTACTCTAAAATCACAATTTAAATGACAACAGTAAATAAAACATAAAATGTCATTTACTCTCCCTTTTATGTCTTTTTGACTAATGATATTAACTCACTCTCTTGATATATTATTGGTAAAGTGGTTTCGAGAGTACACCAACTGCCTTGTTCTGATACTGAACATCAAGATGAGCCTTCGGTAAGTACTCGTCGGTCTGGACAACCAGATAACGACTGAAACTAATTTTTACCATAGTTTTCTGCTATACCATTTTATTGTTTAAACATCTCTTAAAATGTGTTTTGATTTGTAACTCAAAAGTGAATTTTTATACTTTAAATACCTATTCTACCATTAATACTTACAATAAATGATTATTAACTTTGATAAACATAAATATTATGTAAGAATAATAGCTACCTACATATAAACTTGCTGCACTTCATATTAAATTTTGATAGCATAATAATAAAAAGTTTGTAAATTTGATTTATTAAGTTAACGTTCATTGCCTAGAAAAATTGCAACTTAATTAAAATAAAAAAAGAAAAAAAATTTTGGTTAGTCACGGACTTATTTATAAGCATTACTTGGATAAAATCTCTCATAATTTATCTTTTTTAAATGTAAAAGCAACCAAGTGCGAATAACATTGAATAATTAGAATTATTTTCTAATTAGGTAAAAATAAATATTCTACCAATATCTGTATAGGTAAGTCACCATTTTTCAACAGGATTCGAATGATTCTGATGCTGGAAGCCAATCGAAAACGCTGAAAACAACAGAAGACATTCGACCTAAGCATCCCGACAGTGATCGGGAAGATAGAAAAGACAGATATCGGGACGATAGGGAGAAGGACAGGGATAAAAGCACGAGAGATGAAGATAGAGAACGAATTAAAGGAAGTCGGAATGAGGACAAATACAAAAGCAATAAAGACGAAAATGGTGGGAAGGAATGGCATAAAACAAAAGAAGATGATACAGGTAGAGATAGATATCGAAGCGATCGAGAAGATAAATACAGGGATAAAGAGCATCGATCTAGGGACGAAAGAGTTCGCGAAGATAAATATAGGAATAAAGATGATGAAGACAAGTATAGGGATCGAGACAGGGATAGAGGAAGAGACTATAACAGAGATAAATACAGAGGAGGAAGGTCTTCAAGTAGAGACAGAAGAAGTCGTTCTCCACGGAGATCAGAATATAAAAGATCAAGATCTGGAAGTCGTGAAAGGGGAGGAAAATCGGGGTATTCGAGAAGATACGATAGGGGAAGTGCGAGAATGGGTAGAATAGAAAAATTAGGTAAGGTATTTCGTGTTTTAATTTTTGTTGTTATGTATGTTTAATTTAATTTATATTTTTTAACACGTTGAGTGCCATGTAGCCACCGTTATTTTTTTTTACTTGTGTGGACCGCGTGCCCACGGGTGGTCATTTTCGTTTTCAGATTGTGATACCAAAAACTTGTTTTGCCTTTTTTATTTATTGATCTATAGGGTCTCACTGTAGTTGGCTATTTTGGCTTTTTTTTTGTCTTAGGAAGGATAAAACTAAAATGACCATTCATGGGCACAGTCCCACAATAAAAAAGTGAGCATGTAAGGTCGAACGTGTTTAAAAAAGAAAAAAGCCATTTTTCCTTTGTAGGAATCGATATAAAGGGTTCAGCAATACCTCAACCTGAATCAGAGGCACCAGTAGATACTAATAATCGATTTTACATGCCTGGAATTACTGGTCGTTTTACAGAACAAATACAGAGACGGAAACTACTTTGGCAAAAGAATAAAGATTCTGAAAAACCAGAGGCAGCAGCCAGTACTTTCAATAATCCAACTGCTGCATCATCAACTGCTGTTTCTAATCCTAAAACTGGAAAGTTATGGGAGACTACAACGTTTGCACAGGATCAGGACGGTAAGTTTTTTTACTTTTATATTTATTCAGTTAATTTTGTTACTTAAAATGAAAAATTGTTATCAGGTAAAGTGGCCAACAAATTCAAACGTTTAATGGGCATTAGGGACAACACTGCAGATGGTATTAAGCCCACATCGGAACTGATTAAAAAGCAAGAAGAAATGTTCAGTTCAATGGAAGCGCAATACGAGGTAGCTCGTACTGCAACTCATACAATGCGTGGAGTAGGCTTAGGATTTGGTAGTTTTCAGCGATAAATCGATGAGCGTTTTTCTCACAAAACAATTTCTGTTGTTTTAATGAAGAAGAATTTCGTTTGATTTCTTTTTTTTATTCTTCATACGGCGATAAATAAAACATGCCGTTTCGTTCCTCTTTACGCGTCTGTTCGCGTTTGCATGTTATGTGTGTATTCAGTGTTTTTATTTTCGGCAAAGTGACGTTTTTCTTTGCTTTTTAATTAATGACGTAATTTTTATTTAGTTTTGTATATTTAAGATCACAGTAAGTGCGGATGGCAACGGTGCCGATTTGTTAGTTTATAAACGAGAGTGTTGTCGCTAAACGGTAATTTTTTGTCCTAAAATATACTGTATTATGTACCGCTGTTTATGAATAAACGATAGTGATTGTTTATAAATAATTAATTTTTTTAATTTATAGAGTATTGCTATATTATTTTATTCAATCCATTATAATGGTTATAGCTGTTCCATTTTATGACAAGTTGCTATATACATGTATAAACGATGTGATTTTTTTAAGTGGAAATATTTTAAAATCTTAGATAAGGTTCTGTCATTGACGTTAGTTAATTGATAACGTTTTTTAATTATCAACTCAGTTATACATATCTGAAGCGTTCGATGCTTTTAGGTCTTTGATTTTATCAGTTAAAGGTGCCAATTTTCATTATTAAGAACATGTTTAAGACGAACCGGTGATATTCGTCGGGTTTAAAGGCCGTCGTCGATTGGAATTCCAATCGACGACGGCCTTTAAACCCGACGAATATCACCGGTTCATCTTCTGGCCGCGAAAGCCTTTACCAATTTGTTATGTTTAAGACGATAAAGAAACTTACGCTAGTTATACGGTACATTTTCTTAAAGACTAGGACAACTTCTGGTGTGGTTTTAGGCAATAAATTTTATAACGTGACCTTAAAAGCAGTCGCTGGGAAGGCCCCCTATAGGGTCATTACTTTTACAGGGGGAGGGTGGGGTCAGGTTCATTATTCTCCTCACAATATACTCGTTGGGAAGGACAGGGGATCACACCAAGATCCTTTTATGTTATAAAATGTCTAGGGTCGCAGTCTTCTAGAAAACATTTATTGTGTATGGTGGACACATTAATAGATACAAAAACACAAGAAAGAATTATTGCTGTAACCTGATCAGTACTCTGTTTTCTTACTATTATATAGGGCAAGTCGTGTACAGTTTGAAATAGAGAAAAGTATTTCAGAAAAAGTAGTGTATAATAACATGAAAAGTATTTCCGAATATGAGCCTTCCGGTTATAACGGAAGTAGACCCTGTTCTCATTGTTATAAGCGGAATGTCTTGTATATTATTACAATTATAATTCCTTATAAAAAGACAAATGCCAGTTTATTAATGCTATTATATAAATTCATATTTTTTGAGAAAATTGACAGTGTTGCATTATTTGCTACCGTTTTCAATATCTCATTTAATTTTACATTTATTAGAGAACTGTTGTTGGTACCTATTACAAACAGTTTTTACGAAAATTAGGAAAAAAAGTGTTATTGTGTTTACTGCACTCGTGCACCTGCACTGACAGCAAAAAAGGCACTCTAGGGTGTTTAAATAAAATTCACGATATAATCTGAGAATCGTTAGTTCACAATAAACTACCATTACAAAATATAAACCAAAACACGTAATATACTTTAGGTAAATGGAAGTTCTCTTTTCTTTTTTTTTTTAATTTCAACGGTATACGATTACAATTACTACATTTTCTTGTAAGTAACTACTTAATTTATAAAAATGAGTGGTTGTATTCACCTATGAAATGTAAATTAAAAAAAAGTTTGTAGCTTTCGATATATTGCCATTACAAAATACAAACCAAAGCATATTACGTTCTTAAGGTTAATGGAAAAATTCCTTCAAACTTCATTTGTTATCTACGGCGTATATTGGATAGTTCAAATAAAAAGAATAATTTATATCTCAATGGCTGCAACAGTACCTGAGGAATGTTTATATCTGATTAAAAAATTGCCTTTAATATGAATTTTTTCGGTTTTCACTGCACTGCATCTGCACTTATAGCAAAAGGGCACTCTAGGGTGCGTAATAAAATTCACGCGATCCTTAATCTCTCGGTAGATTGTCATTACAAAATACATACCAAAACATACATATTTAAGATAAATGGAAAAATTCCTTTAAAACCATTTGTTGTTTACAGCGTATATTGGGTTGCCTAAATTAGAAAGATAACACGAATATGAACACATGTTGGTGCAACTGCACTTGCAGAATATTTTACTGATTGAAAAGTTGCCTTCAATAGGAAAATCTTTTCTTTTTTTCATTTCAAGAGTATACGATTAAAACTACAATTGCATTTTATTAGTAACTACTTAATATATAAAAATGAGAAGGCGTATCCACCTGTGGAATGCATTTTCAGTGTTAATAATGCATCCACCTAACCGTGTGAGTTACTGCTAAGTAGAAAATCGTTATCCGCATAATTGGTAGGTTACAATTTCGGGATGATAATTTGTTGTGTAAGTGAAGCAAGTAATGAAATGTTACTAATGTATGTGTTTATTAATTAACTGACCTCATGCTTATTAGTAAGATCTTAACAATGTTCAATCAGGAGTGTTTTAATAGGTAAGGTAAAAATATTTAAAGGCTTTTTAGGTATAGAGTACTTACTTAAGTATATGAATTTCAGTATTCCTGTAGATTATTTATTAGCCATTTGAGAAATATTATGATATATTTTTTATTATATTATTATAGTATTATATTGTGTATAGACCCATACGGATAATTATTTTTTTTAGATACAAGAACAACTTTCAAGAAACAATGAAAACTTTTGTCAAAGAAAATGCCTCGTCTGTGTTTCGAACATTCAACACACGCAATCTACAATGTTTCGTTAAGAAAGCACAGGATTTAGTGCAAGCTTCAGGTAAGTTTTAATCACGACAATTCTCGTAGTTGTTTGCTATAATAAAGTATGATGCAATTTGGCGCTGGTAGTCATAGTAGTACCTAACAAGTTTTAGATAAAACAGAATTTTAGATTATTTTCTAAAAAGGATAGTGTAACTTTTGATAGAGAAACCCATGATTAAAATATATTGTGGTACATTAATAACGACAATAAATAAATATTTAAGTTTACAATAAATTTTTGGTTTTGTTTCACTTTTAACGTAATTACTTACTGTTATTTAAAACAATAAGAATTATTTATTAAAAGAAATTTAATTTGATACCAAATGTCATTAAGCTTAAGGTACTTTAAGTTTGAAGAAGTATATTTATTAACACATAAAAAACACATATGATGTTAATAAGGATTTGCGCCAATGATGAGAAAGGGTTGTTTTCTGGGGTAGTATCCGGGTCGTTATTGAATTCTAGAGGTGCCGGCCTAGATGGATAGTTTATAAGAGAAGTTCCTAATGGAGTCCGCTGAAGGCGATGTGACTGTGGGTAATTCCCAAATTGATCTTTTGTGGGATAGAATTAGCAAAACTTTCAAGTCATCTAGGTATTTTAAAAGGTCCACCTGTCCGGATAGATACTGATCTAATTTTTCGTTCCTACCCCGTACAGTTCATCTGGAACCTACCTAGGTTGCCTAAATGAAATGAAAAATGTTGTAGTTAATATAAAAGCCTAAAAAACAAAGATGAGTGAAAGATTATATTAATGAAAAATTTAGAAGAATTGAAGATGCACTCCAAATGAATTTAAAAAAATAATTATATATATAAAGTGAAAGGGAGCGAGTCGATAGATAATCAAAAATTCACTGCACATAACAGCCTAACAGCCGCAACAGATTCACGCTGAGTCAAATACCATATGAAAAGTTTAAGATTGAGAAAAGGGGGTTTCCCCAAAAGAAATACAAATAACAAAATAAAAAAGATTAACGATTGATTAGATTTAATTGAAATAAAAATCAGAGCCCATAACGTAGCACCATAAGAAAAATTTTGAAAATTTAATACCTAATAAAAAAACGTCAATGATAAAAAAATACTTGTCCATGCAACTCTCCCAGGTATTGAAGACAAAAAGACTAAATAACTCGTTAACGAAGTTTCACCTCTGTCTCATTCCGTTATACATCCAGAACTTCCTCGTTTCACTAATACTTATATTTTCTTTACATAAACCCATCATCCTTTTAATCAGCTCCACATCTATCACACCTGCTTTTAACATTACCGAACTGTATCATATAACATTTTTAAATTCGTACAAACCATAAACAATTTCCTCTAAACTATCAGATAGTTTTGTAAGGCAATTTTAAGTGAAAGAAAAGCATCTACAGCCCCCATCCTGAAGAAGCTATAGTACCTATACCAAAAATACTGGAGTGATACAAATATACAATTCTTGAAACTTTTCTTGTTTTTAATTTACTACAAATAAAGTTTTTTTTGGAGTTCAATATAATTATTGGTGAATGCATCGGACATTTCCAGCGTTTAATATATCGCTTTATTAAACATAACGTTACGTATATATGTACATTGAAATAAACTTAAACTATCCTTATAACATAACAAAATATTTCTTAATATAATTTATAATAATCCTATTAGAAAAAAAAAAAAAATAAGAAAAAACAAAAGGAAAGAAAATCTTCTTTTTCCCATCCAATGCCATTCTCAGTCCAAAACCACCCTTCGTCGTTTAATTATGTATTATTTTTATGTTCCCCTTTTTATACAATTTTTTATAATATCCTTCAATATGATCAGCCCTTTCCCGTTCTCCCCTATTATTTCCATACATTCTTTCACTGACTTACTTTGCATACATCCTCCCAGCACATGCTTCATTGATTCATCTTCCCTTTCACACATCCTACATTTTATTTCATCCTCTTTCATTCAATATTTACACTCGTTATATTCGTTTCCCATTCTAAATATTGCTATTATATTTATACCAATTTTTTTCCTTAAATATTCTGGTGTTATGTCTCCTTGCCATGATTCCAACAAAAATGCTTTTGTTTAATCTTGATTCTTGTATCTTTCTCAAGTCCTCTCCCCTTACCATCTCATTACATCTCATTCTCACGATCTCTCCTGCATTCACCCTCGTTGTTTTCCATTTACACATCTGTTCCTGGCTTATATTCATTGCTCGCAATGCTTATTCTCTTTCCTTCTCGTATCTATTCATTTTTACAAATTTTAACTTCCTCATTCTCCATACTTCTTTTCTTATATCTCCACCTTGAAGTGTTTCTAGTTTTCCTTCATAGTTAGTCATTCTTTTTCTCGCTTGCCCTACCAGCTTCCCATATTTAGTTTCTCTTTTGAGTACATAACCTGGTGTACTTTTGTCCGCATTTAATATCCAATATATTTTTTGTATCTTACAGTTCCCTGCTCTCTTCCACCCCGAAATCTCTACCCCGTACAGTGTCATACTTTTTATAACTGCATTAAATAGGTTCATTCTTCTGCTCCAATCATCCTTGTATAATGTTTGCCCAATTCCCCACATTTTTCCCATTATAGCATTTGCAACGTTTAAAAATAGAACATTTTTAAAATTGAAAAACTGAAATCATTTAAAATTATTAATACTGCGACTCCTACATTCCCCAAAATTTTCCCTAACACAATATTTCACTTTTAACAGTTTTCTTTGAAAAAAAGAAATGGAAATAAATAATAAAAAAATTGCAGAAGTAGGTAGTTCGGCTCATCGTTTCTTCATTCCTGTACATGTTCATTTTTCGACTAGGATTATTACTAGATATGTTGGTGCCAAACATTGTTAACAAAAAATTTTTAAAATCATTCAAAGTTATTAAAATCGTGTGCAAGATATCTCCATATTCTTCTTCCACTGAATATTGCGTGTCTAACAATGTTTCCTTTCGCTCTTGAAATGATTGCAACTAAATTGCAAAAGCAGCTAATTGAAACGAATTCAGTCGATTAAATCGTTTCTTCATCACTACTCATGCTCATCTTTCTATATTGGGAGAAAATTCAATAAACAGCAATAGGTAAACCTAAGCAAGATATCAAAAACTAGAACACTATCAAATTAGAACCCGATGTGCCCTCTGAATTGCAAGAGTTGACCTCCTTTTTAACTTAAAGTACATAAACACTATTTCGATACATAAAATCTACTAGAAAAGTTGAGTGCTTTATAATAAGTTTACCTTAATTGAAGGTTTACCCAGTCCTAGAGTAAATATTCTGACATAGTTGCATGTTCATCGCCACGTTCTGTAGTTTAACTACTTTATAAAGTGAACTTTACTTTAAACAAGCGATGGATGGTTTGAGTGAGTACGTTTATTCAATTAGGGATATTGCGTTACGGCGGTCCGAATCACCCATTCAGCATTTAAAATGCGCTCATAATCATCCCCGATTCGCATTGAAGACTAAAACATTTTTTAAAATTAAAAATGTTGGAAAATAGTGCCTTATTCCTGAATGCATTTGGTTTCCTTCCATTTACCGATCTAGTGGAAGATATACTGGTCCTTTGAGCCCTTACGAAAAAATTCTAAGAGACATTCTCAGGGTGGACAAAATTGGAAGTGTAATTAAGTTCTTGACACCCAAAATGTTGGAAAAGAGTGTCTAATTCCTGAATGCATCTTGGATACGTAAATAAATAAATAATGCCTTTATCAAAATGTAACTTGGATGCAGTAAATATTATAAAATGCTACAATTGGCAGCAAATGACGGCATATGCTATTTGTGTGATAAAAAGAATATAATATAATTCCATGGGCGATATTTATTGCTATTTCTTATGCCTGATGAGATACCATTGCTGTACGAAAAAAGGTTTTATTTGGTCAATCACAGTATCTTCGTTTGAAATAAACTTTAGTGCAAAGCTAGAGGGTAGGGTGGAAGCCATTCTTCTCTTATCAACCTCTTTTTGTAATTGTGGGAAATATGTGAGTAGTGGTTGGAAATAGATAATGGAATAAAGATGGCAAAAAATTAATGGTTATTATTTAAGGAAATTTAAGGTAGAAGTGGTGCATGTTTTGTGAAACTGCATTTTAACGAAGCACAGTAAAGAAAACAAAAGGACAAGTTTCACTAGTTTATTTATCAACTCGACAAATTTGTTTCGGCCTAAAAAGGCCATTTACAAGAGAAATACAGATGATTACTAAAATTAAGAACTACTCGCTGCTATTTAAGTAATTACAAATTAAAAAGTAGAAGGGGGGAGTTGTAGGTGGTTAATTCTAATTTGTTTTCTTTACTGTCCTTCGTTAATGGTTATTTATGGAGACAAAAAACTTGTTTGTTGTTTATTAAAAAGTTATTTGTTTTCGTTTCTTTATAATCCTTATTTTGTTCTGTTATTTGAAACAGTTTCAAGATTTTGATTTTTTTATATGTTCTACCCCCCTTTTCATATTTTATGTTCTTTCATCTTCCATCATATAGAATGGAATGGAATATTCTGTGACCTCAGCCGCGCTTTTGATTGAGACATGACAGATTGCCACATCAAATTGATAAACTAGATATTAGAGGTGTGCAAAACAATAGATAGAATCCTTTATAACTGATAGATGCATTACAGTGTTAGTACCACATAAAGACTCCAAGGGGACGACAGAATGTATATCTAAAGAAAGGACAATTAGTTTAGGCGTACCCCAGGGATCAGTACTAGGTCCTGTCCTATTCCTGCTGTTC
Organism: Agrilus mali; assembly: GCA_029378335.1. Lineage (NCBI taxonomy): Eukaryota > Metazoa > Arthropoda > Insecta > Coleoptera > Buprestidae > Agrilus > Agrilus mali. Next base: position 10,371,161 of record CM055662.1, read on the forward strand.
ATAAACGATTTTGAGAATTGCCTAAAAGGTAAATCTTCTGCAACGCTGTACGCTGTTGATACTTCTTTAATTGTGTCGGATAAGGTCGACAATACACTCGAAAAATCATGTAATGAGGTTCTTCATGAGGTCAATGATTGGTTCAATTGAAATTTCTGATATAAAATTTCTGGGAGTCACCATTGACTCAACATTTAGCTGGAAAATTCACTGTCAAAACTTAAACTCAAAATTGTCAACCATTTGCTACCTAATAAGAAACCTTAAGCAAGTACCTACTCACAACAAAGCAACTACAAGTACCTACTCTCCCGCCTATCCTAAGGAATCTGTTACTGGGGAGCCTCTGTAATGATGCCATCGGTTTTTAAAGCACAAAAAAGAATTGTAAGATGCATAGCGGGAGTAAACCAAATGACTCCATGCAAGGACTTGTTCCGAAAATTGAACATACTAACCCTAACTGGACAATATATTTTAGAGATAAGTGCTATAATTCATAAGAACCAAAGCCTAATACCAAAGAATAGTGATATACATAATTATAACACAAGGGGAAAGCAGGACATGCACACTAGCTGCAGGAGACTGAATTTGTCAAAAAAACTATTGAGGGATATGGGGATTAACATCTATAACAAATTGCCAAACACACTTAAAACGCAGAGAATGAGCAAATTCAGGCAAGCTCTAAAACAGTGGCTTGTTGAGAAGTGCTTTTATGACATAAGAGAGTTTTTAGGAATAATCTTCGTTAGCATAAGGACGTTTTTATTTGCAACCTCATTAGAATACTATTTTTTATACTCTTACATTTAATATCTGTTAATTCATATTGAATTTTTAATATTATATTGTATTTTATGTATTTCTGACGCATCCTATATGTATAATTATGTACATCAGCAGGAATAAAGACTATTATTATTATTATAGCTTTTTTGTAAGAAATAAATCTGCTTAAAATTCCGTTTTGAATCTGATATTTATTTTTTTCCGACAGCTTTTTATTTATTACTTTTAATTATTTAACATATATTTTGTAACGAATTTTCTATATTTACCTTAAATTTACACCCTTAAAGATGTTTCAAGAAAATTTCCCGACCTATTCTTTCTCATTTATCTTTTGCGCGTGAGCCATCGACGCGAGCAACTTATTAGTCATAAATCGAGCACTACAGGACACGTCGAAGGTGCGATATTATTTATATTATTATTTAAAAAGTCGCGAACAGTCGCATTGAATTTCTCTCACACACGTAATCCATCGCTAAAATTTTTTACATAACTTATGCGTATTTATTTTGTTACAATCTAAAATTTGATAGTAATAATAACATTGCGCGGACTTTGTGTTTGTTCATGTCTACAAATAACAATCATTTATAGTTTTAGTTGTTTTTAATTTTTCTAAGGATTCAAAATTGGATTTATAAGAAATGATAAATAACAGCAGGTGATATTTTAGCTTGCATCTTAAAATAACTCACTGCGATATGTCATTTATTTTTTAATCCATCAGTTCTTATACTCGAAAATTGCCATTTTGGTATAGAAAGTCATACATATTACAAGAGGTTGCTAAGAGAAATTCTAATCATAAATGTTTCCAAATTTTTATTTATGGAGCGGCAGAAGGCAGAAAAAGATTTATTCCCCGGTGAATTATGTGGCGTACCTAAATGAAAACACCTACATGTTTCTAAAAAAAAAACAACTTTTTTATAAAAACTAATTTACTGGAGTTTTTGGAAAACCTATTTCGTTCTTTATCATCCATAGGGATAGAAATGAACATTATTTATCAAGAAACGAATAGTGTCTTGGATAAGTATTTGCAAATGACACTTACACAGGGTGGTTATAGATCATGAAATATTGAAATTGTGACGTTTCGATTTTTTTGCCTTCTTAAAATGCAACATATTGCGACGGACGTGTCATTTTAAATGACGTTGACATTCGCCGACTGGGAAATTTGAATGAACGTTACCTATGACGCGTTCCAGAAGGTTCGAGAGTTGCTGGACGTTTCGGGAGTCATCTAGAAACGTCCATAATACTATGTAAGGAACAGCGTTGGACAGTTTGACAGTTTTTGATAGAAGAGAGTGACAGAGATAAGTTCGAAGTGAAGAAAAGCGATTAAAAAGCGAAATAGTTATTGAATTGTTGTTGTGTTCGAATTAATTTAATAAAAGTGTTGAGAGAAAAATACGTGATTTTATAAATTACGTAACAATTGGTGTCAGGAGTAAGGATTTATGCCAGCAACAAGAAGTCAAGCAGCAAAAATGGAGGAGCAGATGAAGTTTTTGATGGAAATGCTTAAAGAAATGAAAGAAGAAATTAAAGCAGGCCAGGAAGAAATGAAGGAAGAAATTAAAGCAGGCAATAATGAAATGAAAGCAGGCCAGGAAGAAATTAAGGCAGGCCAAGAAAAATTGATCGAAGATATGAGAACAATAAAAATTCAGCAAGAAGGTTTGAAGGAACAGTTTAAAGAAGTAAGAGTAGAAGTTCAAGAAGAGTTAAAGGAGGTAAGAGTAGAAGTTCAAGAAGGGTTAAAGGAAGTAAGAGTAGAAGTTCAAGAGAAGTTAAAAGAAGCAAGAGTAGGAGTTCAAGAAGAGATAAAGGAAGTAAGAGTGGAAGTTCAAGAAGAGTTAAAGGAAGTAAAGGCCGTGCACAGAAAGTTTCAAAAGGAATTAGACGAAATGATGGCCAATCTGAATGTTCAAGAATACCCAAAACTAAACAAAATCGAAGAAGGAAGTGTAAGAATATCGAGAATCGGAAGGTCTCTTGTTCAGTTTATCTTAAACAATTCGACGCTGCTGCCAAGGCAAATGATTGGAATGAAATGGAGAAAGCTACTGCCCTGATCATAGCGCTACGCGGGGAAGCTCTAGACGTTTTGCAAGGTATACCACAAATGCAGCAAAACGATTTCAAAATTCTGGTGGACCAATTGGAGATGCGCTACGGTGATAAACACCTACAACAAATGTATCAGGTTCAATTAAAAAGTCGCTATCAACGTAGCAGCGAAAGCCTCCAACAATTCGAAGCGGACGTCGAAAGGCTTGTGCGGTTGGCTTATCCTAGTGCTCCACAAGACTTTACAGACCAGCTGTCCACCCAAATGTTTGTCGATGGAGTGCGAGATGTGGTAATATAGCAAGCCCTGCGCATGTCTCGACATAAAACTGCAGGCGAAGCTTTGTCGCACGCACTGGAATATGAAGCAGCCAAACAAGCATCCAAAGGACATGTTAGAATTCGACAGGTTGGGTTCAATTTTGATGAGGACAGCGAGTTACTTCGACAAGAAGTTGTAAAAATAGCTAAAGAAGTAATGTTTCCAAAACCGAAAGAAGAGATGAGTGAGCGCCCACGCTGTTGGACTTGCGACAAACAGGGTCATCTTTCACGCGATTGTCTCAAAAGAAAGAGAGAATTTACTTGCTGGAATTGCGGAGGTACGGGGCACTTGAGCAGCGGCTGTCCATCTGGAAGAAGACAGACGTCAGCCGCCAAAGGAAGCAAGCAGGGAAACTATGAATAGCCGGCCTTACGGGGCGACAGTCGGCTTTGCGTCCCCAAGCCCCAATCATCATCCCCCTATCGAAAACAACCACTGATAATTCACTTACTGTGGATGGTTTTGTGAACGGCAAGAAGTTAAAACTGATTGTGGATACCGGCGCATCAAGAACGATAGTTAACCCTCGTATAATCGCTAAATGGAGGATTCAACCACTAACCATAAATGCTGCCTTAACCACTGCGACAGGGGAAACAACATCGTTCCATGGAGAATGCGAAGTGGTGATCGGTCTTGGAGACGCAAGCCTGTACCAACAAGTGCTGGTGGCCGATGTCACCGACGACAATTTTGGGACTCGACTTCATGGAAAGACACCGAATCCAGCTAGACATGGGCACAAAATGTTTACGAATAGGAAATCAAGAACTGCCACTACAAAGAAATGGGACTGATCAGCGAACACTTCGGGTCGTCGTTGCTGAAGACCAAGTTTTACCTGGACACTCCGAAGCTGTTGCCCGAATTACAATAGAGGGTAATGTCCCTTATGAAATTACTGGAGTCATAGAGCAAGACAACGAAGAATTGAGGAAGAAGGCTATCCTTCTCGGAAGAACTGTGGTACAAACCGGCTCGACCACGATTCCAATCAGAGCTGCCAATCTGAAAGGCTTTGAACAAAAACTTACGAAAGGAACACCAATAGGGACATTAGAACCAGCCATCACCATAAATCATTTGGACCTAATTAGAGAATAGAGGGAAGAAAACGGGAAGCTGCCAGAAGCATTACAAGCATTAATCAACAAGGCAACTGAACATCCTACTGAAGAAGAAACTCGAAAGCTAGAACACCTAATTCGAACTTACAAGAACGTCTTTGCGACTGATGACAGCGATTATGAAAGAACCAATTTAGCGTACCACCGAATCAACACAGGAAATGCAAGACCTATCAAACAACCACCCATACGAGTACCATGGGCCAAACGAGAAGAAGTCGATTCATTGATCAAGGACATGCGCGAGAAAGAGATAATAGAACCATCGAAAAGTCCATGGACCACCGCTATCGTTTTGGTACGTAAGAAGGATGGATCAACGAGATTCTGTGTTGATTATCGACGATTGAACGAAGTAACACATAAAGACAACTATCCTTTGCCACGAATGGACGACACGTTAGATTGTCTGTCGAGGGAAATTAAATGGTTCTCGACGTTGGACCTAAAGAGCGGATATTGGCAAGTCGTAGTGCACCCTTTAGACAAAGAAAAGACTGCGTTTACTACTGGGAACGGTCTCTGACAATTCAATGTAATGCCCTTCGGTCTATGAAACGCACCAGCTACCTTTGAAAGATTAATGGAGACCATTTTACGTGGATTGAATTGGGAAATCTGCTTGGTCTATTTGGATGACGTCATTGTGTTTGGGCGAACGTTTGAAGACCATCTCGCCAATTTAAGCAGAGTACTTCAGAAATTCACAGCGGCAACGCTAAAATTAAATCCCAAAAAGTGTGCGTTGTTTAGAAGAAAAGTTAAATACCTAGGCCATGTTATATCAAGTAAAGGCGTTGGTACAAATCCTGACAAGACCGAGGCAGTTCGTAATTGGCCGCAACCAACGAATCAGCATGAATTGAGGAGTTTCTTGGGACTATGTTCGTACTATGGAAGATTCGTGAAGGGATTTGCGGATGTGGCTCGCCCCTTGCACAGACTTACCGAGAATGGAGTGCCTTATGATTGGACGAAAACCTGTCAAGAAGCTTTCCAAATTCCGAAAAATAAGTTGTCTGACACCCCGATTTTGACTTATCCCGAATTTGGAAAACCATTCATAGTCGACACCGATGCGAGCAATGTGGGTATTGGAGGGGTTCTTTCCCAAGTTCAAGACGGTAAAGAAAAAGTAATCGCATATTTTAACAAGACACTATCAAAGCCCGAAAAGAACTATTGTGTGACCCGCCGAGAACTATTGGCCGCGGTAAAAACTATCGAACATTTCCACAAATATCTATATGGGCGAGAATTCCTGCTGAGAACTGACCACTCTTCTCTTAAATGGTTGCTGCAATTCCGAAACCGTGAAGGACAGGTGGCCATATGGTTACAGCGTTTACAAGAGTACAATTTCAAAATTGAACATCGGCCAGGAAAATACCATGGTAATGCCGACGCCTTATCAAGACGACCATGTCCACGGAATTGCAAACATTGTTCTTCTGTTATACGAAAAGAAGGGTTAGAACAAATTCCATGCCTACATACCACCGTGGAGAGACAAGAAAATTGAGAAGACACAGTGTTCATTGAAGAACAGCTAACCGATGATGACCTTGGACCCATCATGAACTGGAAGGAGGCAGGAGAATCTCGACCAACGTGGGCGGATGTAAGCCCCCTGAGTACTACGACGAAATGTTATTGGGCCCAATGGGATTCCTTAAAGCTCGAGAATGGAGTCCTTAAAAGAATCTGGGAAAGTCCTGACGGGACCAAGAAGCGACTACAAGTTGTGTTGCCCAACAAAAAGACGAAAGAAGTAATAAAAGAGCTGCATGCTGGGACTGGAGGTGGACATTTTGGAGTGAAGAAGACCTTAGAGAAACTACGTGAACGGTATCACTGGGTGAATGCTAGATTGAATGTGGAAGACTGGTGTAGTAAATACGAAGTATGTGCTTCCAACAAAGGTCCGAGAACCAGAACACGAGGAAAGATGCACCAGTATAACGTCGGAGCACCATTCGAAAGAATAGCCATGGATATCGCTGGTCCCTTTCCCTGAACTGGAGATGGTAACCGCTACATCCTCGTTGTGATGGATTACTTCGGCAAGTGGCCCGAAGCCTATGCAATCTCCAACCAGGATGCAACCACCGTGGCGGAAGCAATAATAAACAACTGGATCAGCCGATATGGAGTTTCTATGGAAATTCACACCGACCAGGGCCAAATCTTTGAATCAGAATAATTCCAACGAATTTGTGAATTGATGGGAATAAGGAAAACTAGAACGACTCCGTTGCAACTTCGGTCTAATGGGATGGTAGAGCGATTTAATGCGACTATAGAAAACAACCTGAAGATGTTCGTAAACGATCATCAGACCGATTGGGATCGCAACATTCCCTTATTCCTTCTGGCCTATAGGACATCCATACACGAGACTACTGGATAGACCCCTTCCTATGTGCTATTCGGGAAAGAACTGAGACTACCTGCTGATCTCATGTTTGGCCGACCTGAAGATTCTTCGCTGTCCACGGACGATTATGTGTCTAAACTACGCGAGCGGCTAAACACCATCCATAAAGCCGTCAGAACAAGAATAAAATTTGAAAGTGACCGAATGAAGACTCGCTACGATCAGCGAGCGAATTCCACTGGATTCAGGATGGGCGATCGTGTATGGCTGTATAACCCAGTTCGCAAGAAAGGAAGGTGCCCTAAATTACAACGGAATTGGGAGGGCCCGTACAAAGTGATTACCCGGATAAACGATGTCGTCTACAGGATACAACGAGGCACCAAATTGAAGATGAAAGTTGTACACCTCGACCGGTTGGCTTCATACACAGAAACTGATCGGGACGATCAGTACTATAGGGGGGGGGGCAGTGTGACGGACGTGTCATTTTAAATGACGTTGACATTCGCCGACTGCGAAATTTGACTGAACGTTACCTATGACGCGTTCCAGAAGGTTCGAGAGTTGCTGGACGTTTCGGGAGTCATCTAGAAACGTCCATAATACTATATAAGGAACAGCGTTGGACAGTTTGACAATTTTCGATAGAAGAGAGTGACAGAGATAAGTTCGAAGTGAAGAAAAGCGATTAAAAAGCGAAATAGTTATTGAGTTGTTGTTCTTATCGAAATAGTCATTGAATTGTTGTTGTGTTCGAATTAATTTAATAAAAGTGTTGAGAGAAAAAAACGTGATATTGCAAATTACTTAACAATATTATATGAATGGATTTGAATTGAGATGGAAGGGAAAGGTGCTAGAAAGGGTTAAAAAAATGCAACTACTGGGGTACATGCTGACAGAAAATAACAAAGACGATGTGCACATAAGTAATCAAGTAGCTGAAGCACTGCTGGGGATAGGACAAAAATTGTGCAGAAATAACTGGGAAAGAAGGATAGTACTTTTTAAAACGTGAGTAAAAAGTATAGTCTATTATGGAGTGGACATATGGGGATGGAAAGAGTATAGAATAGTAGAAAATATTTAGAAAAGGTATATAAAATGGGTGTTGCGCTTAGAAAGAAGTACCCCAGACTACAGAAGGGAAACAAATTTTGGGAAAATGGTGGAAGATACAAGAAGGAGGGCTGTAAAATATGAAGAAAAATTGGGAGAATTACCAGAAGGGGACATAAGAAAGGAGATACGGAGGAAAAAGGTATTGGGGATCGGGACAAAAAATAAATATGATGTGGAAAGGGATAAAGCTTTAACAGAAATGGCAATAAGTAAAGAACAAATGGAAGAGTGGAGAGAAAAGGGATTGAATATTAGTAGGATGGTGGGGAAAAGATGTAATGAAAATAAAAGGTGAATATTTGAGAAAAATTTGGTAATCCAGATACGCGAAAGGTATGAGGGAGTTTATATGGGTAGAATGGCAAGGAGATGAGGTGACAGGATATCTAAGAAAAGGAAAAAGTAAAGAGATAATAGCTAGATTCAGAATGGGGAATGAGTATAATGAGAATAAGTTTTGGATGGAAGATGTAGACTATGTGGAGAGAAGAGTGAATCAATGAAGCATGTATTAGAAGAAGTAATGGGGAAGAATGAAAGGGAGGAACTTGGAAGGATAATAAATGCGGATAGTAGTGGTCTGGCCCTATTGAAGCAAATTTTAAAAAGAAGAGGTGTGGGAAGGGGGAAGGGAAAATACAGGAAAAATGAATATAAAGCAAAAGGAAGAGAATTGATTAATATAAATATTTAAATTCTTGTAAGTTCTTTTTTTTTGTATATATAGAAATGTAAACATAACTTTTTGTTTTAATAAAGCTCTACTAAAAAAGGAAGAATGTTGAAAGTTTTCTTAAATTGTTTCTGTAGAATCTACTTGCAATCTTTCTACTTGAATTTTTGTCTCCTAATCTGAAATAAATTATCGAAAATATCATATACTCGACTTATTGTCCAGGAAATAAAAATAATGTGTAAGTATCTTAAATTGATGTAAAACCACTTTTTTCTTTTTATTTAAAACTTTTCAGCTTCTGGTATGTAAATTTTTGAGACGTGTAAGATACATATCTACAAGATTTCTATTAGAGATCCCCTGAATATTTCAAAGAAAGCGTGTAAAAGGCGTTCATGAATTTTAACAAGAAAAGTTTTCAGCACAAAGGGAAAATGAATAATTCTTATTTGCATAAAAAGGTTTTATATTTGCGGTTTCCTCTAGCGTTCGTAGGAGATTATTCTGCTTGTTTTTATCGCAAACGCAGTAGTAAACTTTCGGTTAACTTTTTAATTGTAAATTGAAATTAGCCTAATTTTCAAAAATTTATCTCAGGAAACTTTATAACTGGGTATCTATTCTTAAGTTTAACAAGCAGCTTCAGTTTCAAGGCAGGTACATCAATAATGAAATAATTTAACAATTTAGTCAGGGATACTAATTTATGGCCGCGAGAGACGATTGACGGTGCTAACTATATTGTAGGTGTGTGCTATCGTTACTATCTTGGTATTTACTAGTACTTAATTATATACTTTCCACAAATTATTTATTTTTTGAAATGAAATAGTTTATGGGACACTATACGAGTAAGCTTATAAACCTTACAAAATCTGTAAAAAAACTGCTTATCCTTTTTAGTTACCATTTGCTTAACCAGAGTGAGAGAGGTTAAAATAGTGTATGAGCTGAGTCAATCAAAGTTCTAATTAACTTTACAGAAAACTATAGTTAATTAATAATAATTAACTTATTATAACTGTATTCTTTCCATTTTTCTTCTCACTTTGCTTTTCTGGCTCTATCGTTAGAATCATTCTGAGAACTGGATCTATTATCCCATTTTTTTAGCTTGGTAACTTATAGTCCTGTGTTATCTTTTGTTTCTAATGGAATATCCACAAATTAGTTGTTGGGTTGCCTATATGTGACCTGGTCCTATAAATACGTCAGAATGGGTAATTAACATTGGGAATATACGTACATTTGTCCTTATACGTACATACCATATACGATATGATGAAGATTTGATTTACAGAACTTGCCTTGTAAGAGCTTATTTATTAGTACAGTGCGCGCGAAAGTGAACTGATTTCTGAAGGTCCACCCCCTACGCAATTGTCTTTCAAATCCATTATTATTAATACCAATTGTTGAAGGAGCCAGTGATAAGTGAAAGAGAAACTTTTAATTTGAGATTAATAGACATGTAAACTTATATTTTTGTTAATTATAGCTATCCTACCTCGTCATAAGGTAAGTTTTTCCTTTCGCCCCCACCAAGAATAAGTTCTAGATACGCCGCTGGAAGAAGCCCAAGGTAGAACGTTATGTCTCCAAAATATGGATAGATTGGCTACTCCATAGTCCATACTAGATCTAAAATCTTCTGTTATAAGTTGTGCCAGTCGATTACCTGGCAGTGGCGTAGCGTCAGATTTGTATCTCAAGAAATTAAGTGATGTTAGTAATATAATTTCAACAATTCCAATTTATATAATATTCAGTCAAACATGTATAAGAGGTACCGTACCTACTTTATAATGACACCAGAAAAAAATATAATATAAATATAATTTTGATAATTCTAATTTACTTTATATTAATTCACGCCCGTATAGGTACATAATTAATAAATACTTAAAGGATTAGAAAATGAAGCAAAGATAGCTATTTTCCTGTCATTATGTGCATTACAAAATTTAAAAAAATTAATCTGAAGAGATTTCCATGGTAATAATACCGCATATATTATTTGAATCTAAATCTGATAAAGATTCTGAATTTATTTTAAAAATAAAATCTTCAATTGCATCATCAAGAATCCCTTCCTTTTCCATATTTTTTTAATATTCATAACGTGTCTACAAGTGACAATTTAATGTCGTCTAGTTGGAATGTAATATTTCTAAATGCATCTATCTCCATCAATACGATTGAGCTCTGTGCCATACGACGGTAATCCGTCCATCTTTATTTATTTATTTATTTATTCACCACCAGGTACAAAATTATACATGGCCACTTTAAATAAAGTTGACTAATGCCTACTGGAGGTAACAAATTACCCGTTCGTAGGCCCGGTATAAGCTTAATATAGTAATAACAAACTAAACAAAAACTTATGTTAAAACTTAAACTAAAATACAAAGTTTTATTACAATTATTATGTAAAGAAATATTACGCATTTGAATCTGGAAAAGGCTTATAATTAATTAATACAGTATGACATTGAACAATGTTTTAATTTTTTTTCTCACTACAATTTTAGAGTAGTAATTCACTTTGAGATCCAAAGGAAGTTTGTTACAAAGTAGTATTGCATTGTAAAGATGTCTTTTCTTTCCTACTTTAAGTGTAACTTTTGGAAGCTGTAGCCTATTATTTTTGTAAAGGTTTTTAAGATGAGGAAGATTAAAAATTAGAGTATTAAATTTATATGATTGGGAGATAGTTAGTGGAGTACTAATATTCGTGGAAGTATTTGAAAAAATAATTTTAAATATGCGTTTTTGAAGGGATATAAGAGGTGATAGTGCAGAGTTATAGGCACTGCCCCAGGCTAGTATACCATACGTTCTAATGCTGTTAAATAGACCATGAAAAATATGAAGTAGTGATGTTAAATTTAATAATTTTTTTAACTTAGCAAAAACGAAAGAAAGGTTAATGAGTTTTTTTTAGTTTTTTCAATGTGAACTTTCCAATTTAAAAAAAATACAGAATCGTTTATATTCTGTTTATGTGAAATATACAGAGTGATTAGCCTTCCCCCTAGACGTACCTTCGGACTGAATTTGAATATTGTTTTGAAATGAACAAGTGGTATAAACACATTTAAAACACAATAGTAATAAAAGATCGAGAATATTTGAAAGCTGTACTCCACTTCTAAAAATAAAATCAACCAAAATTTCAAAACTGTATTCCAAAATGGTCACCCTGTTATAATGTTTATTCTTACACACTAAAATATATACAATAACACAGGAATACGAACAAAATATATACAAAGGACTAAAATGGAACAATTACAAAAGCAAAACACGAATTAAAATGAAACAAATACAAAAGCAAAGATAGAAGTGAAACAAATAGTATATGCGAAACAGAATTAAAAGGTAAAATATGTGGCAGACACCAATATACATATACAAAACAACACAAAGAATTTAGTGATAACGAATTATATGCAAAGCCAGAAATTGGTATTGAACCAAGAAATATGAAAAAAATAAAAAAATAAAAATCTCTGTCACGCGTTAGGCAGGCTGTTTTACTTAAGGCTCCCTCTCCCTTGCCACGGGTGAGTGGAATATCGGAGCTTAAGTAAAGAGGTTAGAGGTTAGTTAGGCCGCTTTCTGACTTGTCGGTGTAGCAGCGGTGCGGTATCGGTATGCTCGGTATACGCGGTACCGAATGCTTACTGAGCACCTATATTTCAATACGGTCTTCCTGACTTGTGCGGCACGTGCGGTAGAGGAGTGATATCGGTTCGGTATACTGCATCGCGGTAGAAACGTCCAGTGGCCGCTCGGGATTACTGCATGAGACATCATACAATATCTCCATCACTCAAGGAGGACGACATCTTCTTGTGACGGTACAAGCGGTTCTGCTCCGTTTTATGCCGAAAACATACCGATAGATGTGTAAATGCAAGCAACGCGGAATCGTTTCGGTACCAACCACTTCGGTACCGCACCGCTGCTACACCGACAAGTCAGAAAACGGATGGATCTCTCTCTTCCTTGCCGCGGGTGGGTGGAATGTCAGAGATGCCGGTACTGTTTTTTTTTTTTTTATGTTTTCGCGGAAGAGGGGAAATCTTCAAAAGACACCTTGTCGTCCGTACGACTGGGTAGTGTCGTCGGATTCCCGAGGAAGGTGACCTCGGTCCTACCGACTAAAACCCCTCTACCTCAGGCCGTTATAGGACCGGTAAAGTCGGTCCTCTTCAGCCATATGTTTTTGTGTTATGTGATTAGATGTTATTTGAGTTGTATGTGTGTGTGTATGTGTATGTGTAAGTGTTATCTGAGGGTAAGAGGGAGGTTTTCGTAGTAATCTACGAATTCCTCTGGGAGTGTAGGAGTGATTGCCAGTAGTCTGGCGGGGGGATAGGGTAGTTTGTGTTTAGGTTTTCGTGTGAGTCTGTGTGGTGTGTGTCGAAGTGTGTTTGTTGATACAGGGTTGATATTTTCGATGGCTCTGTTGACGAATTTAGTTTGCAAGTAATTGATGCGCGTTGTTATAGGTGTGATTGTGATGTTGTCGTATAATTGTTCGGATGGGAAGAATCTATCTAATCTCGCGATTTTACGTAAAATGTGTCTCTCTGCTGTAAGAATTTTGTGTGTGTGATATCGCGATGCTGTGGTAAGTGTTATTGCCCTATAATCTATTAGTGGCCTAACGAACGTTTTGTAAGTATGGAGTAGTGTTTGTGTATTACACGTTTTCAATCGACCGTTAATTAATGATATTAAGTTAGCGCGACTTCTAAATCGATCTAGTGTATTTTTAATATCTGTAAAGGGGTTCAATGTGTGTGTTAATGTGATTCCTAAGTATTTTATTTGGTTTTGAAGTGTTAACCGAACATTGAATAGTTTTATGTTTATTTCGTTAGTGTTGAGAGTATTTTTGCGTGTAAGTTGTGGATGTCTGAAAAGGATAAGTTGAGTTTTGGTAGGGTTTGGTTTTATGCGCCATTTGTTGAGCCACAGTTCTAGTTGTTTAATTTGTCGATTTAGTTTGTTATTACAAGATTTCGCGGTTTTCCCGTTTGCCCAATAAGCAGTGTCGTCCGCATATTGCGCTAGGCTTATTGAGGTATCCATTGGTTGCGGTATGTCGTAACAGTATATATTGTAAAGGGTTGGGGCGAGCACGGTCCCCTGAGGTACGCCTGCGGTTAGCGCGAAGGTTCGAGAGAGAGTTTTGCCGATTTTAATTTGAGAAGGTCTGTTTGATAAGAAGGAGTGTATTAGTTTGACAAAAAATGGATGTAGATTTATTTCCAATAGTTTTGCTAAGAGGCCGTTATGCCAGATTGTATCAAATGCTCTCTCGAAATCGAATGCGACTGCTAGGGTACAGCCTCCCGAATTTATAGTAGAAATCGTTTCTGTTTGTAGCCTAAGTACTGGGTCAAGGGAGCTGAGTCCCTTTCGGAACCCAGTTTGAGTGTCTGGAATGATGTTGTTGTCCCTGCAGAAATCAGAGAGGCGCGACGCGATAATACGTTCGAAAATTTTTCCGGTATTGTTTACAAGCGAAATTGGCCGATAGGATTTTGGGTCTGTGTGATCTTTGCCGGGTTTCGGGATCATTATGACGTTTGCTTTTTTCCAATTTGTCGGATAGTAGCCGGTCTTTAGGATTCCGTTGAAGATCGCGGTTATGTAGTCGATAGCTGAAGGGGGTAGGTTTTTAATGATGTTATTGGTGATGCGGTCTTCACCAGGCGAATTGTTTTTTAATTTTGAAAAGGTGTTGGTGATGTCGTCTTGTGTTATTTCGCGTATCATGTTATTTTGTGTGTATCGTGCATTTACAAGAGTTTGTGTAACGTGATCGTTTATTCGCGTTAGGTGTGCCAAGTTGTGATGTGGGGCGGTGTATGTAACGTGCAAGTTCTCAAGTGTGTCGGCGAACGCGTTGGCTTTTTCTTCTGGGATATTACAGATTTGATCGTTAATGACTAAAGGACTTATTGTTGCGCGTTTTTGGCCAGTTAATGTTTTAAATTTGTTCCAAAATTCCTAACCGTTGTGATAATTTAATTTGGAACAGGTTTCATGCCATCGTTTTTGGTAATGAGTGTTTATTTTGAGACGAACTAGTGCGTTTAATTTGTTCCATTCCGTTTTGATTAGCGGGTTTCCAGTTCTCGAAAAAAGTCTGTAGATTTCTCGTTTTCTCTTTATTAGGTCGATTATCTCTCGCGGGAGAGGTTTCCTACCTAGGCTTATTTTCTTGATAGGCGCTGTATCGTTTATCGCGTTTTGTACAGATATATTATAATTTTCGATCGCGGTGTCGATATCTTCTGCGTTATTTATTTCCGGTGGTAAAAGATTCGAGTTATTTATATGTTCACGAAAGTTGTCGAAGTTTATGTTTTTGTAATCGCGTATTTCTTTGTATGATGTGGTTGTAATTTTATGCGCTTGAATGTTGAGTGAAGCGGATAGTGGTAAATGGTCGCTAGTTATTGGTGTTCCTATTTCACATTTATCGGAGAAGAGTGGCGCGACTCTGTCCGTACAGAGTATGTGATCCGGGATAGACGAGCCTACGTGGCTAAAGAAAGTAATATTATTGTTTCTAACACGGTAGAGATTTAATGATAGCAACGAGTTGGCGAGTATGCGACCGTTCGCGTTTGTACGAGAGTCTCCGAATGAAGTGTGCCGCGCATTGAAATCCCCTAATACTATGGCTCTTGGCAGGGTTGATATGTAAGTTAAGAACTCGACCGGGAGCTTGTTGGTAGGTTTGTTGTATAGTGAGAAAATTATTACGTCACCGGAGTGAAAGTGCAACGTGGCTGCGCAACAGTCGAGTTCTTGGAATTGAGGTGGAAGGAAAAAGCGGCTAGAAGCGATAGTGTTGTGAATGATAAGTGCTGTTCCTCTACGTTGGAACAGTTTATCGTTTCTGTATATGTTGTAGTGAGTGATGTGGTACCTATTCTTCCGTGATGTAAGTGTTTCTTGCAATGCAAGTACGTGTATTGAATCGGTGAGTAGTGTGTGTACCACGTTATTCTTTTTTCTCTTCCAGCCGCATGTGTTAAGTGTGCATATTTTTAGGTCTGCGAATTATAATTAAGCGGGGATGAGCCACCGATAGGTAGTTGGAAGGTTTAGGAGTAGGAGTGGGTGATTGAACTGGGAGGTAGATGTGTAATTGATATGTGGATGCTGTTTCCTTTGTAAACAAAGGAAACTTTGCGTCGGAAAAACTGGGCGGAGTGTTTTGCAACAACTTCTTCGACGAATCTAGAGTTGGGGTGGAGACTAGATAGGCAGAGGTAGGTAAACCGGATGGTGTCCTCGACTCTAGTGAATCGTTCGGGTTCGAGAGTGCCGTCCGTTTTCGAAGAGTCGTCTTCCGACAGTTCTTCGGCGGGAGGGTCGACGCACTTAAGAGGCGCGATCTTGGTAGGTGTTAAGGACTTAGTGGAAGGTCTGTTGGGACATTTGGAGTCAAATGCAAGGTGATTGCCCTTGCAATTTGTACAGGATGGGGACGAGGTGGTACAGGAAGATGAAGGATGTTTCCCGCCGCAGCAGTAGCAGAGAGGGTCCTTCTATGAGCAGGAAGAGGAATTGTGGCCAAATGCAAAGCATTTGCCGCACTGTAGAGGCTGAGGGCCAGGGGATTGGGATGGTTCGCAACGGTAGGTTTTTGAGAACATTTTAAAGCCTTTAGACAGGAGGGTGTCTATGGCTTTAGGACAGTTTGTTATGACACGGAATAAGAAAGTGTCCTGCCCTGTTTGCCTGGACTTAATGCGCCAGGCGTTCTTAGCTTGGATGTTCTGGGAGTGAAGAGCAGAAAGGATATCCGTATGAGAAATGTTAAGATCTACCGATCTAACGACACAGGAAAACGTAGGATTGTGCTTTCGATATTGGGAAGTTGGAGGGGACGATATGCGGATAGGAGAGATCTTTAACTTGTCGGACAGTAGGGAACGGAGTGGGGAGAGTTTCTTCAGAAGGTCAGGGTCCTTTGAGGTCACATGGGCCTTGTTTCCCCGGTAGACCGTTAATGAAAGGAATATAAGGGTCGGGATGCTTTTAAGTAGGGAGTAAAGGTCCTTTTGGTTACAAAACTTGTCCGGAACGTTGGACAAGACAGTTTCAAAGATAGGAGGAGCTTGGTAACGGGTAGAGGTAGAAGCTTGGGTCCGGGGAGAAGTAGAGGGAGTTTGAGAGCGGGGAGTGGGATAGGTTAGGTTAGGAAGTAAAAATAAATTAGTGCAATGAATTTAATTTATTTTATTTGAGGTGGTGTGTGAACGAGAATGTATTTAATTGAAAAATTAATTAACAGCCGTATGAATGATAATGGTAATGTTTGGCGGTAAGCGCGTGCGCGTGTGGTATTAAATGTAGGTTATTAGTAGATTTATGGATGGTTGATTAGAAGATTGTTAATTCAAAGGGACTTTGCGTACTCCGTCCCAGTGAATGTAGGTTAGTTGTAATGTATTAATGTATCTTACTCTTCAACGGTTGGGCTGAAGGTGGTTTGGCCACTGGTCGCTACGAAGGTCGCTCGGTTTCTGCTGATTGCTGCTGGTTTGGTTTGGTTGTAGTTTGGTTGTTGCTGCTATCTGCTTAACGTCTGCTCGATTCGGAAGCTCGATGTGGACTGTGAGGTACTAAGGAACGCATCGGTTATTTATACAAACCCCAGCACCAAGCAGGGTTGGAAAAAAGAGGGGTTGAAAGTGGGGTAGGTAGAGAAGGGCGAAAGTAACGATAAAAACGAAATTGTCTAAAAAGTTACTATCGCGGCGGAAAACAAAAAAAACAGATAGCGGACACAAATAGAGCATGCATGAAAACATATGGTTAGAAAAAAGAACGGTGACTGTAGGATAAAAAATAGTAAAATAGAAAATAGAACATTCAGAAAAAGAAAAAAAAAAACAGTGGGAAATAGATAAAAAATAGAAGGGAAAAGAACTGCAACCGAATAAGAAGTAGAAAGGTTGGAAATACTAAAAAACAGTGAATTAAAAAGAAGTAAATAAGTTGAATTTAAAAGTGGTTAAAGAAAGTGGTTATGTACAAGTTCGGTTGTAGCACAGGGGTAGGCCAGGTAAACGGCAAGGTAATTAAGCTTGTTGATACAACTACGTCATCGGGATAAACCAGTAATGCAGCAGAATATGAAGTTCCAAGAATAAATTTTGGGAAGTAAAATAGGTTGCTTACAACAACCCTGTATATATGTTTACATACAATCACTGAGTTAAAGTTACATTTGTTTTCTCTTTAATAATGTTTCGATAACCTTTTCTTCAAATTTTAGTGGCAGCCAACATCCTTTGCTACCAGTTTTGCTGAAAAAAATCAAGAGCATTGGTTTGGCTATATGTAATTTTATCTTCGTTGTTCGTTCTATAACACTTTTTTAGAGATTGCAATTTTATTGGAAAATTAAAAATAAAATTACAAAAACCTTTAAAAATTATGTGAAAATCAAAGAAACTTCGTAAACAATATTAAAATTTATGCACTGACACTAATAATAACAATAACAACACCAAATAAAAACAACATTGATAAATAACACTAAATAATAACAAAGATATAATAAAGGAACTTGGAAGGATAATAAATGCGGATAGTAGTGGTCTGGCCCTATTGAAGCAAATTTCAAAAAGAAGAGGTGTGGAAAGGGGGAAGGGAAAATACAAGAAAAATGAATATAAGGGAAAAGGAAGGGAATTGATTAATATAAATATTTAAATTCTTGTAAGTAGTTTTTTTTCTGTATATAGAAATGTAAAAATAACTTTTTGTTTTAATAAAGCTATACTACTTATATGAATGGATTTCAGTGGCTGCTAGTTTATTTAAAAAAGGATTAATGTTCATGGTTATTTTAAATTGTTTCTGCAGAATCTACTTTCAATCTTTCTACTTGCACTTTTGTCTCCTCCTCTGAAATAAATTATCGAAAATATATTATGTCCTCGACTGATTGTCCAGGAAATAAAAATAATGTTTAAGTATCTTAAATTTTTACTTATAACATGTCTATAAGTACCATTTGCCATTCTATTAATTTTTTAACGTCGTCTAGTTTGAATGTAACATTTCTAGATCCACCCATCCCTATCAATACGATTGAGCTCTGTACCATACGACGGTAATCCGTCCTTATTTATTTATTATATAATAATTTTTCCACCTGAGGAACTTGTTCAAACATGCGATATGAACACGCCACGTCTGTGCTTGTTTGTGTTTGCTTCTATAACACAATCAGTCATACTAGCAATTTTAGCAATTCTTGTGTTTCTTGAAAAGCGTGAGTGCAATATTATTGGCAAAAAAATAATATTAGAGTTTTTTTATTCAAAATTAAGTTTTCCTACAATTTTTTTTAACTTTCAAATTTTTAATCCATAATAGCATGTCGGCAAAGCAAACAAAATAATGGAAGGTCGCAGATGAGCACAGGCATTTCCAAGAAAAGTGAAAATTTGATTATTTTTTCACTTTCGTCAAAGATAAATATGCTTAGAGACTGTGTCGACATTAAAAGCATATAACATAAAAAGTTAAAAAGTCAATACGGTACGAAACATGAACAATAATATAAAAACTTAACAGGACAACTCCATATAGATAAGTTTAATCAAATAGAGAAAAACTTGGGAAAACAACAGGCTATTTTAAAAAATCAAGCTATTTTATCAAATACGCCAGTCAAATACTGGCAAAATAAAGAAAGCCTTTGCGGTTGGAGAGAATGTCTGACTGCTGTTGCAGAAATAGCATTTCCTAATAAAATAAATATTATTTCAAACATTAGTTTATCAAGATGAAGACTGAGTGATGCACGATTAGAAAACTGCGTACGTGTAGCTACCTCATCAATTCCGGCTGATATTGACCAGCTTGTTGTGAATGCGCCTTAAAGGGAGAAAAAGAAGAAAAAGATGCCGCGTTGTGGGACATCGATCGCAACAAGTCAGTCGAAAAAAGTATGTGTGATAGCGTATATTAGAGTTGGCTCCCATTTTATGTGATCTTGTATAAGTTGTTTTCTGTTGTTGTTACTAAGTTTTTGTGTTTTGTTGCTACAATAAACATTTATAAAGTTAAAGGCCATTTTAATTATCAATTTCTGACATCTGGCGACCGTGACAGGACCAAAGGAAGCGCGTGTGATCTCTTGTGCAATTACATTTTGGATTCGTGTGTCTCAAAAAATGGAGCTACTTAAAAAACAAAGAAGATTGAAACGTGTGGCGTTTACGAGGGCACACACAGCATTTTTGACCAAAATAGAAATTGATGCACCTAAGGAAGAGAAAATTATTGCCTTCCAACTTTTGGAAACGAAAATGGCCGATCTAGACGAAATTCAAACGAGTTATTTCAAAGCGTTTTGTGAATCAGATACGACAGAAGACAGTATCGAAGACGACGTGGCATCCGATGACGCGTATAAAATCAATTTTTTGATGGCCAAGCTTAAGATGGATGCGTTGATCAAAGGTACAGTGGCACCAATAGAAAATGAATCAACGACGGGCATGCAATCATCATCGAATACTCTCGCACACTCTGCGACGCGCTGCAACCTTACGAAACTCAACGTGCCGAAGTTTCAAGGCAGTGTGCGGGAATGGCTGCCGTTTTGGAGCCAGTTTAAGAGAGTGCATGAAGACCCCTTAATTTCTAAAGAAGAGAAATTTCAAAGACTTATTGATGCTACGATTTCTGGTACTCGCGCCAACGATATTGTGATGAGTTATCCGCCCATCGGTGACAATTATGAAAAGGCCGTGAAAAGTTTAACGAATCGTTTTGGCCGCGAGGATTTGTTAGTTGAATGTTATGTACGTGAGCTTCTAGGACTTGTGCTTCAAAATGCCATAAAGGGAAATAAGAAATCAATTCCGCTTTCCAATTTATACGACAAACTCGAAACTTATATTAACGCTCTTGAATCCCTTGGCGTAACGACAGAGAAATGTGCCGCGATGCTGTACCCTCTGGTAGAGTCATCGCTTCCTGAAGAGATACTTCGAGCATGGCAGAGAAGTGGGATGCAAAAGGTCAGTGATGGTGAAGTGCAAAACAACACCAAGGACAGACTTAAACGTCTGATAACCTTTTTGCAAACGGAAGTTGAAGGAGAGGAGCGCATCGAAATGGCGCTTACCGGTTTCGGCGTTACCGCGGAACACGAAAATTCTAAAAGGCAGCATAAAGTCAAAATTACGGAGCGTTCGGCTGATTCTTTTAAAAACGTAGCGAGTGCGAGCGTGTTAATAGCTACCGCGGATAAGAAGTTAACGTGTATTTTCTGTAACGCGAACCACGAAAGCAGTAAATGTGACGAAGCCCGCAAGTTGTCTTTTGATGAACGAAAAAATATGGCGAGACGCGCGGGTGCCTGTTTCAAATGTTTGAAGCGCGGACATGTCTCAAAAGACTGCAAGGTTAAACTCACGTGCGAATGGTGTTCTAAGAAGCATGCCATATTGATGTGTACGGTTTTTCCAGTGCCGAATGGAAACAACGTAAATAATCGTGACAACGAACCGAAAAGGGCAGTAAGTGCAACTCTGACCGAAAGCAATTTGGTAACTTTCACTGAACTCCCGACAGTGTGTCTACAAACCTTGAGGGTGAGGTTATTTTCCGATTCTGCAGAGCTGACTGCCAGAGCAATCATCGACACTGCTTCCCATCGATCCTATATTCGCTCCGAAGTTGCGAAGAAATTAGGTTATGTATCGAAGGGAGAGCAAGAAATTACACATACTCTTTTCGGCGGAATTAAATCTGAACCCGAAAAGTATAATATTTTCTTGGTAAGAATGAGAAATTTAGACGGTAGTTATGCATGTAATTTCTTGGCCTCCAATAAAAACGTAATTTGTGATTCTGTAACTGTTTTACAATATGATAATTGGGTAGATGATTTGAGGAAAAGGTATAATGTCATTTTGAATGATATTGGCATGAAAGAAAAATCAATCGATGTACTGATTGGGGCCGATATTGCAGGAAAAATTATGACTGGCAGAAAGATCGAACTAGAGAACGGTCTTAGTGTTTTCGAAACACTTTTGGGTTGGACGGTTTTGGGGAAATTACCGATTGTACAATCAAAACAAACCGATTCCGAGTTGATGGTAACGTCTATGTTTGTTCGGGAAGCTAATATTAGCGATCTGTGGCGGTTGGACGCGATAGGAATTACTGACCCCATAGAAAAATTGAATAAGGCGGAGAGAGATGAAAAAACGCGTGATTTTTTAGTTAAAACGGCAACGATAACTGAAGATAATCGGTACGCAGTAAAGTTACCTTGGGTCGAGGGTCGCGCGCATATACCCTCTAACTATGATTTGGCTGTTAACAGATTAAATAGTACGGTCAAACGTCTCAAGTCACAGAACCTTTTTGATGCATATAGTAACGTTTTTAAAGAATGGCTGGAGGAAAAAATTATCGAAAAGGTTTCGGACAACGAAAAGGACATTCCTAGTCACTATTTGCCGCATCGACCAGTTGTAAAAGAACACGGCACTACAAAAATACGACCTGTGTTTGACGCGTCGGCTTGTAAGGAGGGACATCCTTCGCTAAATCATTGTCTCGAAAAAGGTCCAAACTTAATGGAGCTTTTGCCCCTAATATTAAACAGATTTAGAGAAAACGCAATTGGGATTATATCAGACATAAGAAAGGCATTTTTGCAAATAATTATTGATAAAGATGATCGTGACTATTTGCGCTTTTTGTGGATAAACAACGGAGAAATTATCACTTTTCGACACTGTCGCGTGGTTTTTGGACTTGCTTGTAGTCCATTTCTCTTAGCGGCTATTCTAGAATTACATTTGTCGTCATGTCTTGAGAAGAGTAATCGGAAAACGGTGACTGAATGGACAGGGGAAACGATTAAAAAATTAACTAGTTCTTTTTATGTTGATAATTGCGTCACAAGCGTGAATAGCGAAGACGAATTGAGCAAATTCATACACGAATCTAATGCCATTTTGGTCAGTGGTGGGTTTCAGCTTTGCGGCTGGGAACACAAGTTAGACAGTACTCCGAATGATTTAACTATTGTCTTGGGTATTACTTGGAACAAAAGACGAGATACTATTTCTTTAAATTCGAAAGTTTTCGATATCGATTTGCCAAACGTCGTTACCAAACGAAACATATTATCATTCGCGAACAAAATTTTCGATCCGATTGGAATTACGACTCCGGTGTCATTACAACCGAAACTTATATTGCAAACCTTATGGGACGAAAATTGTAGTTGGGACACTGAAATAAAAGATGATACAAAGGCGGAGTTCACTAAATGGGCAAAGGATTTACGTTTTCTAAAGTATTTAGAAATTCCCCGATACATAGGCGACGGGGAACTAACATTGCACGCATTCGGTGATGCGAGCGGTTCTGCTTATGCCGCTGTGATTTTTGCTCGTGTCGAGGGGGTTTGTGGGGTAACAGTTACTCTTTTGAATGCCAAATCGCGTATCGCGCCGAAACGAAATACAATCCCACGTCTTGAACTCATGGCTGCTACGATAACCGCAAGGCTCGCGACGACTGTGGCACAAGGTTTAACCCGAAAGATTACGCGAATTTTTTATTGGACCGATTCCACCACAGTAATAGCATGGATCAAACGCGACGCACGATGGAATCGCTTTGTTAAAAATCGCGTAGATGAGATTCGACGACTCAGTAACCCTGCGGATTGGGGGCATATTCCGGGAGAATCGAACCCAGCGGATCTTCCTTCTCGTGGCTGTAGCCCTCTCCGGCTGGTACAATCAAAATGGTGGCTTGGTCCGGACTGGCTATACAAATCCGAATTTGAATGGCCTACATCGATTGAGATCATGAATGAGGAGGAAATACAGCACGAACAAAAAAAATTAGTTGTCGTGGAAATGATTAATACGGAAAATAGAGATTTTAAAATTGGTGTTCATTTTACGTCATACACGAAATTCTTACGGTTTTTAGCATGGATGAATAGGTTTTTACAGAATCGTAGGAAAATAATAAATAATAGGAAAATGAAAACTTCTGGAAACCCTGTATGTAATTCGTTAACGACTCCGTATCTACAAAAATCTGAACGAAAGTCTCTGAAGTTAGATTTCAGTGAGATAGAAGTGGCGGAAACTAAATTACTACGATTTTTACAAAGCTTAATGTTTTCGAATTCTCACAGAAATAAACTGTCCTCATTTAAAACGTTTGTTAATGAAATTGACTTGATTGTTTTAAAGACTCGAATCCTTAATCGTAAGGATGACTCAAGTTTCTTGTGCCCTATTTTGTTGGACAACACACATGAAGTTATTTACATGTTGGTAAAAGAAACGCACGAATTACTTGGTCACGTAGGTGCGCTATCTATCATCAGCCGTTTGCGAGAAAGATTTTGGATTATTTCATTACGAAAAGTTGTTAAATCCGTCATATCGAATTGTATTGTTTGTAAAAGGCATAAATCCAAACGAATGGAGACCGAAACACCGCCGTTACCGTTTGATCGCGTTCGCGATGCAATGATTTTTGAAACTGTCGGCATTGACTACGCCGGTCCTGTGTTTCTTCGGGGTGGCGAGAAAGGCTGGATATGCATATTTACATGTGCTGTTTATCGTGCTATACACCTTGAATTGGCATCAACACTATCGGTGGAAGGTTTCTTGGAATGTTTTCGGAGGTTTATCGCGAGACGCGGCCGACCACGTGCAGTTTATACAGATAATGGTACAAATTTTGCTGGCACGTATAGAGCATTTAATGCGCTTGATTGGCAAAAGATTGTTAAATTCAGTTCGATATTACAGATTCAGTGGTTTTTTAGCCCACCTTCGGCTCCATGGTGGGGTGGTTGGTGGGAGAGGCTTATTGGCGTGGTAAAGAATATTTTGCGAAAAGTTTTAGGGAAGGCTAGCCTCTCATACGAGAGCCTTTCTACCGTGTTATGTGACGCTGAATCCATAATAAACTCACGTCCGTTGACTTTCATCTCGGAAGATCCGGAAGATTTGGTGCCTTTGACACCGTCTTGTTTTCTTCAAGAGATTCGCGAGATCGGAGTCCCTGATTGTGATATGCTGAGTCACACAAAATTAAACAAAAAATTCAAATTTCGACAAAAATTGATTCATGATCTTCGCTCTAGGTTTAGGACGGAATATTTAGGCAAATTGATCGGTAAGAACGCGAAAAAAGAAACGCGTCAAGTAAAAATCGGTGATGTTGTATTGGTTGGCGACGACGTTCACAAACGTATAAATTGGCCCTTAGCACGCATTATAGAAGCAATTCCTGGAAAGGATGGGAATAGTAGGGTTTTTATCTTAAAAACTAAAGACGGGGTAATAAAGAGGCCGATTCAACGCCTTTACCCACTCGAAGTTCCACAAGAACCTTCTGGAGTGATGAACTATTTAGTAGATAAGGTTAAGACTAGATTAAAAAGGAGCGCTGTTGTAGAACATTGTTCTCAAGATATTGATGAGGCAAGCGTTGTGATTACTAAATCAGGCCGAGTGGTCAAAAGGCCTCAACGTTTAATGATATAATTGTTAATGTAACTTTACAAATATTGTGTTGTGAATCTTGGTGTTAATTCTGTATTTTTAGTTTGTTCTATGTTCTTTAGATGTATAACGATTTATTTTGTATTGTTTAACGTTTGTTTTGGGAAATTAAAACTTTTTCCCAAAAAAGGGGGCAGGATGTTGTGAATGCGCCTTAAAGGGAGAAAAAGAAGAAAAAGATGCCGCGTTGTGGGACATCGATCGCAACAAGTCAGTCGAAAAAAGTATGTGTGATAGCGTATATTAGAGTTGGCTCCCATTTTATGTGATCTTGTATAAGTTGTTTTCTGTTGTTGTTACTAAGTTTTTGTGTTTTGTTGCTACAATAAACATTTATAAAGTTAAAGGCCATTTTAATTATCAATTTCTGACACAGCTTGTATCGAAAAAACAGTGTCAAATTTCTCATTAAAAATTTCAGGTATATTCGTTTTTCTGTTCTTTGCTTGTTTATTTTTATTTTGCATTAAAAATGTATATGAAATCTTTACTATTTTTAAATTTTACATTTTTTTATTCTAATCAATGATATTGTTTCTGTATTAAAATTTGCTGAGATTTTATTATATGCTGATGATATGAAATTATTTTCCTCTATCACCTCGTATAGTGACTATCTTAATATGCAACATGATCTTGATAATGTCTCAGATTGGTGTAGTAGGAATGGACTTACTTTTAGCTTTGAGAAATGTGTAACAATTACTTTTTTTAGAAATTATTATAATGAATACAATTATTATTTATGTAACTCTTCGTTAGTTAAAAGAGTTACTACTATTAAAGATTTAGGAATTTTCTTTGACAGTAAATATACATTTTCATTTCATATTAATTACATTATAAGTAAAGCTACTAAAATGTTATTTTTCATATGGAGAAAATCCAAAGAATTTACTAATCCAGCTACTTTAATAGCACTTTATAATTTTTTAGTTCGATCGCAACTGATATATGGTTCTCTAATATGGTCCCCATACACAGCAACTGATTCTAATAGATTGGAACATATACAACACAGATTTTTTAAATTAATTTCCTTTAAAATGGGTAAATCAATACATAGATTTTCTCATGATTATTCAGAAATTGCTGTTGAACTTAGAATCTGTACATTGAATAGTTTTAGGCAATATTCTGATTTACTATTTCTGTTTAAGATTTTACACGGATTAGTTGATTCCAATTTCTTGTTATCAATGATAAAGTTTGAAGTTCCTACTAGGATTTTAAGAGATACGTCCCAATTCTTATTACCAGTTATTAATAATAAATTAATTGAGCTATCATCGTTATTTAGATCCATGAAAATTTGTAATGATAGACGTGATATTCCGGATATTATGGATACTAGGTCTATTCATTTATTTAAAAGTGAATTACGTAAATCTATTTTTATTTATCTTTGAAGATATATTATAATGAAGTTTTTTTTTTTTTGTTTATTTTGTTTGATGCCAGCTACTTGATGCATCTCCTACATTGTGATTATTTTATTTTATAAAGGACTATTAAGTCCGTTGATATGTTAAATAAATAAAAAAATAAATAAAAGTTTATTATTATATAAAGTTATCTAAATTATTAATAAGTGTTACTTTGTGCGGCCCGCCAAAAAATTTTTAAAATTTAAATTGGCCCGTTGATTAAAAAGGTTGCTCCCCCCTGATCTACACTATATAGACAACAAGCAATTAAATAAAATATTACACGAACAGCTATATGGTTAAAAAACACCTATTCGAAATTCACATCTGATGGTTATGCCCCCTCTTATGTCCCGTTTTTCATCTAACATTTATCAGTTTCCTGGCTAAATTGAGAACTACCTATATGTCTAAATTCTGCCTTGAATATTTATGTGCAACACTCCCCTTGTGGTTCAGGACACATGTGTATTCTGATCTATGCTTGACGGATCTAGACAACTCAAGATCCATGTCGTAACCTCTCATAATGAGTCAGGTTACCATTTGACGCTGTGACATTTGCTAGACACTCTCCTGAGCATTTAGAACGTGGGTAAAGGTGTGTGTGTGTGTGTGTGTGTGTGTGTGTGTGTGTGTGTGTGTGTGTGTGTGTGTGTGTGTGTGTGTGTGTGTGTGTGTGTGTGTGTGTGTGTGTGTGTGTGTGTGTGTGTGTGTGTGTGTGTGTGTGTGTGTGTGTGTTTTGTGTGTGTGTGTGTGTGTGTGTGTGTGTGTGTGTGTGTGTGTGTGTGTGTGTGTGTGTGTGTGTGTGTGTGTGTGTGTGTGTGTGTGTGTGTGTGTGTGTGTGTGTGTGTGTGTGTGTGTGTGTGTGTGTGTGTGTGTGTGTGTGTGTGTGTCATCATACAAAAGAATTCATAGGTACTTCGAAATATTTACAAAATAATTAAAGGTTGAATGTTTCATCGATACGCGAAATATCACTGCACAATTTTTTATGATGGCCCGCGAATTTTTCTGCGCGTCATCCGCCACAACGCAATTAATAGTTTTTGTTTGGGTCAGTTATCAAAGAAGTAGGAGAAATGTTCAGATAGATGTGGTTGAAAAAAATATATGTTCAGGGTTCGCTCATGCTCAGTAAAATGTAGTTGTGTAATGGACGCCGGCTGTATTTAGAAACAATTTAAGAAAATAACTTAAAAGTAAATCGGCTAAGAGAAATTGCTGGAAATTATTTTCAAGTTCATAGGATGATTGTAAGGGGGCGCAATTGCTATGACCAAACAGAACATGCAAAATTTTCAATATTTCTTGTGTAACACACTTTGTCCTATCTTTGCAAATATATGTGTATGAACTGTTACGATTTTATTCATACACTTCATTCAGGTCACGTGATGGTAAAGATAAAATAATTATAGTATAGAAGTATACATATATAATTTTTGCAAAAAGCCCTTCTCCAAGGCATAATATCATTGTGCGAGTAAAGGGCAGTCTACAAAATATTCCAATGGCGGCAGTAGAGACTGCAGTTGGTCTTAGACAGGAAAGAAATCTAAAGTTCATAGAAAATGATGGACGATAGTTCGAATATTTAGGACGTCATTGAGTAAAGTGAAATACTTCCGTAATTTCGGTTCCATAAACGCTTTTTTCGATCGTTTCGTCATTACAAGTCCCGGATATACAGGGTTTTTCAAGTTGATGGGCTATAAGAAGTATATGAATTAGTAGAAGGAAGTCAATTCTGAAACTTGGGCTCATTAGGTTATTGTTTATGCCGCTTCTTTTAAAAATATTTTCAAGTTCGATTTAGATCCGGTTATACCGGAAGTCGATACCAACTTTGTTATTTTAAATGGAATGGTATATTTTTCACGCTGAATTCGAATAAAACGTGTAATTCTAAGGTAAGTTTGATGACCAACTTGTACACCTATGACGATCGGTTTCTGAGTTAATTTAATTTATAGAAAAAAAATTGCTACCGCAACCCAAATTATAAAACATCATAACTTCCACAAAATACGACTTAGAGTGTTGAAATTTTTACTAGTAATAGCTGAATATTAGTGCTAACGCCTTGACAAAATTGAATTAAATAATTTATACAGGGCGTTCAAAATAAAATTCTAAAATTGAAAAACTTCAAACACGAATTACTTCGTTTTTTCAAATAGCACCTACTATTTTTATTTTTTCAATCGATTCCTTTTTTTATCCTCTTTCGATCCATATGGATACTTCCTATTTTATTTGAAAATTTTGGAATAATTTTGAATTATTACTTAAAATAGGAAGTATCCATATGGATCGAAAGAAGATAAAAAAAGGAATCGATTGAAAAAATAAAAACTAGTAGGTGCCATTTGAAAAAACGAGGTAATTCGTGTTTGAAGTTTTTCAATTTTAGAATTTTATTTTGAACGCCCTGTATAAATTATTTAATTCAATTTTGTCAAGGCGTTAGCACTAATATTCAGCTATTACTAGTAAAAATTTCAACACTCTAAGTCGTATTTTGTGGAAGTTATGATTTTTTATAATTTGGGTTGCGGTAGCAATTTTTTTTCTATAAGTTAAAATAACTCAGAAACCGATCGTCATAGGTGTACAAGTTGGTCATCAAACTTACCTTAGAATTACACGTTTTATTCGAATTCAGCGTAAAAAATATACCATTCGATTTAAAATAACAAAGTTGGTATCGACTTCCGTTATAACCGGATGTAAATCGAACTTGAATATTTTTAAAAGAAGCGGCATAAACAATAACCAAATGAGCCCAAGTTTTAGAATTGAATTCCTTCTACTAATTCATATACTTCTAATAGCCCATCAACTTGAAAAACCCTGTATAAGGTTTGAAAAATGTATTATAGTTGTTGTATTTCATCCACCTGATGAAGCCACAGTGTGGTGAAACGGTCGTTGTGGACTCATAAAAATAAACATTTTGAAACTTAAAAGACTGTTTTCTTATATTATCGTTAATTTAAATGTTATTAGGTATCACTGGAAATTGTTTTCCTATTAAAAACTTAGCCATGCCAGTGTAAGCGAGATCTTTCTTAACGTCAACGAGTTTAGGAATTTTCCATAGTGTATCCAAACCAATTTTTACCGTATGTTCCCTGCCTGTCAGCGCTTTTTCCACAATACCTTTTATCTCCAAATGTCAAACGAGCGGTTGACTTCCTTATTGTTTTGTATGTGTGTTGAGATCCTCAACACTTCAAAATGGAAACTTTAGAGAACAGACTGAGACAATTTTACAGTAGTATACGTACGTTCCCTCTGAAGCATTAACAGGAGCGTCAAAATGTCATTCCTGTTGGCCATCGTCATTACCATCGGATTTGCCAAGTGGCAGGCTGTAATGTTCTGGATTTCAGAATGTAAGGGTATGTGATGCAGAGTTAATGTATTTTATTTCAAAGGTAAGCTCTTTATTCTTATGGCCTTGGACACCAACTGGTAGTCAATCACCATACTTTCTTATTGAAGTTCAACGGTAAGAACCTGTTTTTTCTATCAACTTAGACCTTTAATTTTTGTTATAGTCACGCTCCCAGTCACTTCCTTCTTACAGTCCAGGGGGTACAAACGGTAAGCGAAATGAAGAATCCGCTGAGTTTTTACTTTTGTTGTGTCCATAAAAACGTTTTGACTAATGCGTTAGTCAACGAGATTTACCAAAAACAATGCCTCGTTTAAAATTCACTCTTTTTAATTAAAAAAAGGAACAACACAATTGTTGGACGAGCATTTATTCTTCATTTAAAATGCATTTGGATATTTTTAAAATACATACTTAGAAACGTAATACTCTCATTTTTATGCATAAAGTGGGTCGAGCACGCCTAATGGGTTTATTAATTTTCATTATCTTCAAAAGAACTACCGTTCTCGTTGAGAAAATAATGTTTTTCAAACTCAATTTAACTTCTACTAATTGATCAATAACGACGGTTTTATATTGTAATTTTTCACTCACGAAAAACACCATGCAAAACAGCCAAATGGATGTCAAAGTGTTTCACAGTGCTTATTTTTTTTGCAGTTTTTTTTACCACAGGATTAAACCGTTCGTATTACATGATGCTGTGGTAGATATTAATTAGTTACAAGATCAAAGAAAAAGAGGACCTTTGATGTTTGCCCGGACGATAAAATAAGATCCGTTTGTAGCTCTGCGCTTTTTGCAAATCTGGGATTTATTTTGGAATCTAATTAAATTCCATTACATGCCAGTGTCAAAGCAGCCCATACTAACAGTGGCAAAAGGACATTAAATAGGAGAGATTATAGTCATTTCATTAAATGAAATCCATTTTTTTTAAATAAAACAGTAGTGAGTATCTATATGAATCGAAAGAGGATAAAAAAAGGAATTGGAAAAATAAAATATGGTAGGTGCCATTTGAAAAAACAAAGTATAAATTGTTTAGTTAAATTTTGTCAAGGCGTTAGCACTGATATTCAGTTATTACTAGTAAAAATTTCAACAGTCTGAGTTACGATTTTTTATAATTTGGGTTGCGGTAACGATTTTTTTTCCATAATTTAAATTAACTCAGAAACCAATCGCCATAGGTGTATAAGTTGGTTATCAAATTTACCTTAGAATTACACGTTATATTCGAAATCAGCGTAAAAAATATACCATTCCAATTGAAATAACGAACTTGATGTCGACTTCCGGTATAACCGGATGTAAATCGAACTTAAAAATATTTTTAAAAGAAGCGGCATAAACAATAACCAAATGAGCCCAAGTTTCAGAATTGAATTCCTTCTACTAATTCATATACTTCTAATAGCCCATCAACTTGAAAAACCCTGTATATTGAGAGTTCATCTATTTAATTATATTTTTTTTCTGGCTACTACAAAAAGGTGGCTTTGTACGATACATTAATATTGTTTAGGACGTAATTTTAATGTGTAGATTCTTAATTGCTACCAATGTTCAGTTTTTTTTGTGAAAGATGTGAAATAACTCTAATATTTTTTACTATAAGATTAGATTAGTTCAAAGATTTCTTCTTCAATATCCATTTTTTTTGTGTAAGTATTCAGAAGTCTTGATTCATTTACTCTCAATTCCAAGATTTGGTTGTTAATCAGTAGCAATTTATTTATGCCGCGTGTAACCAAAATTCACTTTGCTTACGAATAGTAAAATATACAGGGTGTTCATTTTTAATCTGTTATCGTAAATATTATACCAGGAAAGTTTAAATAGAAAAATTACCTTTATAAAAAGTATTGCTAGGCTCGAAGTAGGGCATCAAATATTGGCCTGCAATTTATTGTTAATGTAATTTTAATATGTTCATACAAAGTAGGGTACCTAGGGAGACCCAAGATATCAAATTAGTGACCTTCATTCAAATGAAACAATTCGTAGTGGTCATTAAATTGATAGATTTAGGTATCCAGTTCGCGTTTTTTCCAAAATGTGGGGTTAAAAGGGACGGGGCATTGATTTAAAAAATTAAGTTAACCCTCAAATAACCTCCAATGTTAAGGTCAAAGTTCAATTTATAGGTGACAATCCCCTCTAAATCTAAGGACAAAATATTGGAAAATGTGTAGGTACCATACCTGTCAGGAAAGAACGAATTTTATTTGGCTTTATTAAATAATTAATAACTTCAAACTAATTACAATAAATGCATAAAACTACTTGCTTATTTATTTGTCAACTAGGGGGCTTTGATAATAGCAGGGATTTTTATGGTGATTTAGGGTGAGTAATAGCGATTACCCGCTACACTACCCTAACCCTTCTGACTCGCCTATTGACTCTTTAATTCTTGACCACTGTCTGACGAACTAATTAACTTCCAAGTGAGCTCTTTTATAATGACCCACATAGTGCTCTTTTAGTTTCTCTCAAATGGAACATTGGAACTTGGTCACGGCCTACATATAGTATGCGTCAGAAATACATAAAATACAATATAATATTAAAAATACAATATGAATGAAGGGTATAAAAATTCTTATTCTAATGAGGTTGCAAATAAAAAAACACGTCATTATTCTAACGAAGGTTATTATCTAAAAACTGTTTTAGAGAGCCTAAATTCGCTCATTCTCTGCCTTTTAAGTGTGTTTGGCAATTTGTTATAGATGTTAATCCCCATATCCCTCAATAGTTTTTTTGACAAATTGTGCATGTCCTGCTTTCTCCTTGTGTTATAATTATGTAAATCACTATTTTTTGGTATAAGGCTTTGGTTCTTATGAATTACTGCACTTGTCTCTAAAATATATTGTCCAGTTAGGGTTAGTATGTTCAATTTTCGGAAGAAGTTCTTGCATGGGGTCATTTGGTTTACTCCCGCTATCCATCTTACAATTCTTTTTTGTGCTTTAAAAACCGCTGGCATCATTACAGAGGATCCCCAGTAACAGATTCCGTAGGATAGGCGGGAAAGTACTTGTGCGTAGTACCTACACACAAAGTAGTTGCTTTGTTGTGTGTAGGTACTTGCTTAAAGTTTCTTATTAGGTAGCAAATGGTTGACAATTTTGAGTTTAAGTTTTGGCAGTGAATTTTCCAGCTAAATGTTGAGTCAATGCTAACTCCCAGAAATTTTATGATTGGTTGTAGCTCTAATATCTCATTATTATTGCCATTGTTAATAGTTATTTGTTTTACAACTATTCAAGTATAAGAAATTGCAATTGAACCAATCATTGACCTCATGAAGAACTTCATTACATGATTTTTCGAGTGTATTGTCGACCTTATCCGACACAATTAAAGAAGTATCATCAGCGTATAGCGTTGCAGAAGCTTTACCTTTTAGGCAATTCTCAAAATCGTTTATGAACAGCAGGAATAAGACAGGACCTGGTACTGATCCCTGTGGTAATCCTAAACTTATTGTCTTTTCCTTTAATATACATTCTGTCGTCCCCTTGGAGTCTTTATGTGGTACTACCACTGTAATGCATCTGTCAGTTATAAAGGATTCTATCCATTGTTTTGCGACACCTCTAATACCTAGTTTATCAATTTTATATAGCAATCTGTCATGTCTCACGCAATCTGTTTTATTAATTTCCTTTTTCAGACCGTAGGTTTGTTTGAAAGAAAAAAAACTGATAAATGTCCTAATACGTAACGTGCATCACACCTGTTTACCTGATGATGCACACTTCGAAGTTTATTTTGTCCATAAGATATTTAAGGAAGAAATGGAAAAATGTCTTTAGTGTAGCCTAGATATTTTAACCACCATACGTTCGTATGCTGATTGAAAGTCTTTCTGTTAATAAACTCCGTGTGTATGCTTCAACGTTCAACAAATGCAGAACTCATTGTATTTGAACATTTGATGTTCTTTGACGACAAAAGTAAATTTCTATTTTACGATTCAACCGAAAATGAGAAAAGAATATGAAAAATTAAGTTAAATTATTGTACTTATTGATAACTTACCAACAAAATATAGGGATATTCTATTACATGCAATCATCTGATGAACAGTAGGTGATATAGAAATGTAAATAAAAAACATCGACAAAAATATTCCTATGTTCGGTTCGTAAGTTACCAGATCTGTATACTAATTAGATGGTTGCGGCGTTAGGAGCACAACTTTATTTTTCCTACTCTTATCGCGGCGCAACTTGTACCTCGCTGGGAGCACGGACTCTCAATTTTTTTAGGGGTGAAAAACAAAATGTTAATAAAATCTAACCCAAATTAACCAAAATAATATTCCTTTGATTTATCTTCACATTGATGGAAGGGCATTTTATTAACTTTGTATTGTACGGGTTACTTTATGGAATATTCCCCCTCACAGGAACCGATATTTTTTGAAAAGAAAAATGTTTCTTCTAGAATATGGGGTATATTGGTTTTTAACTTTGGCCAATATAGGAATCAAATGGCTTTCACGGTCGGTGGTCGGTGTTATCAGAATAATGTCCGATATTCGGGCTTGAGAGCCGTCGTCTGGGATTTTTCCGTCTGTGAGAACACTGATGAAGTTTTGTCAACTGCTGTGGTTGGTATCCTCAGGGAACGTAGCGAGGGCGTAGAGAGGAACTCAGCCCGATGGACTCTACGCCCTCGCTGCATTCACTGAGGATGCCAACCACAGCAGTTGACAAAACTTCATCAATGTTCTCAAGGATAGAAAAATCTCAGACCACGGTCCTCAAATCTGAATATGGAACATCATTCTAATGTTGAGATCAGTTTGGTTCTTCAAAATTATCTTTCAACCCCTAAAAAATATGCGAAGGAGTGTAATATTTGTACAACCTACCACGGGGACCGTGCTCCATGTGCTCTTTTCGAGAAGTTAGAATTGCCTTTAGTAATATTATTTTTCTTAAGATTTCGATAGTATGTAATAAAAAGTTTGTTGCGTGCGTGAATGTTAAATGTTAGTGTGTTATGTATAGGTAGGTATATGTGATGCGCGTTGGAAAGCTACCTCGAACGAACCTGGTTGCCGTGACAACGATTGGAAGTAATAATAAGGCGTCTACGAAGCCGTTCACCAAGTACTAAACACGGCACGCACATTTTGCCGACATTCCGTCCGTCACAAAAGTCAACTTGCTGTTCGGAGGTTGAAGGCAGTATTCGTCGAACCGAGGCAAAGAGCAGTCGGTCGGCGCTGTCAGCCAATTTTTTATCGAAGAACACAAATTTCCGCGGTCCGAGTAAATTTCGTCAAATATCACGCCCCAAAATAGCTCCGCTTTCACATTCGGTGCATTTTCCGGGGCTCGGTTTTCCGCGTGTAGTTGTGTCAATTTCTAAACGAATCGGATTGCACGACCTAGCACGAAGGGGTAAGTTGATGACCGGAGTCGTATGAGCAGGGTATCCCAAATTCAACTCCTGATATGATATTACACGACGCATATTTACTAAATGACACTCAAAATACTTTTTATTATTCCCTTTTACTTTCACCCTTCAAAATCGTTCTTTCTTTATTTCATTTCCTCTTCTTCAAAAGTGTTCGTAGATGTTGCCTTTAAGTGGGCACATTTTTATGCAAGCTAGAAAATAGGCTTTTAACCATTTTTTTTTTCCATATTAGAGACCTACAAGGGCACTACTTAATACTTTTAAGTAGGTAATTATGGTGCAAGAAATTTTCTGAAACTTTATTTAAGTACATTTATATTTTTTACATTATTTGGTACTTAATTATACCATTAAACTTAATGGGATTTAAAAAATAATCAATTAAATTTAAATATTTGCATGTGGAATGAATTTAAATTTTATTGATTTTGGTGAAAGTGCTAACCACATTTTTTAATTTTTTATTCCAGGTACTCTTTTAAATTGTGCTTTGAAATTAAAAAAATATCAAAACTAGTTGTGTATGTTGATATTTAAAATATATTAAAAAATAAAATTTACTTTGCACACTTGACTATAACAAAGAAACAAAGGCCCATCCCACTAGCAATATAATTATTAAATAGTAATATTGTAGTATGTTTTTTTTAGGGGTTGTCTTTGGGACGCCATGTATATATGCGAATCATTGGCGACAGGTGGTTGTTAGTGTATCTCCACAGTCCACATGTGTGGTGGCTAGCACTCGTGTTTTTGGTTGCTTTGTGTGACATCCATTGTCATTTCTTATTGTTGAGTCGAAAACAATCGTATTATTTTAATAAGTCTTCTGCTGATGATACTCGATGGAATGCTTCAAAATAAACGCGACTCAGCCTTGACATTATCGATTTAGAGACAAAAGAAGGTCGAATTGCGATGGCTCGCTCTCCGTTTTCATATAATCAAGATTTGAGAGCGCTCCATGAATGAATTGACATTCTTCATAAAAGAATGGCATCTCAAAAGTGATGATCTATACTTAGAAATTAGAACATGAAGGTATTTCTAAGAGAATAGCCGTACCCACCTATCTAGATAAGCAGGTCACGTAAAACAATTATCGATGAATTTATGTCTTAAGGGCGTTATCAATGGCAATTCCACCGTGTGCGTATAATTACATCAATGAAGTGAATGTTTAATTTTATCTGACGACATGAGAAATTAATTATGTAAGCGGGAGTGTGTTATAATTTGCTGCTATTTATAATGTGCATCATTAACACGTATACCGCGGTTACGGGGCAATTTGTAGCACGCGCGGTTCATCAATGATGTCGAACAAGTCAATTCTCATCGCAGAAATGAATTTATAATATAGTTTCGTACCTAACGTATGCATGGAACAAACAATCTGAATACATTTTTGTATTCAGGGAGTGCATTATTACAGAGATTAAAATTGAATAAAGGCACTTATGAGGATCCAGGAAAATCTGAAGGTAAATAACTAGATAGCAAAAGATGATGAAGTGTTGTGTGGTTAAATTAACATCTATCGTCATCTGTTAGAAACCTATGCAACTTGCAAATAATACTATAATCGAAATTATAATTATCGTATCTTTTAAGTTGGACCTAATTACCTACACAGAAAAATGGTCGAATAGTTCCGGAGTTTATCTCACCTAAACACTATGCCACGAGATTTAGATAAAATACAGAAGATTATCAT
This sequence comes from Agrilus mali, assembly GCA_029378335.1. Taxonomy (NCBI): domain Eukaryota; kingdom Metazoa; phylum Arthropoda; class Insecta; order Coleoptera; family Buprestidae; genus Agrilus; species Agrilus mali. The sequence continues at coordinate 10,408,300 of CM055662.1, forward strand.
TTTACTTAAATTAAAACAGATTCACCCCTAATAATCACCAGTAAATTTAGTTTTTAGATTACTTTTTTATTCTTTATAATTTTCTGTAGGTATCTACTAATCTTACCTTCGCTATAATTTTTATTGAAACATTGTATATTTGGTACCTAACCGATGAATCTTCATTACCATAATTATTATTTGAGTTCTGGTTTACAGACCCAAAATGCATGAATAAACGCTTAAAATTCTCTTACTCATCCTCATTCCGTCGCACACGAAGGTTTTCCAAAAACGAAGATTTGCTATTAGAACACCTTGAGAATTATAACATTAGCATCTGAAAATGGGAAGTGACCAAGTTGCACCTCCCCACCGCATATGCTATAAAAAGAGGTGGTTAGCAGTCTCCATTAGTTTTTGTGATTACCTATTGCAGTTTTTTTATGTCCATCATAATTTTGAAGTATACTGAGGATTTGTACTTTGCAGTCCCCATAGTTTGTAGAAGAGATGGGTTGGTATTTGTAATTTTTAATCAGATTAAAAGAGTGTACTTCTTGTGTCTGTTTATTTATCTTTATTGTCATTTAAGAATTATAAATGCAGTCAAACTTCGATAACTTGAATCACCATGAGACGCAAAAGTATTTCGAGGTATCGAGACTTCGAGTTATTCAATAATAATGTATATACATAATTATGTGCTTATTTTTTGTAAAAGAACATTTGTGTGTATTTATTGTATGTTACAAATACATAGATATAGGTAATATCTTTTTTCAGTACCTCGAATATGCATTTTTGACCATAATAAAGAGACATCTTTGCCCACACAGGTCATTGGAATGTGTATTGCTTTATTAATATTTTGACCATTTTTCTGAAAGCATCACCATCCTCTATAAACAAAGCAGTTAGCTTGCAATCGTCAAGACATTCAGTCTTATAATCATTCTTTTTTGCTCTTTTTTTTTGTTGTATTTGTTGTCTTTGTTATTGTTATTTTTCATCGTTGTTGTTTTTTTGTGATTGTTTTATATTTACATTTTTAATAAAATGTTTCTACAGTGAATGTTTTAATTCGCTTAATTGTTCGTTCACGAATAATATTGAACTTCGTCGTATTAGTTTACGACAAAAAGTGATAACTGCTCCCGAAATTATCTTAGCACGTTATCCAGATCTCAACATAAGTATTTTAAATTCTTATAAGTAATTATAATATTTAAATGTTCCATTATTTTAGTCTCCGTAACCCTACACTAATATTTAAGTATATGTATGTAAAAGAATAATGTTAGCTAATTCACAACAATACTTTTATTGACCTTAATTACATAAGCTTTTTATATATTTTTTATATACGTATTCTATCTCTTAATTGTCTAACGGAATCTTCAGTCTTGTACTATAACTCGGCAAGAATTTTATTATTATTGTATTAACATTTAGATAACACTGACAGTTGTACGATCTACAAAAGTAAGTATTTTAGAATAAAACTAAGAAGGCATAGCCGATTTCGTGAGTGACCAAGTGAGCGTTAAAATGCCAGACTTTTCAGATTAGCTGCGACATACCTAAATACAAATACAATTGTGTTTAGCTGTAAAATCATTAAGTACGTTAATAGAAAAAGACTCACAATTGTATTACAAGACTATCTACTGCTTCTACCTAATTAAAAATAACTTTTATAACTATTTACGAATACAATGCGTTCAGTGACAATAAAAATAAATAAGTTATTATAGAACTTGGAAAAAAAGATATTGAGTGTCATGATTTAAAATTTACTGAGTATTTTAATAATAATACATATAGGTACATATATGTATGTGCTTATTTTTTGTAAAAGAACATTTGTATGTATTTATTATATGTTACAAGTAAATAGACAGATGAATAGATATAGGTAATATCTTTTTTCAGTGCATCACTTTCAACTTTTTATAAGATTTAATTATTGGTCGAAATGAATTAAATTACGTTTTGATGAGAGATAATCGTAGAAAATGAACTGCCGCACTGCTTGCATAGTGCCCTTATTAAAAAGAGACGTTAAAATCGTACGTTAATGAGGGATTTTTTCCCACCAAATTCGACTTAATAAGGTTGATGCTAGCTAGATACTATCTTCGAATTATTAAAATATGTACTCTAGTAATAGAAGTTCGATAGTTTGAGTTAACAATTAAAAATTACACGCATTTTTCATAATTGATGGTATTGCCAACCCATTTGGATCGACTTATCGACGTTCGAGTTATCGTAGTTTGACTATATACTCCATTATTCAACATATGTGTCTTTTAAGAGTTGTCTTGATACTGTTTAATTGTGAACCTTTATAAGTACTTCAATGTGGCAAAATAAAAGCTATTAGTAAATTAATTCGAAAGGAAGCATTTTGTAAGCAGGTACATATGCATTTCATGCTCACATGTGGTGTAGCTTAAACTTATTTATAATAAAGCCCACCAACGTTTTTAAAAAAGCAGATATTTTGACGTGAGAATTTTCGATTGAAAATTAGGGTGCTTTTTCGATATTAAGTAAAAATAAGGTGAAAAAAAATATTTCAAATCAAAAAAATTTCAGCGTGTTTAGGACATAAATAGGTAAGTTTTCACAAAATTTCGTAAAAAAAAATTATTTGTAAAAGATAAAAATAAAAAAACAAAAAGTTGAATTTTTCACACAAATTTTGAGGTTATGTGACAAAAGTGAAAATACAAAAGTTGTAGATCTTTTATTGCCTACAACTTTGCCATTTAACTTTTTTCCATAAGACCTGTAGTTTTTCCGGAAATGAAGGAAAACCGTTTTTTACCCTAACTAACTCACCTCCTTCCCCTTTCCGACCTCAGATCGCCCGTAAATTATTTTTCCTTTCATTTCTGTTATAATCTCTTCCTTTTCCAATAGGTTTCATCCTACTATATTTTTTTTTCACTTTTTACTATTTTTGAAGGCTTCAGCACTGGTCTAATTCCTTCCCTTATCTAATTCACCTCCACAAATAAATTCTAGTACATGTATATATCAAGTAAAATAAAAATATAACTTATTATTCTCATTTAAAGAAATCCAAAATGTCAACAAACTTTTACAAAAATCGAATGTTTACACGTTTAATTGTTAGAGCTCGTTTTATGCGCAAGCAATATGCTTTCCCTGATTCCTCTCTAATGTTAATGATTTAACAGTGCAATTGTGTATCTTTGCTCACACGAGCTAGGCATATTTTGACTGAACGATTTGCAAACCACAAATAGGTACCTACGTAGTAATAGCTTTACCTTTTACACCCAGACTCAATTTGTTATAATTTTAGGGCTGCCACTGGTTTTTCTTTATTTCAGATAATTTAATTTTGATGATAAATGAGCATTTTCAAAAAAAATACATAACCAAAAAAAGTGCTAAGAAGATATGATTTAATGTTATTGTTGAAATATCTGACAATGATGTATATGTACTAATACGTAGATACTTATTGTATATAACAACAAAAAAAGTGTAAAATTAATAAAAAGAGTAACTTGTTTAATCTTGGATGACGTAAATAAGAAGAAACGGTTTTAGAATGGATAAACATGAGTGTGATTTGTTTTTTGATAATAACAAAATAATAAGTTAAATTAATTACTTCTACATTTCTATAGTCAGGTAAATATCATAATAAATGTCACATTTACTTTTTTATATCTTTGGCTTGATGTTAATACATTTCAGTTTGTTTTTCATTTTTTTTTGTATTATCTACCATCAGATAATCATAATCACCTTGCGTACCTATTTGTCTTTTACAGCTGTTTCTTTTATATTAACGTTGGGCTGTAAATAATGTAGGTGGATGGATATGTAATAACTTTTTTAGTATGTCATTCGTAGATGTATTCCGGTTCGAAACTTGCAGTTCGAAGGTCGCTAGAACGGATGTCAGGTGAACCGGTTAAAAACATGTAGTAGACAACAATTTTTTATCTCGGTAAAATTGTCTGTTGGTCAGTTCCTAACTAGTTTATTATTGAAAGTGAATTAAGTAGGTACATATACAAATTATTCTTTTCATCTATAGTTATGGAATTTATTTTTCACTTTAATTTAATTACAATTGAAAATTCAGGCATTTAATAAGCATATGGTAATATAAAACGGAACTTTTTAAATGAATATACCAACAACACGTTTGCTTTCACGCCCTCCCTCGTCGGGAATCGAACCCGGACCTTTGGTTCAACGTGTTACTGCTCTACCGTTGAGCTACGAAGGGTGATAACAGCAACAACAACCAACGTGTAGCCCGTTAACTCTAAGGTCTGGGCTCGATTCTCGGCGGGGGCGTGACAATAGCAATTAAAAAAAAATCCTCTTTAATTTGAGCTTATCTGTAGTAGGTGTGATTTAATTAATTAATCATCAATTAATGTGTTGACGTTTATATGATACTATACAGGGTTATTCACGCTATACGGCACGGAATATTATGGCCAAAATATGAAAATTTTAAAAACTTTAACTTTTTGGTTATATAGAGGTCTATTATGGTTACCTTTTAAAATTATTTTCATATTATACAGGATGTTCAAAATGCCCTAAAAGTATCAATGTTGTTTTTTTAAATGGAGCCCCTTGTATATTATTGCATTTTTTGATTCTCTGATCAAAATAAATGTCTGCTTTGATAAGGTTTATAATACCTAAACATTAAGGTTTTTCCAATAATTAGAATTTTATCAAAATTTAACCTAATTTTCATGATTCAAATACTTAAAAAGTATTTAAGTCATATAAGCGAAATTTACAATGAAGTGTAACAATAGATCATATTTTATATCCTAATTATAATAAACTCGTCGTCTTATACAGAGTGTCCAAAAATTAATACTACTTAAGTAAGAACTTTAAGGGGCTGTAACTTGATAAATTTAAATGGAACGCCATATTTTTTAACATATCAGGAGACGTATTCTTTAATTACCTATCGATTGGTATGAGGGTGTTCACAAGCTAAGTCTTCCCATTTTTACAGGAAACGCTGAATAATTGTTTTTTGCCTCATATGGGGCTTTTTAATTAAATTAAAAGTGCATTTTATGACCAATAATCGTACAAACCGAAATGCCTCACTGCTTGCATAATACAGCTATTAAAAAGGGACTTCCCCAGATAATTTCATTTTTCAAAGTTGACGCCAAATATTATCTTCCAAGTATCAAGAAGTTCGAGTTATCAAATAAAAATTACAGGTACAGATATTTCACTTATATAATTGATTGCAAACCAATTTGGTTCGACTTATCACAAATTCAATTTATTGACATTAGAGTTATCGAATTTTAACCGTATTTCAAGTGTTTAAATATTTAAAAATAATTTTTTTAGAACATTTATATTTAGTTATTTATTTTATAAGTTAGAAGGTAGCATGCTTTCCATTTTGTTTCGCTCAAAAAAAAGTATTTTAAGTTAGTTTGATATTTAAATGATGTTCTGTAATTTTAGATGCTTTTTTTCCAATTACCTAGTTACTTTGACTGCCAGATTGTCATAAAAAGCATTTGGAAATTCTTACGTTTTTATGCTACACAAGTTGATGCTCAGTGAGTATTGGCGTTTGAAATTGTTATATTTACATAGTTCCATCGTTAGTTCTCCGTACCTATTGGTTTTGAACATAAAATTTTGAGGGGATTCTTTTTAATATTATATTAGTAATGTGCGTTTTAAGCAAAATCTCATTAAAAAGACAAACAATATTTTTCAAAGTGTGGGGTATGATTTCGTGGCATAAAATAAAATATAAATGTTGAAGTAGATAAAATTATCTTAACTCCTGCGAATTCGAACAAAATTGTAGATAAATTTTCTATTGTTACTAGTGTCATTTTATACATTTCATTTTTATGGTGTTCATTTTTGACTGACATTAGAATCACATACCCATTTACATTTGAGGTCAATCGAATAATGGAAAGTGGGTGAAAAATCAATTAGATGGTTTAATTGTTAGCAGTGACGTTATAGTGAATAAGGAAAATTTTGCCAATAACACAATAATATATAATATATAAACTTACTTATAATACACGTCTTACGAACGATTATCGTCTACCTGAGGCACAATGTAGGGGAATTTGCTGTTATTTTTAGATAATGGACTTCTTATAGGGTTTTCGTTTTTTTTTTTCTTTTAAAATATAGAAAAACTGAAAAAGCGTATAAAATACTTTTCCCTAATTCGACAATTCAACCTGCACTCTCAAATTTGAATATAAATATAAGCTGTTCTTATGACAAGTTTAATTCTCTAATATTCTTACTGCTACCTAATTCAATATATCACGTATTTTTCTCAACACAACTTCGAACTTATATCTGTCATTCTCTTCTATCAAAAACTGTCAAACTGTCCAACGCTGTTCCTTATATAGTGCTGTGGACGTTTCTAGGTGACTCTCGAAACGTCCAGCAACTTTTGAACCTTCTGGAACGCGTCATAGGTAACTTTCACTCAACTTTTGCAGTCGGCGCGTGTCAACTTCATCGAAAACGCCACGTCCGTCACATTACTTTATGAGCAATTACATTCCGGCGTTTCGTTGGCAATTGCGGCTGCTCTTCAGCCCCAAACCATAATTCTACAATTACACTTTCTGGTTTAATAGTAATAGTAATAGTGTTTTAATAATATTTATACTCACTTGATCGATAATTCATAAATTTAATTTACAAAAGTGAATGTTTCAGTATAAATTAACTTTTCTACGTACAAAGCATTATCGGCAAATAATAAACATTATAAAATATTGTACATATTACTAATGAAATGCAATTAAAATTACCTTGTTAAATAAATGATCTGATTTTACATTAATATCAAATTAAAAATTTGTGGATCTAGAACAAAAATGTAAAGTGCATAGTAAAAATAAGTAGTAGACACATGGTAAAAGAGATATATCTACAGTTGCAATATTTGTAATTGTTTGTTTTTTTAATAAAATTATCTAATGAGTTTTTGTTGATTTTTATATAATTTTGCAGTTTTGCATAAATATTCCGTGCCATTAATTACTAACCTTTTACAGTATTTGTAATTTACATGAAATTTTATCTTTAAAAATATTTTTCGTTAGAATAGACAAGTAGGATTTTTTTTCAGTAGGTAATTTGAAATAAACAGTACGTGTGGAACAGCAAATACCTACTAATTACTAATAAGGAATATAACAGGTTTATGAGTGTCTATTTATGACAATATAGGAGAACACGATAACATAATGTCAATAATGAAAATATCGCTATAATTAGTGCAGTGAGGCAAAGTTTGGATGCTAATTGTTGGTGAAAATTATGCAGCATCTGACAGTATTAAATGACGAGTCTAGAAGCAATGTATCAGTAGGTACGTGTTGTAGGAATTTATGACGGAAATTAATTTTCGCGCCATTGAGCAGAAGGGAAGCAGCTAAATCCTCTAACTGCCAATAGATAATTCAATTCGATGCGTTGGATTTGGAAAACGGTTAAATGCTTTTTCACGAAATGTCTTACATTAACGTTAACAGTACAACCTGATGTATTTATTTGAAAACTATCAAGCAGGTGTACTTTCAGTCCGTCAAAATGGTTTATTACTAGCGATGTAAATTTCGGCTGATAGTCCAGTCAAAATAGACAAAAAAAGTCATAACTTAGGAAAAATCCGCATAGAGCTGAAAATTGGCAGACATTAAATAAATAAAATGTCAAAAATCCCCTTCGATCCTATTTCTGCAAAAAAAATTATCAAAGGTCAAAGTGCAAAATTAAGCTTTTTTTCCATTTTTCTCGAAAACGGTCAATGTTATCGTGAAAATAGATTTGACAAAAAATGTAGATCATACAATTCTCTACAAAAGTGGCCCAGACACTTTTTCTCATACGACTCACCATTCGTGAGATATCGCGGTTTTAACAATTACAAAATTCATATTTTACATAATATGCCTGTACACGTCATCGGACGTTCAATATAAATAAAAATAAGAAACTATTGGTTTGTGTTACTTACACAATAAAACTTGTATAAATTGAATGAGTATTTTAAAATAAAAGACTATACGGTCAGTCCCTAATTCCCTTCGTCGGTAACCTTATGGCAAGTGTGGCTAGGCAATGAGCTGAACCCAGAAGAATGGGGTTGGAAATTAACAAATACATTACAGTATTTCTATGTCATTACCATATAAAACTATCGTATTGCTATACCATAGATAGTAAAACGAAAATGTATTTACGATCAAAATTTATGCACTGCCACTGAATTTTATTTATGTGTATCTATTCAAATCAAAATTGTTCATTTCACAGATTTGTTTTTATTATAAAGAAAGACGTCCCATCTTCTAAAAGTAACATAAAATTTTGTATGTTAACATAATTCTACATTCATCACATATTTGCTTCAGGTAAACTTGGCCTTTACACATCATCACCTGCTCGTAAATTATGTTTTACTGGAGGAAGTAAACATTCTGTCTATCGTTTTAGGGATCTGTAAAGAAGCGAATTCGACGTAGTTCGTAAATGAAAATCGCAAACTACATTGTCCTTTCTGTTTCTTAATAAATATTAAAAAGATGCTACTAACGAACAATAGAAACAGTTTAAAGACATTTAAATTCGACCTTGAAGGTTGAGGTACAATGCCTACCTGCGTCAACGAAGAGTGACGAATATTGAATGCGCCTTTTTTTGGATATAGATAACATTGCAAAAAAAGAAACCGTGTAGGTACTGAAAATAGATCGGTTACATAAGGTAAAGTTCCTCGCTTATTATCTTATGAATGGATATGTCGTAGGAAATTATCTTGAAAAGAAACCATTATGTATAGGCACGCCAAAATCATTGGACATTAAAATGTAAAATTGCAGTGAGATGTGGTTGTGATTTGTAATATTTTGTTAAGATCAACAGCCAAGGTGTATTTCATGTCTTAACAGCTTTCTCGTGAGTTGCATTATAGTGAAGTCAGAGAAAAAATAAAATTCTAATTTAGTGGAAGAAAAAGAGATCATACATCGAAAATAGATAAAAGGTCACACAAAAGTTTTATAACTCATTAACGGTTGTAAATTAAATGTGCTTTAAAAACTAACACAACGCGTAGGTATTGGGTTTAAGGAATAATAGATAATTTATGAGTTACGGGATAACAACTAACAAAACTATATAACTCAGCTTGTTCAAAGCTGTAAAAATAAGATTTTTCAAGAAATGTTTAACCTCACTTTCATCATAAAGGAATACCTAGCCCAACCTAACCGGTTTTATCTAACGGTATCAAAAATTTGAAACCATTTTTGGCACGTTCCATCAAAACTTACTTTAATAAAATGTTTAGAATCTTAGACTATCCTTATGAGAATAAATAATCTCATATATAGTGCTCATATTCCAAAATATTGTTTTCATTAATTGTTTTATATCATTATATTACATTTGTTTTAATTTAAGTATGCAACGTGTTCAATTTTCGAAACACGGAACTTCGACATAGTTGCACGGCATATGTAGGTCGTGACCAAATTCCAAAGTTGCGTTTAGGGGTAACTAAAAGATTACCATGAGAATTATTATAAAAAACAAGTGAATGAGTTTTGAAAAGTCAGCAAAAATAAACCAAGCGAGTCGGAAGGGTTAGGGCGCTGTAGCGGGTGACTCTAATGCCCCAAAAGTCTCTTCCATTATCAACGCATCTAGTTAATAGATAAATAGGCAAGTACTTAGTTGTTTTATAAGTTATTGTAATTAACTTTTAAATGTTATTTATTTTATAAACCTTTTTTAATAATCTAATAAAATAATTTGACAAGAAAAAATTACAAACAGACATCGTTCCAAGAAAACGTTGAGAGCCCGAGATCTTCCTCATAAGAATATGTAACCTAATTGTTCGTATCATAGGCAGAAAACAATTTTGAAGTGATTTTTGACGAGTTCTACGTAAATAGAAATGGCTATAGAAAAACGTTGTTTAAATGCCAAAGCCGTTACCCTGTGAGAATACTAATTGATATAACGCAGGCCTAATCTAACCTAACCTAACTCGACTTAGAAATTAGAGTGATTTATTGACGGGTTCCAAACAGAAGGTACTCCAAGAAAGCCTCTAGAGGTCGAGAGCATTTTCACTATAACAATGGATGATGTAATAGTTGGTATCACACAGACCTAATGTAATCTAGACTAATTCAAGCTAATCTTTAGAAGTAAAACATACTTTGAATGTTTTTTACGGGTTCCAAACAGAGATAAACCTATTATTTGATATCACAGAGGTCTTACATAACCTAACCTAACCAATTTAATCTTACTTTATAATAAGAAGGGTTCAACACAAATCACTCCAATAAGACGCTGAGAGCCCCTAAGACTTTCTGCATAAGAATATACAACCCACCATTTGATTGGTATCCTAGGGATACCAACATAAACTAAGCCGTCCTAACCTACAAAATTGTAGAAAAAATTGTGGAGAATTTTAGTGGGTTCCAATCAAAAATCACTCTAAAAAACTTTGAGAGTCGAAAGCCTTCTCCATGAGAATACACAATAAATGAGTCTAACCTAACAGAAACTAACCCATTCTTACTTAAAATCATAGTGGGAAAATATTGTAATTTGTTTGGTTCGGTATTGTACAGACTCAATCAAATCTAATCTTAAAGCCGTGTATACTTATTTGGAAATATTTCATCGAAGTCTTTATTTTCCTTTTTATTTTATTTATTTATGTCAAAAAAGTACATAAAGTAAATAAAACAAGTGGTTATGTTTCAGCAATTTATTAGCTTAACTCGACAATTTTGTTTCGGTAGTAACTACCATTACCAAGAGTATTACGTACTAAAGTTTACAAAGGTGTTTAATAAATTTATAAGTTATAACTGTCACCTATATAGGAGGAGTGGGGGTTCACTGATTCCAGTTCTGCTTGGCTGTTGACTAGGTTAAGATTTTGGAATTTTGCTTTTTTAATTTCCAGATTTTCTAATAGTGTGAGTTTTTTGCTTTTACATACATTGGAATGCAAAACATTAACTTTATTCAAGTCGATATTATGATTATTAATAGAGCAATGCTCGGAAAATCGTTTTTATTAATCCTTGCTACATGTTCTTTTAAGCGCGTGTTTATAGCTCTCCCACTTTGACTTATATATGTGGCATCACAAGAGTTACAAAATAACTGATATATACCACTTTTTTCTTAAATATCTTTCTTAGGTTTGTTATTTATTAAGAGGCTTTTTATTGTTTTTCTGTTGGTTTCTATTGCACAAATATTGAACATAACCACTTGTTTTGTTTCATTCAATTAAGTTTTGTAAAAATGCACCGAAAAAAGTTTATATATTAATGAAAGATATATCTATACCTAAAACAATATTTAAGAGAAATACTTTTGTTTCTAGGCAAAGAACATAAAATAAAATCTAATAAACAAAAATTAAATGAATAAATTAAACAAGTTAAAGAATGATAAGTAAAAAAATAGGTATTCCATTAATAGCTAATAAAGTAAAAATATACATTAAAACAACATAAATTATATAATTACAAAAATAGCATCCTTTATTTATAAACTTTGTTTTCAATTAATCTGCTACGATTTGTTTCATTGTTTCCTTTATATTTAAAATTTTGTCAGAGAGACCCAATTCTTCTATAGAATTAGATAATGTCTTGGCACAGTAAGTGTGACTTGTCTGATCAATTGTAAGCATTTGTCTTGGTAATTCCGTAGTTTTATATCGTGTGTTACTTTTGTTATGACAATATGCGTTTTTTAGAACGTTATATTGGTAGATAATATATTTCATAACAAAACCATGTTTAATATCCATTGGTCTATCCAGATCGTTCTCTCCAACTCCAATTATTTTAAGTATGCTATTCTGAAGTCGTATTATAAAGATCACCCCACCCAACCTGCAATACTATGGAAGTATAACCGTAATCTATCATAATATATAAAATTCTCGTGTCACAATGTTAGTTACCATACTCTTCCGAAACGGCTTGACCGATTTTTATGAAATTTTATATGCATATTCAGTAGGTCTGAGAATCGGGAACTATCCCCTACCTAACTTGTAAATTTTTTTGACAAAATTTTTCATTTCTATGTTTTTATGATTACATATAACCCATTCAACTCTCAGTGGTCGATAACTGATCAATTATTATTAATCGACTAGTCATTCCCGCCAGGCGACTACTAATGTCACTATTCACCCAGCAAATAGATCGGAGTGGGGACGAGAATGAAACAAAGTTTTTTAGAATGTTTCAGGGAGTTTAAAAATATGTTCTAAGAAGTAAAAGAATGTTTTATTATAACATTTCAGAATGATTTGGCAATGTTCAAGACTGTTCTCGAATCATGAAGATCATTCAAGAATGTTTCAGAATGTTACAAAAAGGTAGAGAATGTTTTGAGTCATTATGGGATGCTCTGGATAGATCGAAATTCGCGAATATTCTAGAATGTTCCATCAAACGTGTGATATATTCTTATCCGAACAACCAACGCCGGGTATTGCTACTAGTAATAATATTACATGAATATCTAAAAAACTAGGTAAATTTATTTTTCTTAATTAGCGGAAATTTGGAATATATTACCAAATCTGTTATGTCTGTTTGTGCAGGTTAAGTTTGTAAAGAAAATTTCCTTAATATTCAAAGGAATGGTGTCAATTTAGTCACCTCACTGTAAATATCAATAATAGAGGATTAGTTCAACATTTTCAGTATCCATAAGTTAAGTTGGCCTGAAGATTCATAAGAAATTATTCATCTCCTGTTTGAGAATATCAATATTCTGATTAGACTGAACCGAATTTTGTTTCTTCTAAATCAATAAGAATCCACGAAGGTTTACCAGTAATATAATATTCAAATATTTTTTAACTTTTATGTTTTGACGTCGCCTACGTAAACATTATGTTAATGGTTTGGTGGAGCGATGTTCGTTAAAAAACCCAAGAGAATGACACACACTTTTTATCACGAGTACATCTAATTGAGAATCGATATTTTTGATGTGGGCCCAAGGGAAATGTAGAACAGGATGGAATATTAGAATCAAGCCAACAGTACGTAACATTGTTAATTAGGTGAATGTCACAGGAGAACGTTTGACAAATGAGACCAATAGATCAGTCGTAGTCCTGTGGGTGATATTACAAGTAATGATTACAATGGCGGATATTAGCAGCTTAAACGTGACATTTGATTTTACAGTACAAATTTCAAATAGAATGCACATGGGATTTTGACTATTCGAATTTACTTTTTGAAAGTTTTGTGCAATTCAATATATCGCGCGTACTAAATACATACATAAAAGAGTTTGGTGCATAATATGCCGTCTGAAGGTCAATTTGTGGTATCAGATCAGTATTCTAGCATTCATCTATTACAGAACGCTGGGATAAGTAAAAATACAAATTAAAGTACCCACATCAACTTCGAAAAAAGCATTTCTCTGCTTAGGTGTATAGTGTGTCCAAGTTAAGGATTTGATAGCATTAAGATCTTGTAAACGGTAAGAGATGCGAGGTCAATCAAATTAGAGGAAGGTTGCGCATTTTTGTACCTAACAATTTGCCTTGTAGAGAGTTTTAAAATTCCGAGCAGTTTCTCAAAATCATTTTAATCTTTTCTCGGCTTTATTTAAGAACGGATATCAAAATAAACTGCACTTTTATATTGCCACTACTTTCCGGTCTCAATGGTGGCAACACTTTTGGAGTCCTACACTTCGTTTCCGAAGGCCGATCATCATTGTAATTTTTTGTAATACAGTCTTGTTAATTTTACGATAAAATATATCTAATCCCAGTTTTAATTCTCAACAAGTTCTTTTCAAAACAAAATTTTCTTTAAAGTGAAAGATTATTTTTTTATAGTGCGTTCTGTCTTTAGTCGGTACTTCTCGATAAAAAAAAAACACAATATGGAGCATCAAAATATGATGAAGCCCTCCGAAAATGGAAATTTACAATATAAGAAATTTTTTTTAAATGCCAAAATAATTGAAATAGCTGAATTCATCGATGAAATATCCATGTAATAAACTTTCCCTATTAATATAGTGTATAGGTACGATTAACTCTTTCAACTGATAAAACATGTTTTTAGCTTGTTTTAGACATCATTTTAAATTATTCCTGAGTACTGCTCTGAACACCAACAAAATTATCTATTAGAGAAAGTCATGCTAATAAAAATTTATTTGGAAATCCAATTAGTAAATGAAGTAAAGCCAGAAAACAATAAAATTATTTTTAAAACATTCGGTTTTTGATGTGAAACATCTATAGCCGCGGGTAAACCGGATTGCTGGCGTGGCGACTTATACTGTGGCGACTGGTGGCGACGCGTGGCCATGCGCAAGCGCCTGTGCGATTCTCTTCCCACTCGGTTCGACGGTGTCGTTTTACCATAGTAAACTAGAAGATGGAAGTGAACTAATTATGATTGTTGTGTACATCTCACCTAATAAAAAAATGAATGATATTTTATTTTTACGTGAGAAATTTTTTCCGTACGGTCACAGAGGTTCAATAATTTTTAAAACCAATAAAGATAAACTACCATTGATTTTAGCTGGAGATTTCAATGTAAATTTTGCTAAAGATGAATCAAAGCCATTAATTACATTCCTCCAAAAAGAATTTCAATTGCAAATTAACAACAATCCAAGAGAACCTAGTACCAGATATGCAACAACAATAGATGCTGTATTTATTAGATGTCTTGATAATGTTATGTCCAATACTTTTGTAACATACTTCAGTTATCCTCGACCAATTATCACAGTAATGCCTGTCAGAGACAACATCGAATATAACTATTACTGAAGTCACTAATTAAAGGAATTGAGTTGTCGCAACTTGAAATAAATGTTTGCATTTTTAAGAAAAAGATGAAAAAACTCGATAAAAGTGTTCTTATGCCATCGACAGGAGTTTAGTAACAACTGAAGAAATAAACTTAAGTATAATATTACAGTGTATGAGGGTTAATTACTGTTTTTTTTCCCATAATAAACATCTTAGGGTTTAACAGCGGTGATTGACTGAGATCTAGTTGTTCGTTTAACAAGTTATCTTTATCGTTGCAAAGAGCTCTTTTGATTTCGAAAGTTTCAAAAGCGTTTAATTTAGTTTTATTCGCAAAATGAAGAATTTTTACATAATTTGGAATATCTTGATTTTGAAAATGATTATTATATTTTAATAAATGACTGACTAAATAGAATTCTCTTTTGTTAATCTATAGCTTGCAACATGCTCTTTGCAACGGCTAAATATACTCCGACCAGACTGACCTATATAATAACATTCACATTGTTTACAATTAATTATTATGCAAAGGATCTGATTTACACTTGTTATTGACCAGAATTTGTTTTAGTGTATGATTATTATAAAAAGCAGCGGTTATGTTGTCTCATTTTATATGTTTCGCTATGTTTAGACTGGGACTTCCTATATAAACTATTTTCCTAAAAGTTAGGTCCTCCTTTATAGGGTTGTAGGGCCAATCACCGCTGTTAAACCCTAAGATGTTTATTATGGGAAAAACCAGTAATTAACCCTCATATACTGTAATATTATACCTACATTAATTTTTCATTTGTTACTAAACTCCTGTCGATGGCATAACTGCCGAAATACCTAGCTATAGAGTTTTAATAAATTTATGGAACATGGAACATTTTCACCGAGTGTTTTTTTCATCTTTTGCTTATTAAATATGTTCCATCTAGTGTCGGCACAGTCCTCCGTTAATCTTATTTTGCATTTTAAATTTTTGTATTTAATAAAAAACAAGTTTATTAAATAAGTCATAATTTTCTGGAAAAAAATCGTAATATTTAATTTTTTCATTATGTCATATTTAATTAATGTAATATTGTCTTTCATGCATATTACTTGTGCAAATTCAATATTTCATATTTGCCAGGCTCACATTTTTTCCGGATATTTCCGAAACTGCCTGAAATTTTAAAATTTGCTACACCGCATATTGTTAAGCAGAAAAATGCGCAACGAATATAGAACTACTAATTTTCCATACCTAACCGTCATCTTTTGTTCTTTGTTGGGTATTTTGGAGTTTTGTTATAAATTTCTTTATTAAGACACAATGGCCATCGTTATGTCATCCCAGAAGAGGCTGTTTCTTAAGATCGACAAAACGTTTGTGCGTAATGAATTAATGAATTATTATAAAATAATTGATAATTATCAATGAGAAGTAAGAACAACATTTTCTAGATTGTCTTTCCATGTTTTTAGAATCCGGAATGTAGCGTACAAGTCTGTGACAATCATTCTTATGATGTTTCCCATGTAAAGAGCATATATGTACCTATATTTTATACGTGCGTTGACTACGTATATCACGGATGTCATTAAGATTTTCAGTCGATATAATTTTGCTGACAACGAGCTACTCGGGTGGATTACTGTATATGTACAAGAAGTGCAAGTGTAACAATTTGGCGTCGTCGAATATTGCTGCCGCTTGACATTGTCTGCATTTTGTGAAACAACTTGCGGAGCAGTTGATTGTTTTAAAAAAAAAAAAAAAGTTTGTTTGATAATACAACAGCCACTGAGAAAATAATTTACTACACCCGTTACGTTGAACAGAAAAATCCAATTTACTTTAGAACAAGGGGACGAAAATGGGCTAAATTTTTTAGATATGAACATTAAAATCAAGAACAATAAATTGGTGTACAATATTTATAGAAAACCAACAGCCACAGATACCACTATTAATTCTCTTTCCAACCAAACCTACCAAATAAAAATGGCAGCATTTCGAAGCTACATATATAGATTGTTAAAATTTCCTTTAAGTAAAACCGATTATGATAAAGAATTAACCTTGATTAAAGTAATAGCAAAGAACAATAACTTTAATCCTTCAGTAGTTGACAATGTTTTAAAGAAGATGAAAAATAAGTTAATTATAAAACAACTTTACGCTGGCCATTTAAAAACCCCCCATCATTATAATTTAATTAACCATTATGGTAAACTAAGTTATAAAATCTGTACTTCTCTCAAAAAATTAGATATAAAAGTTGTTTCAGTTAATAAATGTAATTTAGGCAAACTATTAGTCAACAATAAAGATAAAATTTGTAAATCTAAGAAATGTGGTATCTATAAAATTAACTGTAAAGAATGTAACGCATTTTATATAGGACAAACAGGTATGAGTTTAGGCATCCGAGAAAAAGAACACGTAAAAAACATAAAGGATGGAAAAAAAAAAATGTACAGGTTTTAGTACCCACTGTATAGAAAACCAACATAATTTAGATACACAAAATACAAAATTGCTACATTTTGAAAATAAAGGGAGAAGATTAACGTTATTAGAACAACTTGAAATAAAAAGAGCTTTGTCAAAAAACTGTAATATTACCAATGACCAATTAGAATTCAAAGAAACTTTTGTTATCAACCAATATTTAGGCATTAATAATATTGTTCGCACACATTTATAGTTACACACATAATTACACACATGTTAACAACTACATATAGATCTGTTTGTATATAAGACCTGTTTTTGTTTGTAATATTTAGTAATACATTACTCTTGAAAAAGGGCTAATCACCCGAAACATATGTAGAGTGATACTCAATAAAATTTGAAACATTTAAAAGCAATTTTATTCTTCGTTATTATTTCAAAAATGTTTCATAAATTTGCAACACAAGAATCGATATCTTTTATTAAGATTGCTTTAGTGTTTGCTTTCTCAAATAATCCAGATCGTAAAAGTACCTACCACATAATAATACAGAGAGTAGAGAAGATACTCTACCGTGAAAAAAAATAGAGGAAATCTTTTTATGCGAACTTTTCTTCTATGAATTTAAACACAACTTTAAAAACCCTCATCGATATAGTTTTAATTTTAATTATAATACAGCCAGAAACCATTTACCATTCATCCCTAAGATCTCTAACATTATATGTATTGTGAAGGACAACAAATAATTGATATTGTGTTTAAAGTAATAACAGAAAGATTAATACAGAAAGCAAAAATAAATTTAAAAAACTCTAATGTGTCAGTGCAATTTTTTTGGAATACAAAAAAAATGTTACATTTCATGCCATCAGCTGTTTACAAAGTGATAGATAGAGCGGAAGACTCCTTTCAGACTCTTCTAGGAACTCGGTGGAAGTTATGAACAGGAACAGATAGGTATTGACGAGATTAATAGAAGGGTGTCAAATATTATCACAGAGAAAGTTTCTCTTGAAATAAATTAAACGTTCTAATGGATACCAAGCTATTATTTACATTGGTACAGCTACTATTAGCCAAAATTGTCTCAACTATATAGGTATATATTTGAAACCTAAAGAGAATCAGTCAATAAAACATAATTTACTAGTAAATACAGACAGGTACCTCAGAAGAATAACCTTTCTCTTTGGTAAAAGGTCAGCTACATTTACAATCTTGTGCCTTTGAGGTCAAATTATCAGTTCCTATTAATAATTTATGAATCAGAGAGAAATTCGAAACGATATTTTATCAATCTATGTTAATTAATTAAAGCAGTTTCAAATTTGGGCGCACATCAACTCCCGTCCAAATAATTGATGTACCTTTTTCGCCACATGTGGTACTTAATCCCCTGCATTAACTCCCGTCCAAGCAAAATAACAATACCTTCGCTTAATTACTTTATTACTCCGAAAAATTACATTTACCGACGTATACAAGGTACTTTTAAAATTGCATGTTGTAAGTATTTCTATTTCTTAAATTATATATATATATATATTTCTTACGGATACCTTTATCACATTCTAACTTTATGCAATTACGCTCGTCCAATGAAATTGGCTAACCTAACCTAACCCCTCACCCAAATATTGTTACATTTCTGAAGGCTTTAAAAGATTGAAGTTGAAGAAATCGGATTATAAATAATTACTTCCAGGAAAAAGATATGGACAATATCGTACGCGGATGATATAGCGTTAATTGCGACAAGTTGGGGTGCAATGAGGGAAGTGACAAAAAATTGGAAAAATACTTAAAGAAAAAATGCTTGCAGCTGAATGGTGAAAAATTCAAAATAATAGTTTTTGGTGAAGTAAGAGGTAGGAAAAGAAAAGAGAAAGAGGAATTGAGATGGAAGGAGAAGGTGATAGAAAGGGTCCAAAAATGCAACTACTTGGGGTACATGCTGACAGAAAACAACAAGTACAATATTCATATAATTAATCAAACAGCTAAGGCAAATGCATTGCTGGGGAGGATATGGGGAATAGGACAAAAAGTGTGCAGAAATAACTAGGAAAGAAGGATGGTACTTTTTAAAATGTTGGTAAAAAGTATAGTCTTTTATGAAGTCGTGATATGGGGATGAAAAGGTATATAAAATGGGTGTTGCGCCAGACTACATTTTAAGAAGGAAAGCAAAATGTTAGAAAATGGTGGAAGGTACAAGAAGAAGGGTTGTAAAATATGAATTGGGAGAATTACCAAATGGCGACTTATGAAAGGAGATATGGAGGAAAAAGGTATTGGGGATCGGGACAAAAAATAAATACGATGTGGAAAGGGATAAGGCTTTAACAGAAATGGCAATAAGTAAAGAACAAATGGAAGAGTGGAGAGAAAAGGAATTGAATGTTAGTAGGATGGTGGGGAAAATATGTAATGAAATAGTAAGAGGTGAGGATTTGGGAAAAATTTGGGAATCCAGATACGCGAAAGATATGAGGCAGTTTATATGGGTAGAATGGCAAGGGGATGAGGTGTCAGGACATCTAAGAGAAGGAAAAAGTATAGAGATAATAGCTAGATTCAGAATGGGGAATGAGTGTAATGAGAATAAGTTTTGGATGGAAGAAAGTAAGAGATTGTGTAGAGTATGTGTAAAGAACAGTGAATCAATGGAGTATGTATTAGAAGAAGTAATGGGGAAGAATGAAAGGGAGGAACTTGGAAGGATAATAATTGCGGATGGTAGTGGTTTTAAGTAAATTTCAAAAAGAAGAGGTGTGGAAATGTAGGGACAGAAAATACAGGAAAAATAAATATAAGGGAAAAGGAAGGGAATTGTTTAGTATAAATATTTAATTTTTTTGTAAGTTGGAGAATCTAATATGTTTATTTTGTTTTTTCCTTGTATATGTAGAAATGTAAATATAACTTCTTGTTTTAATACAGCTCTTCTACCACTACAATAAATTGTTTGGAGTTAGAATTACGTGACAATATACTAGTACTATATTACTTGTTTGTATATGAGTTAGGAAAAAGACACACTACGATGTTGACGATTTAAAGTATGTCTATATTTCGATGCTCACCACTTCAAATTCGTCCTAACCTTTTTTCCAAATGGAGATATTTTGAAAAACACAAATTTTGTCTATTTTAATTTTTCTCAATCATTAGAAACTTCTGATGTGGTGATATGAATTAAAAATGTTTTTCCAAAATATGTGAAAATGGAAAAAAATCAGAAACATCGAAATGTGGACACAATGTATATCGTCATTGTCGTAGTGTCTTCTTCCTAATTTATATACTAACATGTAATATAGCGACATTACATGTAATATAGTAGCATTACATGTTATGTAGAGAGGTCACGTGTAGGTAACCACCCATATCTGAAAAGGCTTCAAAGTCTGAGGTGGGTTGCCGAGATTCCCCTAGTATAATAAAGGAGGCCGGAGTACTCCATAAACTAAATTTGGAACACTCTAGATGAGTCCAGCCCATATGAAGGAGCTGCCTAGCGGTTAGATTACACTTCAGTTATATTTCAATTGAGGGCGAATTAAGAAGAACCTAATCATTACCACAACCGAGTTAATTAATTGTATTGGTGTTGTTCTAAGAATAAATTAGTGTTAATAAAACAGTAGGTGTGTGATTATGTGACAGTGTAAATAATGCACACTGCCAGTGCTCTCTTTACCGAATTGAAACACTGCCACGTTCGCGTTGTTTGTCTTCAAATTTTTTAACTTTTCTTAACCAATCTGTAGTATTACATTAGAAGAAGTAATGGGAAAGAATGAGAGGGAGGAACTTGGAAGGATAATAAATGCGGATGGTAGTGGTCTGACCCTATTTAAGCAAATTTTAAAAAGGTGTGGAAAGGGGGGAAGGAAAATATAGGAAAAATGAATATAAGGGAAAAGGAAGGGAAGTGCTTAGTGTAAATATTTAAATTTTTGTAGGTTGGAGAATATAAAATGTTTCTTTTTTTCCCTTTTGTTTGTAAACATAACTTTTTAATTTCAATAAAACCCCTACTACTACTACTATTTCCAGGATTAATTTGTGCAAGTATGCGTAGAAGGAAATAAATATCAAGTTATTTCTATTTATTGTCAATTTTTTAAAAGTATTTAATTTGGCTACTTTTAAACCACATGATATCTATACAGCTGAAGTAAACTGCGTAAACAAGCCGTTTTATCTTATTATCTTCACCAGCTTCATGTATTGCCTGGTTCCGGCACTTTTTTCTAATGCATAAATCATTTTCTTTAATAACGGTCGTTTAATTAGATCACGGGCAGTTTGTTTGAGTTTACAAATAATGACATGTTTATTATTAGGTACTTTGCGAGACTTTATGAAATTAGTTTAGTTTGGATAAAAATTAAATTAATTAATTTGAATGACGGTGAACGTTTTTCTAAATATTGTAACAGACTTAATAAGGTAGGTAACGATTTAACATTTTAAAAGGTCATGTAATACTTTTTGTTAGATTTGACCGTGATGAATTATTCACGTAATAGACGTTTAATTAGTTTGAAGTAATTATATCTTTCCTCAATAATAAACTGCAACTAATTCAATAAAAGAAAATGTTTCAATTACCCATTTATAACTCAAGAGTGATTTTCAGTAATTGGGTAAAAGAAAGATTGATTAATTCATCGTTCTAATCAGAATCGGAATTTTCTTGGAGTGGTTCTATACAACCATTGTTGTGTAACTCTCACTAACGCAATAAATAATAATCTCTTATGTTTTGTTATACAGAGTTTATACCACCTATTAAATTAATGTAATGTAAGAGGTGATTCAAAGATATTCATAATTTATTATGTAGATAAATGAACTACCTCACTTTGTGCATAAGTACCTATTGAAAATAAACCGACTATGACCATCTTTGTAGGTATTTATCGAAAAAGAAACATCATTAGTTACAAGAAAGAGGTGGCAAGGCTAACATCAACATCCTACCCAGACATTTGTGGAAAGTTAAAAATTTAGACATTCACGCATTGAATTTTTATGCATATTTATGGTAATTTCAAAAAGATTTCGTAGAATAGTGACATTGACAATTTATTATACACGTGTTGTCTATGCAAAAATTATAACAACAACAAGAAAGTTTTTGAATATTTTAAGTTATGAGAGAAGTTTACTTTTTACCTTTGGAAGCAGGGAATTGATTGTAATTAAAATTATTGGTTATTTTTTTTATCTAAATATGTATTTATATTATTATCATATTATTTAAGTAGACCAAACGATAAAAAAATCTACAGTTAAGCAAAAAATACTTGGCTTCAATATTAGTTTGGTCATATACATAGTTCCAAGTAAACATTTTTTGGAATTAAAAAGAAAACATTTTGTTTCTATGAAAAAATAATAAGCAAAAATTAGTTTCCAAATAAAGAAAATATTAAGTCACGAACTTAATTGATAACCAGAACCATAACACATTAATATTAGCAGATATTGTAAATTATTCAACGAAATTGTTTTGTTTTATAAATTAGGCAATTTTTGTTGTTTAAGCATTTAAAAATCATTTAAATTTCAAATTTATATTCATATCAAAAATAAGCAAACTTATAAACATGTCGGAACAGGCATAATTTCTCGATTGGTAGTATTTACTTGATTATTATCCATGATAATTAAAATAACAAGAACACTGAGTACAACTGGACATAATAATAATCTTTTAGTTTTATTACAAGTCGAAAACGAATACACGGGCTGTCCGTTCTATTTCGCAGTCAATACCGAAGTCCTCTTCAGCCGCCCCCTGCGGCAGGGATCATGCCAACACATGGCCCCTTTTCCTAAATTTCTCAGAAACACCACTACAGGACAGCCCGTGTCTACGTTCGATGATCTCACTCATCATCTCGACTCTAAACATGGCTTCCAAATCCCATTATTCCGCTAATACAAACAATATTGACATCTGTAACCTAATAGCCTTTTAAAAAGGAACATGCACTAAACTTAAGGGTGGCAGTAAATTGTGCCTCTATGTCACCATAAATAAGAAATAATCGCCTTCAGGCGCCATCTCCGACACGGCCATCCTGACAAATCACACGTCCTCGTGTGTGAAATCTACAATTGAATAACACCTGATCTAACATTAAACAGTTTTACGTTAATTCAAAATAGTTATAGTGCAATACTGACCTCGTACTTCGATTAAATCTTTGTTTTTACATGTTACTACTATTCACAATAATATTATCACTATTAAATATGCCTGTCATGATCCCTCATAGTTGATACAAAACAAGATGAAAAATAACGACTTCACTTGATGCCTTCTGCATCACTCAATCTCCTCATGAGATACCAAGTCCCCGCCACATTATCAGCCACGCATCACGCCCTGATCAGACCATAACAATGGACTGCAGTTATGACTATGACCTGACAAGTGGTGCGACTCTACATTGCGACTTTTCGCAACCTGAGTATACAACTCACTTCGAGGACCTAACCGCCTCACTGAGGATCTACCACCTCACTACTCATCTGAGGATCTACCACCTCAGGACCCACGTTTGAGGATCTACCACCTCACAACTCATCTGAGGATCTACCACCTCAGGCTCACAACTCATCTGAGGATCTACCACCTCAGGACTCACGTTTGAGGATCTACCACCTCACAACTCATCTGAGGATCTACCACCTCAGGCTCACATTTGAGGTCTCTGCCTCCTCGTCGTTTTCATCACAAATATCCAACTAGACGGGCACATGACTCAGGCAACTTTCTCACACTATCATGAGATTATTCATAAACTATATTATTATTAGGCACAGATTTAATCAAGTACTTGTCATCTTTGTGAACTTCTATTACATAGAATGGACTCTGAAACTTTGGTGAAGCTGACAGTTAAAACCGTTTATAAGGCATCGTTTAGAACAAGTACCGGCTATATTGACCAAAATCAAAGGTCTCGGCTGAATGCCTTATCATCGCTTTATCAAAAACATTGCGTTTTACGATATTGCTTAATACGACATACCGCACTAAGCTACCACATTTAACTAATATCTTCGGGGAATTAAACAAGCTGTATTGTAAACAATTTGAATAGGTAACAATATCCACATCTGGTACCGTATGGTCAATGGCTATTATCAAGATTGTCAAAGTAAATAAAAACGTACCGAGTTTAGGCACTTTTGTAATAATTAGAAACACAATACACGTGTGTTGTAAACTTTTGTCAGGACAATGACAGATTAAAATCAGCGTTAATAACAATAAAAGATCGTGACTTGTGTCTTTCTTCTTAACATGTTAACAAGCAACCCTAACAACCTACCAGCACCAGTTGGGGTTCCAAATATTTCGTAATCGTTACTATTGATTTAAACACGTTTATCGTCAATATTAAAGCTACACGTGCATGCAATATAATCAAAGTCTGCTTCTTCATATCTCTCCAGTCGTTGTTTTCTGTACACAAGACGCACCAAAATATATTGTCAAGTTATTTGTGAGACTTTTGACATGTCGAAAAGAAAAAAGAAAACAAATTGATATCCAACAAAATTCGCGTTTAAGAATAACATCACCGGTTATTACAACTATTGGTTTTTATGACTAAACACGAGTAGTCGCTGCAACCGATTCTGGTTGTAGTTTGAATACGTCCCTTTTCTTAACAAGCAAAATAGGGCCAGGAAAGGTGAATAACTAGGACAAATAACACTAGCATGCAATAACTAGTCAATGAATTGTATTTCAAGTTCGCCGCTAGTTACGCAGATATCCTTTATAAATTACGATGAATTAAAATTCCCTTAAGATCAACAATTATTTTGGCTTGTCGGTGACAAGTCATTCGGTATCTATTTGATTAAGATCGACTGTTTAACTTGGCTTATGGCAAACATCCACTACTTTA
Organism: Agrilus mali; assembly: GCA_029378335.1. Classification (NCBI taxonomy): domain Eukaryota; kingdom Metazoa; phylum Arthropoda; class Insecta; order Coleoptera; family Buprestidae; genus Agrilus; species Agrilus mali. The sequence goes on from CM055662.1 coordinate 10,433,574, forward strand.
AATTTGAACTAGTAAAGGCGTCTGAAGTTATCTTTACATTAAAACCTTAGTTTGAAATATCACATTAAAGATAATAATCTGATACTCAATGAAACAAAACTTCCCAAAACATAACCACTAATGTTTCTATCTTATAGGATTTGCAATCTACACTCAACAATACCTTGTCAACCCATATAAAAATCACAACATTATTAAAAAAACTGTCAGAAAACTTTCCGACTGTACGTCCTTTAATAAATGAGCATCCTGCTCCAAAATCTAAATAAAAATGGAAACGACTCACCGGGATGTCTAACCAAACCTTTGAGGCTCCAACAACTGTACACATACTGGCACATCCTTCATGTTTCCTATTGTTCTCCCCGCTGGTAAATAGACCAGCTTCATTAGGACACTTACCAGCCATAAAGCAACTAATTCCACAATTTAAACACACCACTTCCTTATAGAATAATAATGTGGGGTCTCCATGAGACTGATGCACTGATAATGGTAACTTCGCACTTTCCTTCATCGAATTGCACTCTTTTACTTTGTGTCCGATTTTCCCACAAAAATTACACTTCACAGAAAACCGTAGACGTTTAGCTAGCTACATGGAAAGATCTTCGTGGGGTGTTGCAATTCTTCGTTCAGTGAATGAAAACGCTTTTAATTCCTTTTGTAACTGGCTTCTGGTTTTGATTTCCGTTGTAAAAGCCTACACTTGTAACTTGTAACCACGAATCAAACTATGCAGTATGCAGATACAGCTATTTTTTCTACACTTTTAACTACATCTCATTTTCATTATCGGTGCTGCTGTTGTTTCTTTCCCGCCAAGTCGAGCAGTAAATAGGTTTCTTAATTCTCACCATGTGATACCTGTAGAACACACCTGGGATAGACATTGGGTTGCACTATCTTTAAACACTTTGCTAAGCGCCATAATAAGCGCACTACCCTCAAGAGCATTTTCTGATATGCAAATGTCGACCGTTGAACACTATGCACGGTAATCTGCACTGTTGTTTTCTGGGTCGAAAAGAGGTAAAACACTTTCTTTCGCAAACGATTGTGGGCTCTTCATTTCTGGTATTAACACCATTAAGTTTTTCATTTTGATAAGCACTCGCCATTTGTTTTGTGAATTTTCTGTTGGTGGCTCGGAAGATTCAGATCGTTCAGGTCCCACTCCTGATGTCGGAACAGGCATAATTTCTCGATTGGTAGTATTTACTTGATTATTATCCATGATAATTAAAATAACAAGAACACTGAGTACAACTGGACATAATAATAATCTTTTAGTTTTATTACAAGTCGAAAACGAATACACGGGCTGTCCGTTCTATTTCGCAGTCAATACCGAAGTCCTCTTCAGCCGCCCCCTGCGGCAGGGATCATGCCAACACATGGCCCCTTTTCCTAAATTTCTCAGAAACACCACTACAGGACAGCCCGTGTCTACGTTCGATGATCTCACTCATCATCTCGACTCTAAACATGGCTTCCAAATCCCATTATTCCGCTAATACAAACAATATTGACATCTGTAACCCAATAGCCTTTTAAAAAGGAACATGCACTAAACTTAAGGGTGGCAGTAAATTGTGCCTCTATGTCACCATAAATAAGAAATAATCGCCTTCAGGCGCCATCTCCGACAAACAATAAAATTTACAATAAGCAATTCCCAATAACTGAAAATTTTAAATATTGGGACGTGTTCAGTCACGGAAAACACAATTAATAAAATAGAACAACGATTTTATTTAATTACTAAAGTTAATTTGACTACACTACAGTTATAAACAAGTCTACACAATTTATTTCACCAAAAGTCTCTTCCAATCGCCGTTAACGTAGACACTATCTATCGCCTATGGTTCGCTTATCGATCGCTTCTCTTTCGCACGTAAACATCAGCTGTCGCCTGTCAACTTACTCGGTGCGAGCCGTCTCGCCTTATATAGTCTTTTCAGCTTCTTTCTAGGGAATTCTACAGCCTTCTAGTAATCCAATTGTTTTCCCATTGATCTCTGCTGGAGTTTTCTAGATGTTTCAGGAAAGCCGCATATATTCATTATCTATTCAGGGAAGATGTTTGTTAATTAGGCTCACACTAACTTAATTGGCAAGTACTCGTGACAATATGCATGAATATACAGGGTTTTTCAAGTTGATGCGCTATTAGAATTATATGAATTAGTAGAAGGAATTCAATTCTGAAACTTGGGCGTATTTGGTTATTGTTTATGCCGCTTCTTTTAAAAATATGTTCAAGTTCAAACTACATCCGGTTATACCGGAAGTCGACACTAACTTTGTTATTTTAAATGGAATGGTATATTTTTTTCACTGAATTCGAATAAAATGTGTAATTCTAAGGTAAGTTTGATAACCAACTTGTACACCTATGACGATCGGTTTTTGAATTAATTTAATTGATAAAAAAAAATCGCTACCGCAACCCAAATTATAAAAAATCATAACCCACAAAACATTACTCAGACTGTTGAAATTTTTACTAGTAATAGCTGAATATTAGTGCTAACGCCTTGACAAAATTGAACTAAATAATTTATACAGAGCGTTCAAAATAAAATTCTAAAATTTAAGAATTTCAAACACGAATAACTTCGTTTTTTCAAATGGCACCTACCATTGTCGCAGTATTCCAAGCCGTTTGCGGGCGTTTCAAAGTAAAACAATAACTAATTGCAATAAAATGGAGAACGTTTATTTTCAACACACTACACACTACTATTATTACACTTGTTACGCGCGAATATTTGGCGGGCTACTTAAAAATATGTTAAAAATCAATAATTAAAAATGACAGCAGTTCACAGGGAACTACTGGACGGGTACATAGGAGCTACTGTATACATTATAAACTACTCTGCAAAGCAACATAAAATAATTTTTAAATAAAATACGCCACCATTTTACCTTTTTTCAATCGATTCCTTTTTTTATCCTCTTTCGATTCATATAGATTTTATCTGAAAAATTTTGAGTAATTTAGAATTTTTAAAATATACATAATATCATTACTTTTGGCGTAATAAGATTGTGCGCCTTGGACAATTGACAACTAACGATAATCAAAGAAAAATCACACTAAAACATTTTTTATCGCTTAATTTCTGTTAGGGAGATGTTCGAGACAAATATTTATAATAAATACTTCAATTGGAGGTATTTTTTTTTTATTATTTTTTTGTAACAGAAATTAATCGAAAATGCGATTTCTGGCTTCATTTTGAATTGATTGCCGTTAGTTGTCATTTGTCCAAGGCACACCCTTTAATGCGGAAAATATTAAAATTAGCTATTTTAAGTAATAATTCTACATTACTCGGAAATTTTCCAATATAACAATAAGAAGTATCTATATAGATCGAAAGAGGATAAAAAAAGTAATCGATTGAAAAAATATAAAATGGTAGGTTCCATTTGAAAAAACGAAGTTATTCGTGTTTGAAGTTCGTAAACTTTAGAATTTTGTTTTGAACGCTCTGTATGAAGTATTTAATTCAATTTTGTCAAGACGTTAGCACTAATATTCAGCTATTACTAGTAAAAATTTCAACACCCTAAGTCATATTTTGTGGAAGTTATGATTTTTTATAATTTGGGTTGCGGTAGCGATTTTTTTTCTATAAATTAATTTAACTCAGAAACCGATCGTCATAGGTGTACAAGTTGGTTATCAAACTTACCTCAGAATTACACATTTTATTCGAATTCAGCGTAAAAAAATATAGCATTCTATTTAAAATAACAAAGTTGGTGTCGACTTCCGGTATAACCGGATGTAAATCGAACTTGAAAGTGTTTTTAAAATAAGCGGCATTAACAATAACCAAATGAGTCCAAGTTTCAGAATTGAATTCCTTCTACTAATTCATATACTTATAAACTTGAAAAATCCTGTATAAAAAAAATACTAAATTAAAGCACTATTCTGTACGTTTGATGGATTCTGCGGTTGGATACTAGTAAAACATTTTAATAAGTAGAAAGAAAACTCACTGGTTTTTGAATTACAATTTTATTAATTAGATAACCTCCAACAGTGTTGTTTCGACTGCAAAGTCATTCACAAAGAGTTCAGACAGAAACTAGTTTCTATTACTCACTATTTTATATATATGTAACAAAACTAAAAGTTGATGATATACAATTTATGAAGACAAATGTCGATTACTATTTTAAAGTAATTAGGTAATTCTTTTCAACACAAGATAAGTTGGTTAGGCTTCTATAAATCACCAACTAAACCACAGTTACTTTAAAAAAAAAAGTTCATATGAATGATTGAATGGCAGTTTTATTGTTCAAGCAATCGCTTTAAAATATTTAAGGTAGAGTTAGTTTTTCCATGCCTGTTCAAAGTTGACCGATTATTATTAAAAAATAACATTTGCTGAGTATTTAAATAAATTAATAGTACCTATTATTAAGATGTTTCTACAAGAAAATATAAGTATTAGTTTAAGTGTAAATAGTGTTAATTATTGTTATAATACTTACAGAAGAAACAAACGTATTGTTTGTAACTCATACGTTTTTATTGATTATTGTTGAATGCTAATGGCAAATAATGGGCAATATACAACGTTTATGGTATCCCATATGTTCTACATTATCTTTACCGACCACCTGTACTGCCAATAAAAGCTCAATTTAATCTGATGGTGTCCTCGCTTTGGCTAATGCTTTTGCCCCGACACAACACCATGTAATTATAATAAGTTGTATTGAGTCTAATTATAATTTAGTAATCATAGTAATAAAGCAATTGAATGAAAAAAAAATTTTTAAGGCAAACGAAAGAATTTCAAGGTAAAGTATGATTGTATTAATAATAATTTCTCTGAAGCTATAAATTTTTCGTTCCAGTTTCTAGTTTTTATTAATTGTAGCATTTATCTATCCTATGAAAATTAGTAAAAAAAAAAATGAAACACGACAACCTTGACAAGATAAGCATATGTGCTTGACGTGCCTTGACTTTTTTATCTAATAACACTCTTAGCACAAACTTGGTAATAACATTGAAAATTAAATTCAGGTTTTAACAATGTTATGATAAAATACTTGAATACACATTATAAAAATAACAAAAGTTTTGAGTTGTATCAGGTGTCAAGTGATTAAATAATACGTACTGAAATATACAATTATCACGTTTTCATATGTTAATTTACAAAATATACGTTGTTATGCAATATTTATAAATGAGTGCACCATATATGTTATTTTTTAGGGTTTAAGGAATTATACTCTTAGGGGTAATCCCCGAATATCACAAAACGACATACATAGTAAATTAACGTACCTACATTAGTATATTAAATAAAGCCTTTCGGAGTCAGTTCATTTTGCTGGCACGAGTGGTGGCATCTTCAGAGGTACTTCAATCTCCGGAGATGTCCCGCTTAACAATTTTCTATTATTTATTATACAACGAAGACGCATGGATTAACAATGTCGTTTAAAATTCAGGAGTTTGTTTTTTTAGAAAAACGTTTGGACACGTTGATCTTTATTGTGGCTGCAGGTTTTCTACGTTAAATTGAAGTACCTACACAGGGTGGCCCAAAAATATGTAACGATCACCAACATTATTTTTTCAAAAAGAAAAAGTTAGTTTTATTACATTTTTGAGTTCTGCAATTTTAAACTATAACTATATCTATAAATATATCATGTTACTTAATTAAATCAAAACACAAACGAACGTTTAACAGGTATATTTAACTACTAGAGTAGACTACTTTTCACGCAGTTTGTTAAATAGTAATAATTTTTCTCAATATACGAAATGTATTGATTTCTAGGGGTAGATATGTAGACGAAATTTTTTGCGTATGATCAGGGACTCGAAGGCAACTAGACCGTTTTTTAAGTATTTTAAACTCACTCAGTAAGAACATTGCATTCACAACTGAAATAGAATCAAATAAACAATTAAATTTTCTTGATTTAAAAATTTACCAAAAACCTACAGCAACATACATAATAATACCAGCAAATTCATGTCAATTTTTTAATATCAAACTTTCCACTTTTCACAGCCTGTTACCTAGGCTAGTAAATATTCCACTCGAAGAACAAGACTACCTTTCAGAACTAAACACAATAAAACACATCGCTGTAAATAATGGTGAACGCCTAAACATAGTTGAAAAATTGCTTTCGGGTAAAATACGCAAAAAAGTACAAAATATGATTTATGAAACTGATAAAAAGACCGCCAATTTAGATAATATCTTTTGCTCTATAAATTATATTAAGAATTCCAGCTACAAAATCAAAACCCGTCCGAGCAAATTCACCATAACTACAACAGAATTCAATAAATTCAGTTTAGGTTCCTACTTAATCAACAACAAAAGAAAATTAGGCAACAAACAAAAAAGCGGCGTTTACCAAATAAAATGCCAAGATTGTGATGCTACGATATATACATTGGACAAACTGGTCGGTCTTTAGAAGTACCTTTTAAAGAAACACCTAGTGGGTATCAAGAATAAAAAACTTGCAACAGGTCTGACAGAACACTGTATACAAAATAATCATCAATTAAACATCGACAATTTGAAATTACTCCTTTGTGAAAATAAAAGTAGGAAACTAACCTTATTGGAGTTCTTAGAAATTAAAAAAGCTTTGACAACTAACAAAAAAAAAAGAATTATACATGCTAAACACCCCATTCCTTCTTAACCTATAATGTATATAAACTGTAATTTTCACATTTTAAATTAGTATAATTTATTACTCTAGATAATGGCTATTTAGCCGAAACAATTGTTGAGAATTATTTAAATATACCTGTTGAAGTTCGTTTGTGTTTTGATTTAATTAAATTATTTAACACGCTTCATCATCCATGCACCGTCCAAAGTTTAAATTCTATATTTCATGTGTCATGTCTTGTACCTAAAGTCAACAGTTATCGGGAAATTTACGATTTCTTTCAAAATTTGTGAAGACGCGTAAATTGAGGCTTATTTTTGGGATATACATTAAACAACAGAAAAAGAAATTATTGAAATTTTGTGAGCCAAAATAAAGATCGACGTGCCCGAACGTGTTTCCAAAAAACAAACCCTTTAATTTTAATTAAATTTGTTCAAACCCCCGCGTTCATACAGTATGTATAGAAAGAAAAATAATTCTAATGCAGTTTTGTCGTTTGAAATGGGCTATCTGAAATTATTACAAAAATTACTAGAGGGTGTATCCTTGAAATGAGTTTCAATGGAACCTGTTCGGTTATTCCGATTCTCGCTTTAATTGTTTATTTCAAATATTTTATTTTTTGGTGTTAATATTTTAGAATAGTCAATTTGTATAAATCTAGATTTTAAGTATGAGACCCAATGTAACCAGGTACCTTAAAACTGGTATTTCAGACAGACCAACTACAACCTTCCAAGTATCACCCTTCGTGCAACAGTACCGACTTGTGCTAAAAATAGCTTCTTGGGGGTGAATACCTGGAGGTTATAAAATTTGTAAATATACTTTTTAGACAACAGTTCGAGTAACAACTTACACCGAAAACAACCGAAATTGTTTATTATAAAACCATATTTCAAATGTAAATAGTGTAAATATAGTTATCAAAAAAATTACAGTCCATTATTATCGAAAAACAAAAAATTACCAAAATAATAAACGGCGGGATACCGCCACTATCGAACAGAACCTTTAGGCTAGTTTTTCCGCCAGGGGCATCAATGTTGACTAATTTATTTTACACTATTGTGGTTAATTTTATATAGATTCCAACGATCTGAAAAATAATGATTATGAAAGATGTTTTCCAATTGTATCTACTTAAAAAAAAGTGTTTAAAAATTGAAAACAAATATATGTCTTTTTACTGGTAAATACAGAAATTATAGCAAAATGTATATTATGATATTTAAACCCATTATACTTGAATTTGGATTAGAATCGAGGCTTATTTAATTTTAAAACGGTTAACTCCAAACGTCCCTTGGTGCAGTCGAAAATTTTAAACAATCCTTCTATTAATTTCTGCCTTGTTCTGAGATAGCCAATTTCCATGAATATTGCACTAGAATTAGAGCACCTATTCTTCTACTTTCCTGTTGTTGTGTCTAATTCGAATTGTGCCTCACACATTTATGATAATATCTATGACACTGGGTCATACTTGACCATTATAAACAGAATTGTCAAAATCAACAAAAGTATAGAATAATAATATGTAGAAAAAATCAGATCGATATTTAAATTTAAAACTTAGTCATGTTTACAGCAGTTAGACTTATTAGTAACAATTTAAACTTGTTATGCAGATGATTTAATGGATTGTTGTTTTTCACGTTTGAATTATATAAAATTGCGAAAGTAAACATTGTGTTATTAATTGTATGAGTATAGGTTAAGGTCACTCAAATTATACTTTAATGGACGCAAATTAGTAATTACGGTTTTCTTAAAAGTGAAGAACATGACGAATTAAAAATGAAATAAAATGTTACAGTATTTTTGAACAGTTTCGCAATGACAGGATAATAAAACAAGCAATAATTACAACGCAATTATTTTTTAATGTTTCAGTGGAGCTTTAAACTATATTAAATATGCTGTCGTTTTTATATTTATGTCTGATAATTTGGAAAAATAACTGTTGTATTAATTTTTTGGGTTCTATAATAAAAACACTTCACAATGAATACGTATATTTAATCCTTAATTTGATATTTGTGTAGCTTATACCTATCAATACCTACTCATAACATACAATTTTTTGTGAATAAAAGTATATTTATGTTTTTTTTTTCTACAATATTCCGTATTGGACCGGTGAAGTTAGATACATTATACGGAAAAATGGACGCACTTCTCTGGGAATAGGGTAAAAAAATTGAAGGAGACGCGTAATCCCTCTTTTGCTCTCTTTTAAAAGTCTTCACTGTTTGTAACAAAATACATATTATATAATTTTATCGAAAAAATGTAATTTTTATACAAAAATATTAAATTATAAAGTATAAATAACCGTTCTTATTACTTATGTAAAAACCTAAAAAGGGATATTCCTTTTTGTAAACCGGATTATTAGCGTGGAGAGCGTGGCGAACGTGGCGATCGTGGCGATTGTCTTCTCACTCAGTTCGACGGTGTCGTTTACTATAGTAAACTAGAAGATAATGATTGTTGTGTACATTTCACCTAATAAAAAAATGAACGATATTTCATTTTTACATGAGAAATTATTTCCCTACAGTCACAGAGGTTCAATAATTTTTAAAACCAATAAAGATAAACTACCATTCATTTTAGCTGCAGATTTCAATGTAAATTTTGCTAAAGATGAATCAATGCCATTAATGACGTTCCTCCAAAAACAATTTTAATTGCAAATTAACAACAATCCAAGAGAACCTACTACCAGATATGCAACAACAATAGATGCTGTATTTATTAGATGTCTTGATAATGTTATGTCCAATACTTTTGTAACATACTTCAGTTATCCTCGACCAATTATCACAGTAATGCTGTCAGAGGCAACATCGAATTTTTTTAACTATTACTGAAGTCACTGATTAAAAAAATTAATTTCATTTCTGCCAAGCGTCCCGTGACGGCTCACATTTTTAAAAATTTTTGTTTTTATAATTTCATAAGTAAATTCTTCCACTGATTTACTTTCTATAGGTACTTCTTTCCAGCACATGTATAATTTTTTTGTTCTTCCTTTTACATATCTTACATTTTCTTTATCTTCTTTATTCTAATATTTGCATCCCTTATAGCCGTTCCCCAATCCGAATATTGTTATTACATCTATACCTGGTTTTTCCCTCAAATATTCGAAATTTAAATCTCCTTGCCACGATTCCCATAAAAATGCTTTTATCTCTTCCGTATAACTTTAGTTTTGTATCTTCTTCAAATCGTCCCCTTTTACCATCTTATTCTCACCATCTCTATATTTGTAATTACTGAAATACATCTTTTTAATATTTTACGGACTGTCCTGCCTATATTTGTTTCAAAACAATTATTGAGATACACTGTGTTTATTCATTAGGGGCTGTTCATAAAATACGTAACACTAAAATTAGCTTTTTTTGACCCCCTCACCCCCGGTTGTCACGCTGTGTCATACTTTCTGTGACCCCCCCCCCTGAACATGATAAATTTTGATTGATAATACACAAATTTTGATAGTCAAAAATATTTATTTTATTATCATAATAAAATTTAAATAAATTAATAAATATCTTTTGTAACGAACAAATAAGTAATATTTCTATTTATCAGAAAGTCCCAGGATTCTGTAAAAATTCAGTACAATTTTTTGATGAACGGCGAACGTCACGATGGCGTAGACCCCCCGTCCCCCTTGTCACATCTTGTCACATTCAGCAAGACCCCCACCCCCCTTGCATGCGATCGATTTTATGAACGACCTCTTAGCGATAAACGATCAACGACCAATTGAGCTTCTATTTGTGTATTATTTATAAATGGCGTGACGCCTACGTTAGTAACCCCGATCAATACAATCTTCATTTAACTTCATTCTCGGTTATTTATATTAATTTACTAAACCAGAAAGGGAAACTTTTTCAAGACCTGTTATGAAAAATAAAATTGAAGTACTTAGGGTTATTCTGAGCACAAAAAGTCACTGAAATAACTGAGCACATAGAAATACACGATTTTATAATTACAAAAAGTTTTGGTTGCTACCCAAATAATAATAATGCCACCCGGGAAATTTTCCAGGTGGAATGAATTTTACAGACTAATTATTAATTACAGGATCAATAGAATCCTTTGATAAATTGGATGTTCAGCACTTTATAATATCAGTTTTATCTTTAAAAATTAAAAAAAATATTTCTTTACATAAATTATTTTTTGTTTAAAATTTTAAAGTTATCATTAAAATTATAAAATCAATAAAATGTTTTATATGTTCAGATTTTAAGTCTTTATTTAAAAAAGAAATTTTGATCACGTCTTCAAAAGTTTTCCCACTTTGTTCGATATACATATATATCATTACAATCACCATATTTTGAAAAGTATTTCAATTTTTTTAGAGGACATCCAGTAATAACGTTAGATCCAGCAAATTCTCATCAACTTTTTGATCCAAAAAATTGTATAATTTCCGTTTCACTTTATTATAAGAATTGGTTATAAAGTAAACCTCACGTGAAGGCGATGGGTATTAGAGATCCTTACAAAATCGTATCCAATCCCGCTATAAGGAAGGAAGGGATTCAAATTAGAGTAAGGTGCCTCACCCCCAGGGACATCCATAAGTTAAATCTGAGTTCAAAGTGGGGAAGAAGAAGATGATAAAAAGTCATTTGTATTTTTTTATTTATAGAGAAGGGTTATCGGAAATTTCGCGTCATCATTTTATTTCAAGGAATTGTTATAATTTATATGTATAACAAGAACTCATATATCACGTAGGGGCTCATCATACTTTACTAAATCCAACTAGGAATGAGGTAGGGGTTCAAATAAATAGAAAAATATTGCATGTAATTAATGAACATCCTCTTAAGAAATTACAAGAAGAACACTCAATCAGATAGATGTTACGTGCATATTATTTAGAACCGTTAAAAATATATTACATCGGTTACATTAGTATAAATATTGGGAAAAATGAGACTAAAATAGATTTCGTTATATCCTTTATTTCATATTTATGAGAAAACATATCATATTTGCAAAATTGTTTCTCTATACGGAGATCCAATCAAGTTATTTCATTATCTCAGAATAAAAAACTCATGCTATGTATATACAGAAGCTTCAATTACAAAACAAATTGACTTAATTATATCTCATTCAGTAATTGTTTATAGTGACATTTACAGCGGGTACAAATAAAAAAAATGCAAAAATTGGTACCGCTTAATCGACCTTGAATGGAATTTACCGGTCAAAATATTTACGTAAGCCAAAATGTTTTACGTATGCATGTACAATATTAAACCATTACTTATGCATACCTGCCTTGTACGTACATGTATTGTCTGCTCTAATGACACCTTTTAGCTGCCTATTTGCGTTGTCGTAGCAATAATTACTACAGAAGCAAGTTCACGGTCGTCGCCTTTTAGCTTCGCGTTCCGTGTTTAAAGATTCATTTTCGTTCTCATTAGCAATACCTATAGGTAACTTCACTGCTAACGTAATGTTTTCGTCGACTTCCATTACATTTCTTGATTAGGTTACGATTTAATTCATACGTTTCATTTTGACGTAACCTCACACGCACAATTACTTTTAATTTACTATATTTCCTAGAGAAAGAGCTTTATATAAATTATTTATTTTTTTTTACGAAATGACGCTTTTATATAAACTAACTGTATATGTATTATCAAATAACTAATAGAAGCTGATATAATTAACTTTATGAAATGAATTCGAAACAATATTGCAGAAAATACACACCAAACAGTTTAGTAAAACAAATCCAGTGCCCACCAATATTTCAATATATTTTATAATGTCTCATAAAGTGTATGACATGAATTCAATTCATTTTAAATCAACTCCTTTCATTGAACAACTATATCAAAGAAATTAAGAAAAAGATAGGGATATCGTCGTCATTTTGTGGTCAAATGCTATGTAGGATTTAGTATAGTAGGCCCTCACTAACCTATTCAACTTTTTAACGGCCAAGCCTTTTCGTTTTATACACGTGTCAAAGAGGTTCAGGAGAAATTTAGGATCCGCCGTCTAGGAGTATAAAGTCACTCATGGAAAGACTTAGGCTTTCACGGCCGGCGTTATCAGAAGAAATTATAATATCCGGGCTTGTTGGCCGTGGTCTGGGATTGTTTTTCGTTCGGTGAGAATACCGATGAAGTTGTTTATCCGACGTTTCGCCAACAATTGTGGTTGGCATCCTCAGGGAACGTAGCGTGGGCGTAATATCCATGACTGAGACTGTACAACTTCATCGGTGTTCTCACTCCTAGACCACGGCCAACAAGCCCGGATAATATATTTTCTTCTGACAAAATGACTTTCATTGTCATTTTTTAAAAACAGGAAATTTGCCATGTTAAAGCGGCCGTCATATTGGTTTTTGTATAACATCACTAACCTTACCATTTTCTATTTGTCAAACTATTTTATTTGAAAACCCGTGTCTATGATAGTGTGGAGAAATTGGTAATTCGTCACATTGAAGAAGCCGCCATGCATGTGTAGGTATGATACTTCCTTTCCTATAAAAAATAGTAAGTGGTATAAAACTGAATAAAATTTAGTTAGTTAAGTGCCAAATATATAGCTATTTTCTCTTTTTCTTATAAATAGTACTTATAAAATCTTATCAATTTTGTAAAAAAAGTTAATCAAACAGGATTCAGTGGGGTAAAAATTAGACAGTAAATATTTTGGGTAAAAATGACACTTATTTTACGTGTTTTACTCAACTGTAAAATCACTAAAAACATTAAACACACTTGTTAAATGTACAATTATACATACGTATATATTTTAATCCGTAAACGTCAAAAACCTAATAACGTTATTTATTTAAAGAAGTCACAATAATCCCTCTTAAAATTTGTAAGTGTAAGCTGTTAACTTTCGAAAAAGCAACTTTTAGGTATTTCATTTCCACCAATGTTGGTGGGCGGGCTGTCTCCCCCGACCTACACTCTTGTGCAAAGTCGGAGGAGTAGGGCGGAAGGCCCTCTTCAGCCTCCTTTAGGAATCTTGGGAATGGGTGGGTGGTGGTGTGGGGGAAGAAAGATGAGACGGATGAAATAAAGGCAGAAGAGAAGTGAAAGATTATCTGGGGAATATTACTATCTCAGCATTTGCCTAAATAATCTAACGAAAACACAGAAAAACTTGGACCAGAGTAACCGGCCCCGGAATCGAACCGGTGACCTCCCGAATGCTAAGCAATGATCTAGACGACTAGACCATGCCGCTCGGTATTAACTTTTGTTACTACGTCATTTTAAATAGTCGGAGCGACTCATAGAAATTGGGAATTCTATAGTTTCTTGGGTATAGTACGTTGGGACTACTTGTGATAGTTGTTTTGTGCAAGTTAATGCGGTTGTGAATTGAATTGTGTGGGGGTAAAGGCGAGACCCATGTGGGGGTAAATTTGAGACACCCGTGGGGGTAATTATGAGCCAAAACATTGTCCTCCAAAACGATAGTGATATTGAAGACAATATGCCATTAGCTGATTCAATTCGACCTAATTCAGAAGACAAATTTGAAACCGATTCAAGCGAGATACATTCTGGGGACTATGTACTGATAAAGTTTTCTACAAAAAAGAAGCTGGTGTGTTACGTTGCATTAGTCGACAATATTGAAGCAAGTGAGTACTGCGTATCACAATTGTGTCGAAAAGTCGACAAATCGGGGGGCACGGCAGTGCCCCCGCCAAGTCGAGCGCGAAGCAAACACTGCCGTACCATCTTTTACTGGAACCATCCAAAATTTCAAGTCTGTAGGTCATTTAGTTCCGAAGTTAAGCGAAAGCAAAGTTTCGCATTTATACACTCACTCACTCATTCACTCACTCATGATCATCAGAATAGAACTAGTACTTCCCATAAACTCAGAGAGCTGAAATTTGGTACAGAGTTAGGGTTTAATGGCTACATAAAGGGAAAACTATAAAAACTAGGATAATCGAAGATCTGGAGTACCTGATGACCCTGATTAGAAAACACAAGAGCCCAACCAAACTATTAGAGATCGACATACCGCCTTTACAAAAAATATTCAACTTGGTGAGCCGCTTCATTTGATGTCAAAAATCGAAGGTCTGAAGTATCTTCATGACTGCTGGACTGGAAGAAACTTTAATCATTAAAGAGGGAGCTAAAGTAATGCTTAGGAGAAACATTAATATTAGTTTAGGTTTAGTGAATGGGTCGATAGGCGTTGTACAAAAAGTTAGGTGGGACCCGGAAGACCAAACAAAGCTTAAACAATTGGTAGTAAAATTCGCTAATAATTTGATTCACGAATTATTGCCTATTAAGTCAAAATTTGAGATCATACCCCGGGCATACGTGTACAGAGAACAATTCCCAATATGTGTGGCGTATGCCCTAACAATTCACAAGAGCCAAGGTCTAAGTCTAAAAGATGCCCTCATGGACATTGGCACCTCTATATTCTCTTGTGGCCAAGCCTACGTGGCGCTTTCACGAGTAACCAATCTTCATGGGGTGCACCTCATAAATGTTGACTTCAAGATTATAAAAGCTCAAGCTTCAGCGATCACCGAATACAACCGGCTTAGGCGTAAATACCGCGCCGATCTTTCAGAAATTAAACCGTCTATTTTCTATTAAATAAGAAGTACTGAAACAGATTTAAAAGGTAGTATGGCTAATGATCACAGACGATCAACATTCAAAATCAACTATAAACAATAAATTATGAAAAAATCCATCATTTTGTTTTGGAAATAATCCTTATCTATCATATTAGCTCCTAGGTGTAGAGAATGAAATTGAAATAGTTTTATTAAATCATTTCTCATTTATTTTCTGTTTCGCTTTTAACGGATATATTTGGTTTTGCACCTATATCCTCATATGTCTAAACACAAAAGAAAAGTTGTGCATAATCAGGGACGTTAGTTAGTCTATAACATTTATTAATTTAATAAATAAGAAAACATTAGAAGAAAATAAATAAGCGAAATAGTTAAGTGGAAATGCTGGTGTAGATACCTTGATCCGACCACGATTCTAGTGTTAAGGCAAAATGGTTTTCGAATATACAAATTACATATTAAGTAAAACACAATTACACTTTTCACAAATACAGGGTTGCTCATTAATGCGTCAAAGGTCAATATATCCTTTATTAAATCAGATTGGAGATTTTTTTTTTATGAGAATGATACAGTATCAAAAGACGCATATTTTAAAAATAGTTTGACATATACAGGGTGAATCACTAAATCGGAGCACGTTCCAACATATTTTTTTAAATGAAACACCCTGTATATTATTTGTTTTTCATAATCCACTTAAAATTGTCTTTTCAATGATACAAAGATTTTTGGGTTTGGATGTTGCATTGTTGAGTTAATAATGAAAACGTAAAAAAATTGATTGCAACAGGGTTTGGCTTTTTAGTTTAAT
Organism: Agrilus mali; assembly: GCA_029378335.1. Lineage (NCBI taxonomy): Eukaryota > Metazoa > Arthropoda > Insecta > Coleoptera > Buprestidae > Agrilus > Agrilus mali. The sequence continues at coordinate 10,449,743 of CM055662.1, forward strand.
GCACGAGTAATACGATTAGTTGAGATGAAATATTTAGTAGTTTTGCTGCCAACGGATGTATTAAACCTAAAAAATAATAAAATTATAATTTTATTATACAGGGTGTTTTTTACGGTGCAGTCAATTGAGCAACCTTCAAAGAGCGATTTCTCCATTTTTTCAAATGGAACACCCTGTATATTATTGAAATTTTGGAATGGTGCGTTAATTCTGCTTAATGTTTCTTTATAATATTTTATACCTAAACCTCGTAATTTCAGAGATATTTCACTTTTTTCATTATTTCCAGCTGATTATTTGTTTTTGATTTGATCTAGTGTGCTGATCGGTCAGATTTGACAATTGACACAAGCAAATAATAAATGAAAACGTAATGCGTTTAATACATCTAATAATTAAATACGTTAAGCGTGCTGTATTAGTGACTATTACAATTATTTTTGCATTATTGTCATTGTTGTATCATACCAGTTTGATTCGGTTCGTAGTTTTCCTGAACAATTTTTGCTTGTCACATATTACTAGGGATTTTAGTTAAGTCGGTATTATGCAGTTTGAGAAAAACGAACTAAATATTTCATCTCAACTAATCGTAATACCTACTCGTACATTAAACTAAAAAGCCAAACCCTGTTGCAACCAATTTTTTTACATTTTCATTATTAACTCAACAATGCAACATCCAAACCCAAAAATCTTTGTATCATTGAAAAGACAATTTTAAGTAGATTATGAAAAATAAATAACATACAGGGTGTTTCATTTAAAAAAAATATGTTGGAACGTGCTCCGATTTAGTGATTCACCCTGTATATGTCAAACAATTTTTAAAAAATGCGTCTTTTCATACTGTATCATTCTCAAAAAAAAAAATTCTCCAATCTGATTTAATAAAGGCTATATTAACCTTTGACGCACTAATGAGCAACCCTGTATAACTATAGTTTCGCTACACTGTAGCTTTTTCAAGTGAGTAAATTCTGTAACTGCTTAGATTTACAAAAACATCTTATTTATAAACTATCTTAACCTAAGGGGTGGGTTTTTTTATTTTGCACCCAAATTTGCATTCACAATAGAAGAAGTTTCAGGTAGTTTAAATTCCCTAGATCTAAATATAACGAGAAACAACAATAAACAAGAATTTAAAATATTTCATAAATCTACACATACCGATATAACTATCCATTCAAAATCAGCTCATCCAATACAACAAAGACATTCAGCTTACCACTATGGTACACAGATCAATCAGCTTTCCTTTATCTGACAACAATTACAATTCAGAAGTAAATCTCATAAAACAAATAGCACACAATAACCGTTCGTTATAATACAAAAATAAATAAAACAAATTGTATAAATCAGCAATTCAATTAATTTATCCCACATCCAAAATAAAAAATAAAAACTATGTTAGTTTAACATACATTGTAAAATTAAGTAACAATGTAGGTTTAAAACTGTGAAATCAAAATATTGTGACGTGTTCGGTCACAGAAAACACAATTTATTTCACTAAAAGTCACTTTTTAATCGCCGTTCCGGTAGACACTATTTATCGCTCTCTATGAACACTATCGCCTCTATGGTTCGCCTGTATCGCCTATCGATCGCTTTGCATCAGCTGTTACTGTAAACTGTCAACTAACTCGGTGTGAGTGTCTCGTCCGCTTTTATAGTCTTCTCAGCCTTTTTCTAGGGTATTCTACAGCCGTCTAGTAATTCAATTGTTTTCCCATTGATCTTTGCTGGTGTTTTCTAGATGTATCAGGAAAGCCGAGAATATTCCTTATGTAATCAGGGAAGATGTTCATTAATTATGTTCACACCAACTTAATTGGCAAGTACTCGTAACACTGCCCCCTTCTTAGAATTGATCGTCCCGATCAATGTCTTGACCTTTGTAGGGCGCCAGGCGGTCCAAGTGTACAACTTTCATCTTGGCCTTTGGTCCTCTCTGAATACGGTAGACCACGTCATTCAGCCTTCTGACCACAGTGTAAGGTCCTTCCCAGGCTCGCTGTAGCTTCGGTGAGCGTCCTTTCCGACGGACAGGATTGTAAAGCCACACCTGGTCCCCTTCTCTGAATCCTGTGCTGTTGGCTCTCCGGTCGTACCTGGTCTTCATGCGGTCACTCCCTACTTGGATTTTGTTACGAACGGCTCTATGGATGGTATCGAGTCGTTCCTCTAGCTGCTGTGCGTAGTCGGTAGCTGAAGGTCGCCGATCTTCTGGGTGTCCAAACCGGATGTCCATCGGTAACTTCAGCTCTCTTCCAAATAAAATGCTGGCTGGTGTTCTGCCGGTGGTCTCGTGAACCGCACTTCGATAGGCCAACAGGAACAAAGGTATATGCTGGTCCCAGTCTGTCTGATGATCGTTAACAACCATTTTCAAATTGGTTTCTAGCGTCGCGTTAAACCGTTCGACCATTCCGTCAGATTGTGGATGTAATGGAGTGGTCCTAGTTTTCTGTACTCCTAGCAGCTCACAGACTTCCCGGAATACTGCGGATTCAAAGTTACGTCCCTGGTCAGAGTGGATCTCCATCGGAACTCCATACCGGCTGATCCATTGGTTGACCAACATTCCAGCGACCGTAGTAGCTTCTTGGTTTGGGATTGCGTACACTTCGGGCCATTTGCTAAAATAGTCCATCACTACCAAGATGTATTTATTGCCAGCAGCTGTTGTTGGGAATGGTCCTGCTACGTCCAGAGCTATTCTCTCAAATGGGGCACCAACATTGTACTGCTTCATTCGCCCTCGGCTTCGAGTCTGAGGTCCCTTGGCTGACGCACACGTTGGACACTTCCTACACCAATTTTCGACGTCTCTTCTACACTTTAGCCAATAAAATCGCTCTCGCACCTTCTCCAACGTCTTTGTTACTCCGAAGTGTCCTCCACCAACACCTCCATGGACTTCTGTCAGCACCTCATTGACTCTGTTCTTCGGGAGAACTACTTGATGTCGAATTTTAGTTCCGTCAGGGCTTTCCCACACTCTTTTTAGTACCCCATTCTCGACGATGAGTGAATCCCATAAGGCCCAATAGCTCTTCGTGATGGTACTCGTACTACTAACATCTGCCCAGGTAGGTCGTGCTGTTCCTGCCTTTTTCCACCGCAGTATCGGTTTAATGTCTTCGTCGTTTTCTTGGTCTTTCGCCAGGCCTTCGTTCTGCCAGTGTTCTTCCGGTTCCACCATCGTTTGACAGATCCTTGCCAAGTTGACTGGTTCCTTCTTTTCGGCGGCCATGCAATGTTTGCAGTTCTTCGAGCATGGTCTTCGCGAGAGGGCATCAGCGTTACCATGTTGTTTTCCAGCACGATGCTCGATGCTGAAGTCGTATACTTGTAGCCGCTGTAGCCATCGAGCCAGTTGTCCTTCTGGGTTTTTAAATTGCAGCAGCCATTTCAGGGACGCATGGTCTGTCCTTAGCAGGAATTTTCGTCCGTAGAGATACTTATGGAAATGTTCGAGAGTTTTGACGACTGCCAGCAATTCTCTACGGGTCACGCAATAGTTTCGCTCCGGCTTTGACAGTGCCTTACTGAAGTAGCCAATGACTTTTTCTTTTCCTTCCTGCATCTGCGACAGTACACCACCAATTCCTACATTGCTGGCATCCGTATCGACAATGAAGTCTGTGTCGAACTGTGGGTACGTCAGTATTGGGGCTTGAGAATGGGTAGACTTCAGTGTTTCAAAAGCTTGCTGACATCGTTCTGACCATTGGAAAGGGACACCATCCTCTGTTAACTTGTGGAGCGGTCGAGCTATATCTGCAAATCCCTTTACGAATCGTCGGTAATAGGAACACAGCCCCAAAAAGCTTTTCAAGTCGTGTTGGTTCTTCGGGACAGGCCAACTTCTCACAGCTTCAGTCTTGTCAGGATCAGTTCTTATTCCTTCTGAAGTGATAACGTGGCCAAGATATTTCACCTCCTTACAAAACAGATGGCATTTCTTGGGACTGAGTTTCAACTTGGCTGCTGAAAGCTTCTTGATCACTTCTTCGACATTCTGGAGGTGGTCTTCGAATGTCTTTCCCAGTACTATCACGTCGTCTAGGTACACCAGACAAACCTTCCAATTGAGCCCTTGTAGCACATTTTCCATAAGTCGCTCGAAGGTGGCGGGAGCGTTACATAGTCCAAATGGCATAACGTTAAAGTGCCACAGCCCGTAACCAGTCGTGAATGCGGTCTTCTGCTTGTCTTGTGGATCCAGTTCGACTTGCCAGTATCCACTCTTCAAATCCAACGTTGAAAACCATTTGGCACCAACCAAGCTGTCAAGGGTGTCGTCGATTCTGGGTAAGGGATAGCTGTCCTTTAAAGTTACGTCGTTGAGCTTCCTGTAGTCAACGCAGAACCTGGTCGATCCATCCTTCTTCCTAACCAACACTATCGGCGAAGCCCAAGCACTTTGTGATGGTTCAATTACCCCCTGTTCTTCCATGTTCTTCACCAGGTTGTTGACTTCTTCTTGCTTAGCCCATGGAACTCTTCTAGATGGTTGTTTAATAGGACGAGCTGATCCCGTGTCTATACGGTGGTATGTCAGATTCGTTCTCCCAAAGTCGTTGTCAGAGAGGGCGAAGACGTTTCGATACTTGCTGAGTAGTTCTTCGAATTTTCTAATTTGGTCGCTGTTAAGGTTTGTGGCCGAACGCTGCACTAAGTCTCGAAGAACGGTTGGAAGTGGTTCGCTCTCTGCCATTAAGGGTTCAGCTTCAACTTCGCACTGGAGGATGGACACCACGGGTTCAAGGACTCCTACTTCCATTCCTTTACACACTTTCTGTTCGAAGTCCTTCAAATTGACCACTCTGACAGATGCGTTCGGCGTCCCAGTTCGAATCAGTGTTCGTCCTATCAGTATGGCTTTCTGTGTCAAATCCGGGTTTTTGGCTTCTACTATTCCCACCAAACCATCCGCACCTTCGCCGTCGATGTTTATTTTGAGAACTACCTCGGATCTAGCAGGTAGTAACCGGTCTTCTGCAACGATGACCTTTCGAAGACCGTACTCTTTGGTGGGGTTTGTCATCACCAACTCTTCCTTGCCGATGCGTAAAATGCCGGAGCCCAAATCCAGATTAATTTTGTTTCGTTCAAGAAGATCCAATCCAATGATCACGTCGTCGGCGACATCGGCTACCAGTGCCCTGTGTCGAAGGCATACTTCTCCCAATCTCAATTCGATATCGCATTCTCCTCTAATCGGCGCTGTTTCTCCGGTAACCGTGGTCAAACGTAGCTTCCTCTGCAGGGGACGGATTCTCCACTCGTTAACGATGTTCGGCCGGATTATGGTCTTAGAAGCTCCCGTATCGACCACCATTCTAACCTTCTTGTTGTTGATGTGACCTTCGACGAATAAGGACTTGCTTCCGTTTAGTTGGGAAACGACGATTTCTGCTGGGGCTTGGTGGGGAGAAGCCAACTTGCGCCCCTCAAAGTTGGCTGATCTTAGTTTCCCGACTGCTGTCGGTCCGCACGGCGTTCTTCGGCCGGGCAGTCTCGCCGTAAATGTCCGTGCCTTCCACATTCCCAGCACCTTGGTCTTCCTTTGTTTTTGTCACAGTCTCGGGAAAAGTGACCGACCTTCCCGCATTCCCAACATTTGGCCGATTCTCTCTTGTCGTTGATGGTAGTCTTCTTGACAGTTTCGACGCATTCTTTAATCAGCCTTGTGACTTCATTCTTGTATTCGTCGTCTTCAACAGCTGTTTGGCGTACACGCACGTGCCCTTTGGAAGCTTGTTTTGCAGCTTCGAATTCTAAGGCGTGCGCCAGTGCGTCACTCGCAGTCTTGTGGCGGGCCAAACGGAGAACTTGTTGTAAGTCGGTGTCCCTTACACCATCGACGAATGTTTGGACTGCTAGTTGGTCTGCGAAGTCCTGCGGAGCGGTAGGATAGGCCAATCTAACTAGACGTTCCACATCGGCCTCGAACTCCTGTAGATTTTCTGATGTCTTCTGATTGCGACACTTGAGTTGGGTTTGGTACACTTGTTGCAAATGTTTGTCGCCATATCTCATTTCAAGTCGCTCTAACAGCGCAGAGAAGTCCCGTTGTTGGCGCTCTGGAATACCTTGAAGGACGTCCAATGCTTCTCCTCGCAGAGCTATGACCAGCGCCGTTGCTTTCTCAAAATCGTTCCAGTTGTTTGCTTCTGCCGCTGCCTCGAACTGTCGTTTGTATACAGACCAGCAAACTTTTCCGTCGAAAGTCGGTGGTTTAATTCTAATCGTCTTCGCAGTGTCTTCGGACTTTACTTCACTTGCCGGTTTTGTGTTCTCGAACTTCTGTCTCATCTTCTCTATTTCCTTTTGTACTTCTTCTTTCAACTCATCTCTTAGCTTCTCTTGTGTCGTCTCCAATTCTTGTCGTACTTCCTTTAATTCTTCTTGCACTTCTACTCTGACTTCCTTTAACTCTTCTTGCACTTCGGTTCTGACTTCCTTCAGCTTTACCCTCAATTCTTCTTGCATCGCTTCCATCTTTTCTTGTCCAGCTTCTATTTTATTCTTCAATTCTTCTTGTGCCAATTTCATTTCGTCCTGTCCAGCTTCCATTTTATTTTTCAATTCTTCCTGTCCACATTCCATTCTTTCTTGTCCAGCTTCCATTTTATTCTTCATTTCTTCCTGGCCTGCCTTCACTTCTTCCTTCATTTCTTCCTGGCCTGCCTTCATTGCCTTCATCATTTCCATTAAAGCCCTTATTTGTTCTTCCATTATTGCTGATTGTTTTCTTGTTACTGGCATAAGGCTTCAAAATTCTTCTTCTCTTCGGACCTCTTCTACAATCTGTCGCACTAACTTTCTTCGGGAATCTTCAATTCCCTTACTATCCCACTCCTGACACCAAATGTGACGTGTTCGGTCACAGAAAACACAATTTATTTCACTAAAAGTCACTTTTTAATCGCCGTTCCGGTAGACACTATTTATCGCTCTCTATGAACACTATCGCCTCTATGGTTCGCCTGTATCGCCTATCGATCGCTTTGCATCAGCTGTTACTGTAAACTGTCAACTAACTCGGTGTGAGTGTCTCGTCCGCTTTTATAGTCTTCTCAGCCTTTTTCTAGGGTATTCTACAGCCGTCTAGTAATTCAATTGTTTTCCCATTGATCTTTGCTGGTGTTTTCTAGATGTATCAGGAAAGCCGAGAATATTCCTTATGTAATCAGGGAAGATGTTCATTAATTATGTTCACACCAACTTAATTGGCAAGTACTCGTAACAATATAAATGTAACATTTAAAACTACAAAAAAACTAGGTAAACTAATTAAAAACAACAAAGATAAAACAGACAAATTTAAACTATTAGGTGTGTACAAATTAAAATGTGGATCTTGTGAAAAATGTTACATAGGACAAACAGGAAGAGCGTTCAATACTAGGATCAATGAACATTTAAAATGTTATGAAAATAAAAAACAAAATTCTAATTGTGCAAACCACTTACTAACAGAAAACTATAGCTTTAATAATGATTTCAAAATTCTACATGTTTTAGGAAAAAGTACACAATTAAATGTTTTAGAATCTTTAGAAATCAATAAAATAAAAATCATAACCCAGACCTGTTACCAAACGACCAATTAGGCTTTAATATATCACCACTATTGAATTTATTCAAAATAAAAAAACCCCACCCCTTAGGTTAAGGTAGATTATAAATAAGATGTTTTTGTAAATCTAAGTAGTTACATAATTTACTCACTTGAGAAAGCTACAGTGTAGCGAAACTATAGTTGTGAAAAATAAAAATTTGTGAAAAGTTTAATTGTGTTTTACTTAATCTGGATTTAAACTTTCACCAAGTAACAGCCAACGTACAAATTACAATTTTTGTTGGCATTTTTTTTTGTACAAGCAAAAATGAATACCACATCTATCCAAAAATATTACCTTCTCTGAAAAAACTCAAATTTGTTGAATTGTATTTATTGGACCCATATTACTATATTTTTTTATCAAAAGGTATTTGAAGGTATTTGAACGAATTTTCCTAAACCGCTGGTACGCTGAAAAACATAGGAACATACACTTACATACATGCATTTAAATTGCCTATTGACTTTTGAATCGATTAATTTCAGACGCGTCAACATATTTTCTCCCTGTTGTTTACTTAGGAATTACAATTCTAAAGCCATTCCTTTCAGAATTTCATTTGACTGATGCGTTTTGTTTATGAAAGCTGTGTTTCTCTGCTTCTATTCGCTTTCATTAAGATCATTCAAGGCTGATTCAATTAAACTGTAAAGATTGGCGGTAAAAATCACTTTCTGTTTCTTATTCAAGTAGTAGACTGGTAATAACTAGTTTCGTTAAATGAAAGCAACGACTTCCAGACGAGCTTTGATTTTGAAACAAATCATTTAATAGTTATTGTTGGCTACATAGACACTTATAAATAAAATGAAAGCGCGTACTCCACAACTATATAAATTTTATTGTATTTATTGTGCCTTCATAATAAAGATATGAAAAAAGAAAGTGAGATATTATGTCAATAAAAGAAATTGACATTAAGGTTTGTATCTCAATATGTTAATATTAAAAAAAAAAACATCCTCATTGAGAAAAAATGTTGAAAAAATATTTGAAAATTAAAAACCAAAGACGTGGTGTATATGTTACAAATTTGGTCCACGAATAAACTTATATAAAAATTAACCTGCAAATGTAAAGGGGTGGTGGAAAAAAAAAATAAAAACATACCCCCAAAACGTTTTTATTTTTCGCATTTGCTTTTAAAGATACATACAAAAATTTAGATAAAAGGTGTAGAAAAAATATCCATAAAAAAGTTACTAATGAATATTTTTGGTAAATGCGATTGATAACGAATAAATCGGGTTTCATGTTAGCACTCAATAGCCTAATAATCACGCATAACTATACAATTTATAAAAAATTCAAAAATTGTTATATTTAATTATTTTCTTTAATTATTTATCTATGTTACAAACAACCGCAACCTCTGCAGTGAAACATATTTCTTTTAATCGAATTGTTTAATTGTTATAAACAATTGATTATTTTTTTGTATTTTTGTATGAAAGGTGAGAAGATAGATGATTAACTTTTTTGTTCGTACAGGTATAATGAATATGTATTATACATTAAAAAATTATGCAATTAAAACTTAAAAAAATACAATACAAATATTAAATTGTTTATAATAATTTATAGATTTGATCAAAGAAAAATTAATTCACTGCAAAGATTGGCGATGTTCCGGAATTAAAAATTATAAAAGTTAGGCGTGATTTTCAGGCCATTGCGAGCTAACATGAAAACTTTGCACGTGATTTCCTCGTTATCGATCGCATTTACAAAAAATATACATTAGTAATTTTTTATATTGTTTTTCTATAACATTTAACTAAAACTTTTTCGTATCTTGTTTGATTTTCAAGAAAAACGCAAAAAACAAGTTTAAGGGTGCTTTTATTTCTTTTCATTTATACGTGGATCAAATATGCATATTATATAAAAAATGCAGGACTTTCCCAGAATTTTATATAGTCCATGCTACCTTCAGGTCATTTATCCATATTGTATAATAGATCACATCAATATTATTCCAGATAGCGAGCTTCTGCCTTATTGAGATTGTAAAGTTATGTTTTCGGGATATAGCCAACCAGCAATTTCTTTCTCAACTTTTACTTTTCTTTATAGACGTTAACGTAGTTCTGATATTTTCGTATTTATGAGGGAAAAACGAATATTGGAATATGGAGATATACGAATAAGAAAATTTACATTTTGACAACATTATTAATAATTCAAATTTATGAGCTATCTGCAGTTTATCAGTCGTCGTTACCTGTGATGTTTCAGAGAGCGGAAAAGTAAACTATTAATCTTCTTCGGAAATATCAAATATTTTATGAAACAACTTGATATATACTTACGTTATGTAACGGTTTGTTCTTGGCTAGAAATTTATCGAAGCTACTACATGTAGGATATCGATAATTCTGGGCCTCATCAGTACGTCATACGCAGTTCAAAAAATGATCAAACTGAAACAGTTCCTAAAGGGTGAGTTGATCAAATAACCACATACAGGCAATTTACCACCATCTCTTGGGTATTTGCTGGTTCATATTACACTAAATATATTTATTTAATTAAAGTTTTATACAAAGCCCGTAAGGTTATAGGTACATCAAAAGCGATTTTTTAGATTCGCCTTAAAATTCATTAAAGAAACCAGTAGGATTATCTACAAATCCAAATAATCTTAAAAAACAAAAAATAAATGGCACTTGTGTTAATGTTTGGCCTAAAGATTTTCTTATTGTGAGTTTATTTATTTTTTTGTTGCGATTCCTTTTATTTTAATTATTTTATTCAACTCGGCCTTTTTGACTATGATTAAAAACATCATATATAATAATGTTCTGCTGAAGATATGGAACCATCCCAGTCGATATAAAATGTAGTTAGCCTCTATGTGAAATCAGAATAATGTTTATCAATAGTCATATATATATATATATATAAAGGAAGAAAGTAAAACGGGTTTATTTAAATAAGTAAATGATATCTTGGACATAAAAAGCGACACATTAAAAAAACATAAAAGTAATTTTTTTTTATAAAAATCAAAGGTCTGTAGGAACATCTAAAATACACCCATGGTCGTTACGACTAAAATGTTTGAAGTGCTTTGCATTATCAAGAGAGTTTTGTTAAGGTTACGGTATGGAGCAGTTTTTCTGATTAAAATGTTTAGATTGCTATGCATCACCGAAAAGTGCTATGTACGACCAAGAGGGTTTTGCTTAGGTTACGGTATGGAATGGTCGCTATCATTAAAATGTTTGAAGTGCTATGCACCACCTAGAGGTTACGTTATAAATTGGTCACTATCATTAGAGTGCTATTCATCACTAAAAATAGCAACTATTCCTCCTAATTTGGAGGGGTTCCACTAGTATTAAATATTACGTAGTTGATTCGGTTAGAAAGTTAACATCATCGTAAGACCTTATCTACTTCATGAAGTTCTTACTTCTGCAGCAACAAATATCCAATAGTTGGCGATACCATGCTTGTGTATGGAGAACTTGTTTCCAGGGTTCTGTAATGGTTGACATGATATAATTTCTGGAAAATTTCATTATTCAGAAATAAAACACTAATAATTTCCACATTTATTAAGAAGTACTTGACGTACCAACAGAAGTTACAATTAAACTTGAGTTTTATGACGTATTTGCCTTAACTTTGTTATAGTGAGTCCAACAAGTCAAAGAAATAACTTTTCAAGACCTAATGTAGGAGATGAAGATTATAATAATTAATATCTGCATAAAAATTGTTTATTCGTTAGCAAGGGTGGGATCTATATTATTTTATTTTTTTTTAAGTACCTAATATGTTAAAAGAGAGAACACGGCTTTCTTGTTGGACTAAAGTAATGCCTAGTGAAACGATTTAAATATTTCAGCGATATATACATTAACTTTAAAAGTTTGACAATTTCTAAATATTCAAACTTTATTTTAAATTAAATGTTAATTAATTAATGGAAATGGGGATAAACTGTTAATGCATATATAATTTTAAGCTTAACTTTGAATAAATGAGCTCAAGCCTTTGCTATTTTATCTATTTTAATATTCACTTTGTACTAAGCGCTTTTACCCAGAACAGAAATAGGTTGTCGAGTTCAAAGTAAACCTCTTTGATATCATGTTCATAGCCATTTAATTAAATTACCGTAATGCGAATCCCGTAGACTCATAAATAAACCTGGTTTTGAGTTCGATTTCCTTAGGAAAACGAATTAAGTCCGAAGGCGGCAGATTACACCTAGGTACCAATATGGAGCAATATTTAATTAAGTCACGACCTTCTTTTTATACCTCCTTAGGAAGGCAGATATAAAAGAGGTAGGTACCGGTGGAGAAAATATTAACTAACCATGTAATATGTTGAGAAAAATCCCTTACTCAAAGAAGTATTTAGTTTACATATATACATGTCATAGCGAACAGTTTCGTTGGAACGTACGTATTAGTTTGCTCCGGTAAGGTAGGGGAGTAAGGAAAGCTATGAGCGCGCGACACCAATTTCTTATTTAACCGTAATACATTACACTAATATTATAAAGGCGAAAGTTTGTGAGTGTGTACGTGTGTATGTTTGTTACTTCTTCACGTCTAAACGGCTGGAATGGTTTTAATAAAATTTGGTATGGAGTTAGCTGACACCCTGGATTAACACATACGCTGCGTTTTATTGCGGGAAAATATCTTATTCCCATGGGAAAATCGAAGAAAATGAATTCGCGGAATATTATAAATGCGAAAGTAACTCTGTATGCTACACAATGTCGCCTAAAATTTACTGAACCGATTTAAACGAAATTTGGTACAGAGATAGTCAAGAGCCTGAGAAAGGACATAGGGTGCTTTTCAATGCGAAAAAAGGGTTGTAAGGGGTTGAAATAGGAAAGTTTGTGCGGAAATTCCGTAATTTTTAAAGTAAGAAGCTTGAAACTTATTTTTTAGGCTTTTGATTAGATATAAATAAATAAGACATTCAATGTTTGTAAAAATTTTACCCTAAAGGGGATAAAATTAGCCGATGAAAGTTTTTGTGTGATGACGTCGTCCAAAAACCTTACGGCCCAGAAAATAAAAATATTAAGTGTAAAAAGTTATAGAGGTTTTGTTTATTTGGTTCAAAAATAAAAGAAGTTGAATACTAAGCTATATAAACTATTTTAAACTATAATTAAACTATACGTATTAATGTATAATATTATAAATGCGAAAGTAAGTCTGTCTGTCTGCGTGTTACGCAATCACGCCCAAACTACTGAACCGATTTAAATGAGAATTTGATAAAGAGATAGATAAGTAGTTATAAAGCTAGAGGCTTGAAAGTTATTTTTTAGGCTTTTGATTAGATATAAATACGACATTTAAAGTTTGTAAAAAGTTTACCCTGAAGGGGGCAAAAAAAAAAGAATGAAAGTTTTTGTGTAATGACGTCGGCAAAAAGGCTTACGGCCCAGAAAATAAAAATATAGAGAAAAAAAAAATTTAATGCTGCCGAAAGTCACTATTCCACGCAGACGAAGTCGCGGGCATATCTAGTTTAAAATAATTTAAGCAATCATTAAACAGTTGTAAATGTAGAGTGCATAAGAACGGTCACCCGCTTCACTTCCCTAAACTTCTTCTAATATTCTTTTATTAATTAATTTGATTGCAATCTGATTGACTTCTGAATTATAAATCACTACCTCGATTATTGAGGCATCTTTTAAATTTCCGATATATGAGGTATTAATGTGTGGAACAACTTCTTAAAGAAAAATATTCTTAAATTCAATACCATTACAGACAGTGGAATTGGAGCGTTCGAACAAAAACATTTTTTGACAAGTTGGGTACCTACTATCTACTTCATTATAGAAAAGTATTCATGAATATAAACATATAAGTATACCTGTTAATGCAGGTAGGTACTTATCTATTGCGTGACCTTCAAAGAGTTTTTATTAAAGTCGTTTTTCAGTCTTTACTGATACTATCAAATGTAATTTTCAGGGCAGCTCGGGTCTTTTGCATATTTATTGGGAAATATTTTATTGTAGAAGCAATATCCTAGAGGAAATCGTAAGGATCTAAATAAAAATAAAAATCTTACCTTACAACATACGTATTAGACACTTCTCTATCATTATGTGAAATGCTTGAATTCATATGAAACGATAATTAAATATAGTGAAAATACATGAAGAATAATACAATAAAATATAAAATTAAATGATAATTGTTTTGGACCATTAGTCCTTTGTCAGTAGTAGCTTTACAAAAATTTTGACTTAGGAATAGTGTCTTATACTATTTGATAATTTGGGGAGGAAGATTAGGGGAGTTCACCGTAACATCTTACATTTTATACATAGACACTGTACTTTTATTACTCATTTTATTGTAAAGGGACTCTTGATAACATACTACTCTTTTATTTAAATTTTGTTTTCTATTAGAAGATCGTTTACATATTTGATATTTAATGCTGCAAAAAAATTTTATACGTTAGACAAAGCCTTACAAACGTATAAAATATTTATCTAGCAAAAATATCCAATAGATGGCGACACAACTCCTGAAAGTGGATATTGTACGACTTCGCTCTTTAGAAGTTGTTTCGGTTTGGTGAGAATTTATAGAGAATGTATATGGCCTTCTGATGACGTGTAATAAAATCGAAATAACGATTTACATCTGGAAATTTACATAAATTTCTGACCAATAACAGGAACGTCCTTATGACAGTTAGACAAAGTGACCATAAAGTGACATCTTCGTAAGGTATTGCTTAATAATTCTAAAGAAACAAATAAACACCAGCTGGCGAAATAATACTTTCATATCGATATTATAAATATATTTATTGTATTGTTTATGGGGCACGATATTTAAATGTTCCTTTCGGAATTACGCTCTAAAAGGAATTCGTGGTCAGTCATGCATATTTGCGTGACTACTTACCTACATTTTATAAAGAAGTCCACTTACACAAAGCAGCCAAAAATGTGTCATCTCAATTTCTTTTCCTCCCACAGCTTTCGATCGGTTATATATGACTTTTTAAAATATTTACAGCGCCAGACTGAAAACACCGCGTACGGCCATTTTTGGAGCGTTCATTCAACAGATGAGTTTGTTTACAACATGGCAACCCTTCAACATGGTAAGTAAAGAAACTTTCTGTATACTTATAACTTCATTTTGCTAGACTTCAAAAATGTATTAGAGTAAATATAAACAATTTTTTTTTCTGTACGTATTTGTTTATTTTTATTTCAATAGCTTTTGTTGTTTTGGTTTAATGCTGCTGAAAATAAAACCATCCACTCAATTTCTCGCATGTTTCATATTTCATACAGTTGCAAAAAGCTTTTTAATTAATATTATAGAATTTCTGATGAATTCATCGTACTAAAACAAGTATGTAATTACACCAGCAAAATTAATGTAGCCAATGGCAAAGGCGATGGTTATTTAGCCACCCACCTATGAGCTGAAAAGCTTCATTTTGAAGTATAATCTCAATGAAATATTAATTGAAACTGAAATGATGAATGGTACGGCTTTTTTGGATTAATGTACTTATATTTTGTAAAACTGAAATGGTTTCATCAAGTATAATAGGTACCTTTATGAAAATACACATAGGTATGATATTGTAAATTTATATCGTTTACACTGAAATTCCATATCCTTGTTATAAGATATTCATATACCAATTTTCGAAACGAAAGACCATATATAGTAGTATCAAACAACAATATACTTCACATTTATTATTGATTCTATTTTATGATAGAAGGTGGCATACGTCTAAATCACGATAAATAAATAATGTATACGTATTTCAGTGTTTTAGGAATTCGCTTTAAATACTGCTTATACTGGAAAGTTTTATAACAGTTACTTCCTGTTGAGTTTTAGAGTTGAACGTCATTGGTTTTTTATGTTCCATTGTACCTAGTCGTTAAATGTTTGTAATGTGCAATAAATGTAACACTTTCCTCCTAAAATTTCTATTGCAGACTCAATTGAGATTTACGGTCATTATTTTTGCTAAAGTACCAAAACCAAGTACTTTGAACATAAAACGAAAGTTTAGATAACACATTCTAAACAATCTAGGTGCAACTTCCTATTTTGAGATAACTGATCTAAAAAAAATCGAAATGTCACGACTCCTAGTTTCTAATGGGGTAATCTTCAGATACTTTGGTGATAAACATATAGAATACTGAAAAAAAATGAGATATATCTGTATGGTCAGGACAAAAATTAGGAATGTATTTATTTTTTTATTTGTTGCCAAAATTCCTACATATTTTTTATAGGGGGTAAAATAACCCGTATATAGGTTGGTCCTATACTAGAGTAAATCAATATACATAGGAAATATCAAAATTACTTAAAATTACACATAATGGCATGTTGCACCTCACTTAGTTGGCTAATAGTTTTTATTTTGGTAGTTACATTTATGTGCAATTTCTTATTATCATCTTCAATTTTTTCCTTAACACTTGAATACTGACTGTTAACTGTTTTATCTCATGTGGATCATATTAAAATATTTTATTGAAAAATGTGTATAGCTTCTTTGTTCTATTGTGAGTGAGTTAGGCAGTGGAATATTTTTATGTCTGGTATTTCTTGTTGTGCTGTTATATTCATTTTTTAGATTATTAAATTGGAAAATTATGGATTTTAGTATAAAAACTTGTCTAATGCTTAGAGGTCTATCTTGATCATTCTCTTTAACTCCTATTATTTTTAGTAGTTTGTTTTGTAGTTTGAGAAGAGGTGTTGCTGATGCATCATACAAGCCACCCCATCCTACAATACCATATAACAGCAATACTGTGAAATATACCATAATATATCTGGGATAATTGTTTTTAGTTAAAATTTTCTTAAGCCTGTAGAATACGTATAATAAGTATTTGGTTTTGCTAACGATGTAGTTTACATGTATATTCCATGTCATGTTATAATCAAACATTAAGTCTAGATATCTACAACTATTTGTTCTTTTCAACGATTCATTATTTAGTGTAATATCTATATTATTAGGTACAGAATCTGAATAGTTGCCAAAAGTAATATATTGCGATTTTTTTATTTTTAAAAAAGAGTTTATTTTGATATGTTATGAAAAGATGAAGTCAAGTTTTTTTTTTTTTCATACCAAATTGTCCATATAGTGGTACCACTGTATCATCAGCAAAAGCAATAAGTTCTTGATGCAGTACTAAAAGGTCATTTATATATAATATAAATAAGAGTGGACCTAATATGGACCCTTGTGGTACTCCCACGGGTTTGTAAAAATTGCCTGACTTTTTGTTTCATTTACTTTGATTTGGAAGATTTCATTTATTATTATGTATCCCTTATATCTAACTTTTTTTCTTTTTGTATTTATACTATCTATAAATTATGTTGCACTTGTAAAAAATGCAGGCAAAAACTAACTATATACTAGACTAATTTCTATGACACCTTTCCATTTTGTATCTGTGGCGTGCTGAGAAGAAGTAATTAATTAAAAATGGCAATACATGTATGGTAGTCTCGATAATTATGACCGACTACAAACTTAATGTTTTTAAAAAATAAAGCTTTAGTTTAATGTAAAATTTATGTATATAAAATCACTGGTAGGTATTCAAAAATACATTTTTAGTAATAATTTTTAATGTCTTAAAATATGTGGCATATTTTTACAAAAATTTTTTTATTTTTGTGTCGTTGATGTGATATTTCAAAACTAATGAGGCCTAAAACAATTATCTGTTTAACGATAAAGGAAAGTCATTTGAAAATAACTTGCATACATTCGAGTTGTTTGCTTGAATTATTCTATCGTTATCATTGCATTTACGTCAGAATACATTTTTTTGTAATGTAGTCTAAATGGAAACCAAGACTGTAACAACAATAGCAATTTGCAAGTAATCATTTTGTTTTAAATATATTAGCAATTAACGTTTTTGTAAGAATTACCTATCGTTTACCTATTTATTTGAAATATTCATTAAATACAAGACAACATTACTAATAATATATTTTTGAATTTCTTAATGTTATTTAGACATACTCTTGATTATTATCAATTAAAAACTAGTAAACCCTCACAATTTTGATGGTATACTTTAGAACCCTTTTTTTGAAGAGACTCAATTAAAAAACGCATAATTGATTCAGTTAGAGAAACAAAAAATAAAATGGCCTAGTTTGTTGAAGTTGCAAATTATACCAATCAATCAATAAAAAATTCGTAGATAGATTCAGTTACACAAAACATTCAACCAAGTAACAGATAGACTTTTTCTAATGTCTTTGATTATTTCATACACAAGTAATCTTAAACTTATAAAGTGTACCTATTTTTTTTTTCATTTTCAGATCTGAATAAAACCACATTTTATTATAATATCTTTCTAACCTAATCTTTATTACTGAAATTACCGTTTAGAAATTGCTTTTCCATTACACAAATGCTCTATAGGAATTAAGCTAAATAATAAGGTTGAATAACTAGAAAGAATAGAATAGAAACAACCCTAACCTATAAATTATTTTTTCGTTTAGGCAACATTTTTCCATTCATATAGACCAAATAATTTTTTTGATAAAAATATTTAACAGTCATCCAAGTACCTATGCAAAAATGAAAAGAATGTTTCAGGGAATAGCATATAGAAAAAAAAAACTATTATTATAATAGTAATGCTCGAATGAGGTAGTACGTAGAAAATTGCAAGAGTTTAAAATAAAATTTGAATCGTCACGGTCAGAGTTAACGACTTTGGTTGGTTTTTCGGAAAAATGTTTTGATTATAGATTGTAATAAGGAAGCAGATGTCTGTCAGACATAGTTTTTGCACAATAAAAATTGACAGTCGCCCGACTAACCGACGTCAAATTTTCGAAAATATTATAAAAACTACATGACGAATGAACAAAATTAATATCTCACTTTTTTCATTATAATAAGTGTTAAATTACATAGATCAGAGTATGGTTGAGTTGCATTGATTGAATTCTTATTCATGATAAAACTTTGATTTTGACTTTTCTCTGCTCTTGTATATTCTGCCCGTTGTAGAAGAAGAAAAATGTAGAAACATGCCTTTTTGTTGTGTGAAGAAGTTAGAAATTATGTCTTATTTCACTTTGATTTTCATTTCTATATTAATTCATACTGTACAGTTATACGCCAATATTTTCACACTACTAATCAGATCACAACCTGAACTGATTGACTGCGAGTATACTTAACTGGCCGGCTTGTGGTACAATATTCGATTGCGTGAGACTTTTTCTAGGCCTTTTCTAGAACACATTTCCCGATTCTTTCGTACATCCTTTACGTTGAAATCCATGCATGTATATGATTTATCCGTTTCGCCGTATTCTTCTACCGAGCACCCTTCAGCCTTCTATCTCTCCTGCTAGCCCGAGCCACTATTGCTACTCTGCATTCGCTTAATGCGCAGTCCCCCTAATGGGTAAGACTACGCACCCAGTCCACACATCCGGCACAGGTGGCAGTCCCCCTAATGGGTTAGACGCACGCACTACAATGCTACTCTGTTCGTAACCCCCCTAATGGGTCAGCTTACCCTCAACTCGTGACCCCGCCTGATGCACCCTTGTGCCAGACGCGTACTTTGCCTTTTTGACATGCGTGGGTACGCGGCACGCAGAGGCCAAGTGGCGTTTCCGACGTCTGTCGAGGTTCCCATGCGATTGCCACTGAAGAGCCTCACTTTCGACGGGTTAGCGTTATGGCGATGGGGTGGGTTCTCCCCCATGCCTCGCCTCCCCGTCTGTGCTGGACTTACCGCACGTACGCGTGCCAGCTGCCGACTTTTCCACCCCTAAGGGCTTCCACGGCTGCTCCAGTACACCAAGCGGGTGCTTCCGGACCTTTGCCTGTGTCCGTAGGCTACTTCCCACCTGCTCTTGCTTCCAGATGCCCGGGGTCCTTTGGCTTCCCCACACATTCACATGGGTACTGAGCACCCCCACCACGACAAGGTGAGGAGCCTGGGGGGTCTCACTTCAATACAGCAGGGAAATCAACTTATTCCATCATTGTCTTACCTCCAGCTATTTCACCTGGAATGACATGTACTGGGAACAACAGGAGGGTGTCGCCATGGGAGCCCGCTAAGCCCGATGATCGCCAATTTTTTCATGGAAGACTTCGAACGGATAGCTTTGGATGCAGCCAGCCTCAAGCCTAAACTTTGGCTACGCTACGTGGACGACACATTTGCTGTATGGCCTCACGGTGAGGATAAATTATATGAATTCCTACAACACCTCAACTCAAACCACAGGAACATAAACTTTACGATGGAGAAAGAAGACAAAGAGAAAATCGCCTTCCTTGACGTGCTGGTGTACCGCAGAAAAAATGGAAATCTTGGACACTCAGTATACCGGAAGTCAATTCACACCGACAGGTATCTCCACGCGGATTTCAACCACCATCCACGGCAAAAACGGACAGTCATCAAAACCCTCGTACACAGGGCTTAGGCCATCGCGGAACCTGAGAATCTCAACACCGAACTTCATTATCCCACAGAAGCGCTTACAGCGAATGGCTACAAAAGAAAAGAAATCCAGCGAGCCACCAATTCTAGACGTGGTTCACATTGTAACAAGCAGGAGGAGGAACGAATGGAAAAAGCATATCTACCATATGTAAAGGATGTAACAGACCGAATTGCCAAAATTCTTCGGAAAAAGAAAATCAAAACCATCTTCACACCCACTACTAAGATATCCAGTTTTCTACGTCCTGTGAAACAAAAACTGCACCCCTTACTAACACCTGCGATCTACAAAGTTGCTTGTGAATGCGGCAAAGTCTACATTGGTATGAGAGGGAGGTCTGTGCTGACAAGAAAACGAGAACATGAACGTCACTTCCGACTGAACCAACCAGAGCGATCAGCAATTGCAGAGCACGAAGGGCATCAAGTCAACTTTAACCAAACCAAGGTCCTCGCCAGACTAACTGGATTCCGCCGCTTGGTGAGAAGAGAAGCTATCGAGATATAAGGTTTGTTCCAAGTGACGCAGAAACCGTTCAGGAACGGTACTGATCATGCGCATTATGTAAAACGCGTTCCAAGTGAGCCGTGACCGTTCCAGCACGGTTTCGAAAGCGTTCCAAGTGAAGCTGTGACGGTCCAAGTACCGTAACAGAACGGTCATATCAGTACTCGACTGGGATTAGGAACCGTGTAGACTGAAAGTGGACTGACATGCGTAGTACGGTCGGCGCGTGACTTGTACTTCGTATTTTTATTGACATTGTTAAGTTTAATTTGGTTTGGGACTAAATTGATTGAAATGTGTTCCGTCGCTATTCGGAGAAACAATTTTAATTCTATATAAAATTAAAATCATTATTATTAAGTCTTATTCTCATATTCACATTGTTAATCGTTCATTTAATTCTAATCTTACAAGTTACATTCCATTGTATAACAATTAGTGACGGTACCTGGTAGTAAAAGCCCCACTAGGGTTGTAATTTCCAAATTCACAATAATAGTTGCTAGGTATTGTTATATCTATTATCATTAGTATCATTTGTAACGGCCCACGATTAGCATTTGTACATATTTTGTTTATGAATCATCCTACTTGTTTTGCTACCTGCTTGTACTTTCACCCCTTCTTGTGCATTTGTCGTTTGTAAAATAAGTCTTCATACACAGTATTCAATAGTCAGTCAGCCATCAGTATTCAGACAGTAATTATTCAGTTATTATACACTCAATTTCAAATGTTGAATGAAGAAATAATAAACAACGAAGGCTATTTAGGTAAGTACATCTATACAGTATAAAAACGCCGGAATATCTCATATTTATTTTAGAAGATATTGTTCCAAACTATTCGGAAGTTTTCTGCCAACATTTTAGATTATCGAGAAACAGTGTGAAGTTGTTTTTATCATCCATTTTTTTAAATTTAAACTCCCACACTGAAAACTTATTTAAATAAAATCTAACTCGACCGTGGCGCCAACTGAGCGAGAGTGATCTAACTGTAACCAGTAACGAAACGATCCACGAAAACGTTCCAAGTGAAGCCATTCCGGTACGACCAGAGAATTACGACATGCGCACAAAAACCACCCTTCACGGTTCTGTTACCGTAACGTTACGATCCAAAAAGTTCACTTAGAACAAACCTATACCAACATCCAGATAACACCAACAAGGATAACGGGTATCAGCTTAGTCAGATATGGCACGGCATCCTTCAAAACAAGCGGCCCAACTACCAGATGACACGGTTACTACAAGTGCCAACGCTAGAATCAACAGCACTGAACCGGTACCTGGCTCCGCCCCCCATGGCGCCGTTGGACCTGTCTGCACCACCATAACAAGTGATCCGAGACTCAACACAGGTATAAGAAGGGTAACGAGAAGCACGAGCAAACAGTTATAAATCGTCAAGATATCGTAACACTGCCTGAAGATGCCAGAAGCAAGATCTGGCGAAACGTCGCATCGAGAAGGAGGAAGACGTCGACCACGGCACAACAGCCCGGAAAAAGTATATATGTCCGAAAAAAAGAATTTTAACTTGCATAATTAAAAAAAGTTATATTTACAATAAAAAATTAACAAAAATAAAGGGCTAACATTAAAAAAACGCCACTTAGCTTTTATGTCCTACGACAACATGGAAACCCAGAGGGAACCTTCCAGAGCTCCTCTTGAAGGGGTTTGATGCGACCCAGGTCTGAAGATATGGACACCCAGAAGGAACGGTTCACTGAACTGAAGACACGGCCTAAGGGCTGGCTTTGGGAAAAATTTCTAGCTGGTGCCCAGGAGTTTGATTTAAAAAACCAGGATTGGCTTTTTGGATTCAATTGCCCAGTATCAGTCAGTTATATGGATTTCGGAGCTATAGTGGGGTGTCCCAACACGTGGATTCGATTTCAGACCCTGAGGAAGCTCGAGTGATCTTCACCCTGGAGCTCTTAGTCGGGACCGTAGGTCTCTCTTGAAGTCCTTAACTAACCAGTCGCATAAAACCTAAAACAAAACCTATGCAAGTAAAAAAGTCAAGCCCTCGAAGTAATTATTCAGAATACAAAGTTCCACGACGTGGAAATTGAAACTCCTCAGAAGAAGGAACAGTAGTGAAAATTATGTACTCAATCAAAAAATATAAAAAACCAGAGCTCATGGGATAGGGACAATGAGAAAGGAATCGTCAAGTCGTAGTCACAATATAATTTTGGCATATGGTGAAGTTAAAAATTAAAATCGAAAGGGTATTGAAGAGCACGGCGAATTTTTTTAATGTGAAAAAGAACACATGAATAAATGAACAAAGTGTGAGTGATCATAAAATCGACTGAGGGTCCAAAAATTACCAGGAAGAATTAATTAAAAGGAAGTTAATGTGGCACAAGGCCTTAGATTATCAAATATAACATTATTAAGCAACATCACGTCAAAAAAATAGGACAAGAAGGATCCAAAAAATCAAATCTTAAGACATGTGACTGAAATAAAAATACGAGACAAGAAAATTAAACGTTTAGAATGCTCATGCTCAAAAATAATCCGCTGAAACTAAAGACGTTGAGGCAGGTTCATACACTTTACACCAGAAAAAAAAACATGTGTGACAATATGGAGGTTTCGCTTTGAAAACTTTTGATCAACCTTAAAAGCTAAAGTTAAGATTAGAATCTGACTTTTTTATGTATTCTATGCAATATTGGTTTTTATACAGGAGCTAGCGTTTCATTAATTCAATACTTAAATGTTGCGATACAATTTTTTATTATCCTACATTCCTACATATAAAATATACAACTGGTTGTAAATAAATAGAAAAGTTTCGAGATAAGTAATTAATTAAAGGAAAGTGACGTAAATGAAAGTAATCTGATGGAGGCATTGTTTTGGTTTCATTGCGTCGGCGAGGACTGTTATTGTTGTCATAAAAAACGCTATAAAACTGTGTTATTTACTACTATTACACTTTTCATAGGCCGTATATCTAATACTCAATAATAATCATCATCCATTATCGGTAAGTTATTATGGGTCACTTACCAAATTAACCTTCGCTCCATTTTCATATAGCATGGTTTCTGCCACGTACCTTATTGTTCACGAAAGTAACCGGTTTACGTGACCACGAACAAGGGTAGCGTTGAAATTATCGAGTTCGTTGTAGAATTTTATGGGGTTCTATATATATTTATATAGTCATATAGTTATTACATCGATAGTGTATGTAGACGCCTTCTAAAGCAGTGATAAAAATATGTATGCGTCATTGCTGTCCAATTTTTCTTTTGGAACAACTATAATGAAAATGTGAAAATTAAATGACTTTAATAAAAAAAAAAATGTAATACTACAGATTGGTTAAGAAAAGTAGAACATTTCCAATACAATTTGAAGACAAACAACGCGAACGTGGCAGTGTTTCAATTCGGAAAAGAGAAGGATACACAGGCAGTGTACATTATTTACACATAATCACACACCTACTGCTTTATTAACAGTAATTTATTCTTAGAAAAACACCAATACAATTAATTAACTCGGTTGTGGTAATGATTAGGTTCTTCTTAATTCGCCCTCAATTGAAATATAACTGAAGTGTAATCTAACCGCTAGGCAGCTCCTTCATATGGGCTGGACTCATCTAGTGTTCCAAATTTAGTTTATGGAGTATTCCGGTCTCCTTTATTATACTAGGGGAATCTCGGCAACCCACCTCAGACTTTGAAGCCTTTTCAGATATGGGTGGTTACCTACACGTGATCTCTCTATATAACATGTAATGGTACTATATTACATGTAATGTCGCTATATTACATGTTAGTATATTGTTACGAGTACTTGCCAATTAAGTTGGTGTGAGCATAATTAATGAACATCTTCCCCGATTACATAAGGAATATTCTCGGCTTTCCTGAAACATCTAGAAAACACCAGCAAAGATCAATGGGAAAACAATTGGAATACTAGACGGCTGTAGAATACCCTAGAAAAAGGCTGAGAAGACTATAAAAGCGGACGAGACACTCACACCGAGTTAGTTTACAGTGGACAGCTGATGCTTGGAAGCGATCGATAAGCGATACAGGCGAACCATAGTGGCGATAGAGAGTTCATAGAGAGCGATAGATAGTGTCTACCGGAACGGCGATTAAAGGAGACTTTTAGTGAAATAAATTGTGCAGACTTGTTTATAACTGTAGTGTAGTCAAATTAACTTTAGTACTTAAATAAATTCGTTGTTTTGTTTTGTTAATTGTGTTTTCCGTGACTGAACACGTCACATTTGGTGTCAGAAGTGGGATGAACTTGCTTGAGGACTTTGTAAATGTAGATCGCATAACTCTCCTTCCTCCTGCGCTTCTTTTTCTTGTCGCCTTTCGAGATGTTCTTCTGCGCCTTTCCGGCCTTCTTTGCAGCTTTTCCGCTAGTCTTGGGAGGCATCCTGCCTGGTAATATACGGACAGATATAAAAAAAAAACAACTACGTAATCGGAACTGCGAACGTTATGGCTACGCTGGCTGTCGGACTCGAAATACCCTAAAAGTCTCCTTTAATCGCCGTTCCGGTAGACACTATCTATCGCTCTCTATGAACTCTCTATTGCCACTATGGTTCGCCTGTATCGCCTATCGATCGCTTCCAAACATCAGCTGTCCACTGTAAACTAACTCGGTGTGAGTGTCTCGTCCGCTTTTATAGTCTTCTCAGCCTTTTTCTAGGGTATTCTACAGCCGTCTAGTATCCAATTGTTTTCCCATTGATCTTTGCTGGTGTTTTCTAGATGTTTCAGGAAAGCCGAGAATATTCCTTATGTAATCAGGGAAGATGTTCATTAATTATGCTCACACCAACTTAATTGGCAAGTACTCGTAACACTGCACCCTTCTTAGAATTGATCGTCCCGATCAATGTCTTGACCTTTGTAGGGCGCCAGGCGGTCCAAGTGTACAACTTTCATTTTGGCCTTTGGTCCTCTCTGAATACGGTAGACCACGTCATTCAGCCTTCTGACCACAGTGTAAGGTCCTTCCCAGGCTCGCTGTAGCTTCGGTGAGCGTCCTTTCCGACGGACAGGATTGTAAAGCCACACCTGGTCCCCTTCTCTGAATCCTGTGCTGTTGGCTCTCCGGTCGTACCTGGTCTTCATGCGGTCACTCCCTACTTGGATTTTGTTACGAACGGCTCTATGGATGGTATCGAGTCGTTCCTCTAGCTGCTGTGCGTAGTCGGTAGCCGAAGGTCGCCGATCTTCTGGGTGTCCAAACCGGATGTCCATCGGTAACTTCAGCTCTCTTCCAAATAAAATGCTGGCTGGTGTTCTGCCGGTGGTCTCATGAACCGCACTTCGATAGGCCAACAGGAACAAAGGTATGTGCTGGTCCCAGTCTGTCTGGTGATCGTTGACAACCATTCTCAAATTGGTTTCCAGCGTCGCGTTAAACCGTTCGACCATTCCGTCAGATTGTGGATGTAATGGAGTGGTCCTAGTTTTCTGTACTCCTAGCAGCTCACAGACTTCCCGGAATACCGTGGATTCGAAGTTCCGTCCCTGATCAGAGTGGATCTCCATCGGAACTCCATACCGACTGATCCATTGGTTCACCAGCATTCCAGCGACCGTAGTAGCTTCTTGGTTTGGGATTGCGTACACTTCGGGCCATTTGCTAAAATAGTCCTCAACTACCAAGATGTACTTATTGCCAGCAGTTGTTGTTGGGAATGGTCCTGCTACGTCCAGAGCTATTCTCTCAAATGGGGCACCAACATTGTCCTGTTTCATTCGTTCATTCGCCCTCGGCTTCGAGTCTGAGGTCCCTTGGCTGACGCACACGTTGGGCACTTCCTACACCAATTTTCGACGTCTCTTCTACACTTTAGCCAATAGAATCGCTCTCGCACCTTCTCCAACGTCTTTGTTACTCCGAAGTGTCCTCCACCAACACCTCCATGGACTTCTGTCAGCACCTCGTTGACTCTGTTCTTCGGGAGAACTACTTGTAGTCAAATTAACTTTAGTACTTAAATAAATTCGTTGTTTTGTTTTGTTAATTGTGTTTTCCGTGACTGAACACGTCACAATATAAATTAGGAAGAAGACACTACGACACTGACGATATACATTGTGTCCACATTTCGATGTTTCTGACTTTTTTCCATTTTCAGATATTTTGGAAAAACATTTTTAATTCATATCACCACATCAGAAGTTTCTAATGATTGAGAAAAATTGAAAAAGCAAAATTTGTGTTTTTCAAAATATCTCTATTTGGGAAAAAGGTTAGGACGAATTTGAAGTGGTGAGCATCGAAATATAGACATACTTTAAATCGTCAACATCGTAGTGTGTCTTTTTCCTAACTCATATACAAACAAGTAATATAGTACTAGTATATTGTCACGTAATTCTAACTCCAAACAATTTATTGTAGTGGTAGAAGAGCTGTATTAAAACAAGAAGTTATGTTTACATTTCTGTATATACAAGGAAAAAACAAAATAAACATATTAGATTCTCCAACTTACAAAAAATTTAAATATTTGTACTAAGCAATTCCCTTCCTTTTTCCTTATATTCATTTTTCCTGTATTTTCTGTCCCCCCCTTTCCACACCTCTTATTTTTGAAATTTTCTTAAAACCACTACCATCCGCAATTATTATCCTTCCAAGTTCCTCCCTCTCATTCTTCCCCATTACTTCTTCTAATACATGCTCCATTGATTCACTCTTATCTCCACATACTGTACACAATCTCTTACTTTCTTCCATCCAAAACTTATTCTCATTACACTCATTCCCCATTCTGAATCCAGCTATTATCTCTATACTTTTTCCTTCTCTTAGATATCCTGGCACCTCATCCCCTTGCCATTCTACCCATATAAACTGCCTCATATCTTTCGCGTATCTGGATTCTTAAATTTTTCTCAAATCCTCACCTCTTACTATTTTATTACATATTTTCCCCACCATCCTACTAACATTCAATCCCTTTTCTCTCCACTCTTCCATTTGTTCTTTACTTACTGCCATTTCTGTTAACGCTTTGTCCCTTTCAACATCATATTAATTTTTTGTCCCGATCCCCAATACCTTTTCCCTCCATATCTCTTTTCTTATGTCCCCTTCTGGTAATTCTCCCCATTTATCTTCATATTTTACAGCCCTACTTCTTGTACCCACCATTTTCCCACATTTTGTTTCCCTTCTTAAAATGTAGTCTGGGGTACTTCTTTCTAAGCGCAACACCCATTTTATATACCTTTTATAAATATTTTCTACTATTCTATACCCTTTCCTTCCCCATATCTCGACTCCATAAAAGACTATACCTTTTACTAACGTGTTAAAAAGTACTACCCTTCTTTCCCAGTTATTTCTGCACATTTTTGTCCTTTTCTCCATGTTTTCCCCAGCAGTGCATTTGCTTTAGCTACTTGGTTACTTATGTGCACATCGTCTTTGTTGTTTTCTGTCAGCATGTACCCCAAGTAGTTGCATTTTTTAAACCTTTCTATCGCCTTTCCCTTCCATCTCAATTCCTCTTTCTATTTTTTTTTTCCTACCTCTTACTTCACCGAAAACTATTATTTTGGTTTTTTCACCATTCAACTGCAAGAATTTTTTCTCCAAGTATTTTTCCAATTTTTTTGTCATTTCCCTCATTGCACCCCAACTTGTCGCAATTAACGCTATATCATCCGCGTACGATATTGTCCATATCTATATCTTTTTCCTTTCTATCACTATTCCCCCCTCTTTTGTTGTACTTATTGTTTCTTCTAAATCACTTATATATATGTTAAATATCTGTGTACTTATCTTGCATCCCTCTCTAACCTCTTTTCCCATCCACATTTTTCCTTGCTCTCCCTCTTGCCCACCCTTACAACTCCTATCGTTTCCCTATATAATTCCATTATTCTACCCATCAAACAATTTATTGTAACTAATTAATTTTTTATAATACTATTATGATTATTATTTCACTATTCACTACTTTTCTCAACACTACTTCGCTTTTCTTCGCTTTGTTCGCTCGCTATACTCGTATTTGTAACTAACTGTGCCATCGTGTGAGTTTATTTATATGATTGGGCCGATTTTCAAATGTTGTTTCTATTACTTTTTGGACCACTCACCATACAGGCCTCACTGTATGTTGGGTTGCTTACCGACATGCTGCCGTTGCGTATATATCACACAATGTTATATGGTGCGGCCACGTGTCGTGTAGGTAACCATTCCTCCGTAAAATAGCGCCAATGTCTGTACTGGGTTGCTGAGATTACCCTAGTATAACAAAGGAGGCCGGAATACTCCAGAAACTACATTTTGAACTCTCTAGAGTGGGTCCAGTCTTTATAAAGAAGCTACCTCGCGGTTAGATTACCCTTCAGTTATATTTCAACTGAGGGTGAAATAAGAAGAACCTAGTCATTAACAACCGAGTTAATTAATTGTATTGGTGTTGTTTTAAGAATAAATTAGTGTTGATAAAGCAGTAGGTGTGCGATTATGTGAAAGTATGAACATACACACTGTTTGTGTGACCTTTTCTTTTGGAAATTGACACGCTGTCGCTGCCGAAGTTTTTTTTTTAAATATTGTTGAATCTGTTCTATTTTCTTTTAACCAATCTGTTTTTAGTGATTTCGTATTACACGTTTTATTAAAGACTCTTAATTTTCACATCTCCGCTAAAGTTATTCCAAAAGAATAAAATTTTGTAAAACAGTTCCCAGTTAACTGTTACTATATTTCTGGTAGTAACCGACATATCAAATGTGATCATCGAAAAGTGGACACACTGTATAAGTACCACACCTCGTTCTTTTTAACGTATATGTACATATTTTTTATTATTAGTCTCTTAATGAGATTAAATGACTTTTTTAAAAGATGAATAACTGTATATCTACCTTTACTAGAGAGAATGTGTGATTTTAATTCCTACATTTTTATTGTCAACTTGATAAAGAACGTTGTGACATCTTCAGGAGTTGGAAACGCTGTAGAAATTATACATATTTAAATTAAATTTTTGAAAGTTGTTACAGTATTTCTACGTTAATAAATATCATAATATGATGCAAAAATATCCTGATAATTCAACATAACAAGTTGTATAAACCACAAAAATAAAAATTTTATTATTAAATCGTCCTAAATACTTATATATTTTTTTAATAAATAAATAAATATGTGGTAATCTATTCTATATACAATCACACAGTGACAACAAAGCGTAAAATGTCAAATGATAAAATACATTTGATGCGTAATACTGAAATCTAGAATTCCATAAATGGTCATAAAAATGCAAACATCTGTAAATGTGTAACATACGCACGTTATCTCATTACTTATATTACATTTTTTTATAAATGTAAGCGGTCTTTTATGTGATTGTACTGCGAAATCTCTAATACTTAATACTGTGACGTGTTCGGTCACAGAAAACACAATTAACAAAACAAAACAACGAGTTTATTTAATTACTAAAATTAATTTGACTACACTACAGTTATGAACAAGTCCGCACAATTTATTTCACTAAAAGTTTCTTTTAAATCGCCGTTCCGGTAGACACTATTTATCGCTCTCTATGAACACTATCGCCTCTATGGTTCGCCTGTATCGCCTATCGATCGCTTTGCATCAGCTGTTACTGTAAACTGTCAACTAACTCGGTGTGAGTGTCTCGTCCGCTTTTATAGTCTTCTCAGTCTTTTTCTAGGGTATTCTACAGCCGTCTAGTAATTCAATTGTTTTCCCATTGATCTTTGCTGGTGTTTTCTAGATGTTTTCAGGAAAGCCGAGAATATTCCTTATGTAATCAGGGAAGATGTTCATTAATTATGTTCACACCAACTTAATTGGCAAGTACTCGTAACACTGCCCCCTTCTTAGAATTGATCGTCCCGATCAATGTCTTGACCTTTGTAGGGCGCCAGGCGGTTCAAGTGTACAACTTTCATCTTGGCCTTTGGTCCTCTCTGAATACGGTAGACCACGTCATTCAGCCTTCTGACCACAGTGTAAGGTCCTTCCCAGGCTCGCTGTAGCTTCGGTGAGCGTCCTTTCCGACGGACAGGATTGTAAAGCCACACCTGGTCCCCTTCTCTGAATCCTGTGCTGTTGGCTCTCCGGTCGTACCTGGTCTTCATGCGGTCACTCCCTACTTGGATTTTGTTACGAACGGCTCTATGGATGGTATCGAGTCGTTCCTCTAGCTGCTGTGCGTAGTCGGTAGCCGAAGGTCGCCGATCTTCTGGGTGTCCAAACCGGATGTCTATCGGTAACTTCAGCTCTCTTCCAAATAAAATGCTGGCTGGTGTTCTGCCGGTGGTCTCATGAACCGCACTTCGATAGGCCAACAGGAACAAAGGTATGTGCTGGTCCCAGTCTGTCTGGTGATCGTTGACAACCATTTTCAAATTGGTTTCTAGCGTCGCGTTAAACCGTTCGACCATTCCGTCAGATTGTGGATGTAATGGAGTGGTCCTAGTTTTCTGTACTCCTAGCAGCTCACAGACTTCCCGGAATACTGCGGATTCAAAGTTCCGTCCCTGGTCAGAGTGGATCTCCATCGGAACTCCATACCGGCTGATCCATTGGTTGACCAACATTCCAGCGACCGTAGTAGCTTCTTGATTTGGGATTGCGTACACTTCGGGCCATTTGCTAAAATAGTCCATCACTACCAAGATGTACTTATTGCCAGCAGCTGTTGTTGGGAATGGTCCTGCTACGTCCAGAGCTATTCTCTCAAATGGGGCACCAACATTGTACTGCTTCATTCGCCCTCGGCTTCGAGTCTGAGGTCCCTTGGCTGACGCACACGTTGGACACTTCCTACACCAATTTTCGACGTCTCTTCTACACTTTAGCCAATAAAATCGCTCTCGCACCTTCTCCAACGTCTTTGTTACTCCGAAGTGTCCTCCACCAACACCTCCATGGACTTCTGTCAGCACCTCATTGACTCTGTTCTTCGGGAGAACTACTTGATGTCGAATTTTAGTTCCGTCAGGGCTTTCCCACACTCTTTTTAGTACCCCATTCTCGACGATGAGCGAATCCCATAAGGCCCAATAGCTCTTCGTGATGGTACTCGTACTACTAACATCTGCCCAGGTAGGTCGTGCTGTTTCTGCCTTTTTCCACCGCAGTATCGGTTTAATGTCTTCGTCGTTTTCTTGGTCT
This sequence comes from Agrilus mali, assembly GCA_029378335.1. Lineage (NCBI taxonomy): Eukaryota > Metazoa > Arthropoda > Insecta > Coleoptera > Buprestidae > Agrilus > Agrilus mali. The sequence continues at coordinate 10,481,633 of CM055662.1, forward strand.
TTCGCCAGGTCTTCGTTCTGCCAGTGTTCTTCCGGTTCCACCATCGTTTGACAGATCCTTGCCAAGTTGACTGGTTCCTTCTTTTCGGCGGCCATGCAATGTTTGCAGTTCTTCGAGCATGGTCTTCGCGAGAGGGCATCAGCGTTACCATGTTGTTTTCCAGCACGATGCTCGATGCTGAAGTCGTACACTTGTAGCCGCTGTTGATCCGCACGGCGTTCCTCGGCCGGATAGTTTCGCTTTAAATGTCCGTGTTTTCCACTTTCCCAGCACCTTGGTCTTCCTTTGTTTTGTCCACAGTCTCGGGAAAAATGACCGACCTTCCCACATTGCCAACATCTGGCCGATTCTCTTCTGTCATCGATTGTAGTTCTTTTCACAGTTTCGACGCATTTGTGGCGTTTAGGGCAGTCTAGCTGTAAATGTCCGCGCTTTCCACATTCCCAGCACCTTGGTCTTTCTTTATTTTGGCCACAGTCTCGGGAAAAGTGACCGACCTTCCCGCATTCCCAACATTTGGCCGATTCTCTCTTGTCGTTGATGGTTGTCTTCTTGACAGTTTCGACGCATTCTTTAATCAGCCTTGTGACTTTATTCTTGTATTCGTCGTCTTCAACAGCTGTTTGGCGTACACGCACGTGCCCTTTGGAAGCTTGTTTTGCAGCTTCGAATTCTAAGGCGTGCGCCAGTGCGTCACTCGCAGTCTTGTGGCGGGCCAAACGGAGAACTTGTTGTAAGTCGGTGTCCCTTACACCATCGACGAATGTTTGGACTGCTAGTTGGTCTGCGAAGTCCTGCGGAGCGGTAGGATAGGCCAATCTAACTAGACGTTCCACATCGGCCTCGAACTCCTGTAGATTTTCTGATGTCTTCTGATTGCGACACTTCAGTTGAGTCTGGTACACTTGTTGTAAATGTTTGTCGCCATATCTCATTTCAAGTCGCTCTAGCAGCGCAGAGAAGTCCCGTTGTTGGCGCTCTGGAATACCTTGAAGGACATCCAATGCTTCTCCTCGCAGGGCTATGACCAGCGCCGTTGCTTTCTCAAAATCGTTCCAGTTGTTTGCTTCTGCCGCTGCCTCGAACTGTCGTTTGTACACAGACCAGCAAACTTTTCCGTCGAAAGTCGGTGGTTTAATTCTAATCGTCTTCGCAGTGTCTTCGGACTTTACTTCACTTGCCGGTTTTGTGTTCTCGAACTTCTGTCGCATCTTCTCTACTTCCTTTTGTACTTCTTTCAACTCATCTCTTAGCTTCTCTTGTTTCGCTTCCACTTCTTGTCGTACTTCCTTTAATTCTTCTTGTACTTCGGTTCTGACTTCCTTCAGCTTTACCCTCAATTCTTCTTGCATCGCTTCCATCTTTTCTTGTCCAGCTTCTATTTTATTCTTCAATTCTTCTTGTGCCAATTTCATTTCGTCCTGTCCAGCTTCCATTTTATTCTTCAATTCTTCCTTCATTTCTTCCTGGCCTGCCTTCATTGCCTTCATCATTTCCATTAAAGCCTTTATTTGTTCTTCCATTATCGCTGATTGTTTTCTTGTTACTGGCATAAGGCTTCAAAATTCTTCTTCTCTTCGGACCTCTTCTACGATCTGTCGCACTAACTTTCTTCGGGAATCTTCAATTCCCTTACTATCCAACTCCTGACACCAAATGTGACGTGTTCGGTCACAGAAAACACAATTAACAAAACAAAACAACGAGTTTATTTAATTACTAAAATTAATTTGACTACACTACAGTTATGAACAAGTCCGCACAATTTATTTCACTAAAAGTTTCTTTTAAATCGCCGTTCCGGTAGACACTATTTATCGCTCTCTATGAACACTATCGCCTCTATGGTTCGCCTGTATCGCCTATCGATCGCTTTGCATCAGCTGTTACTGTAAACTGTCAACTAACTCGGTGTGAGTGTCTCGTCCGCTTTTATAGTCTTCTCAGTCTTTTTCTAGGGTATTCTACAGCCGTCTAGTAATTCAATTGTTTTCCCATTGATCTTTGCTGGTGTTTTCTAGATGTTTTCAGGAAAGCCGAGAATATTCCTTATGTAATCAGGGAAGATGTTCATTAATTATGTTCACACCAACTTAATTGGCAAGTACTCGTAACAATACTTATAATTAGGAGAAATTGTTGTAATGATAAATTCTCTATGAAATAAGACAACTACAAATATGACCTTTCACATGTGCTTACATATTATATGTATAGTTGTATGCGTATGCGTTGACCATGAATGTTTAAAGAATGTGTGTCAGTGGAATAGCAATTAATTTTATGTAAAGGCTGAGATCACTTTCGATGATGCTGCCCATATCATTAACATTTCTATCATTGCAATTTAAAAAGTTATTTGGTAATTCAAAAAACATGCCCATATCTCGTCCCGTACAAATTTGAAATATTCAGTTGTGTCCCTTTCTTTTATATTGCTTAATAAATATATTTCACAAACATTCTTATAATATCATGTTAAGAAGGGCACACAGCTTATACCGGATTTTCCAATGAATTTGGCATTCGTAATAATTTAATGTGAAACTTTTAATGTAAAATATATTTAATTAAATTTTACTTTCGGTTATACCAAATATGGATACTAACGCTGTTTTTTTAAAGCACACCCCGTATTTTATTATATAAGTGAAATACTTGATTAATTGAAATATATGTTACATAAAATGAACCTACCCGAAAACTCCATCCATCTTCAATTTTTGGTAACAGTTTTCATTAAAAAGTTGACTCATAGTAAAAATTTGGTCAAATGAGGCGGGTTATGATTAATAACACGAAATAGTTTTTGGCTTTGTTTAAAAAAAATTGAAGATGGTCGTTTATATCATAAAGATTTAATATCAAAATCAGTTATATGGCATGCTATAAATTCTTCCCTCGCATCTTTTTTTGTTGTAGTTAAAATAAAAGTGACCATTTCGAATTTCGTATTTTATTTTACTTATATAAATTTACAGAGCATTTCTTTTTGTTCTGAGAGATGTGAAAACAATGTAATTTTTGCTAGACTCCGGTAGATTTGAGTTGGGTTGGGTTTGGTTTTTATCGAACTTTTTTTAACCCGAAGGATATGTAATAGGGTGGATTCTTTGCCCATCATCTGTGTACATATGGTATAGTCTTAATCAGCATACTGAACTTTCCAATATACTGAAATTTTAAGAAAATCGAAGCTGTGACCCCTGAACTAAACAAGTATACGTCTATGTGTGAGAATCTGCCTTTTCGAAAGTTCGTGTAATTACAGTATTTTTAAAATAAGTCTTTTGAGAATGATTACGTATACGTATTTGAATTTTAAAAGAAAATGACACTAATTGTTATAAATAAATCAGGATCCTCAATTTACCGTCGTTATGTTCTTTTAGACGTAGAAAAAATATGTTTGCGTGAGATTATTCCGTCGTTGATAAATAGCCTTTTGTGTTTATGCCCCGTGAAATAATGAGCCCGGCGTGGCGACGGCACCGAGCTTCTACGTTTCCTGAATGTCGAAGTAATTTTTAACAAAAATTTAAAGACTGGGGAAAATATCCATATAAACGATTTTTATAGGCGAAAGCTTACAAAAAACCCTCATAAAAGCTCTTGATGCTTATTTATGAGTTGTTTAAACCTTCAATTTAAAATCGATATCCATATACCTACTATTTACAAGGTGATTTTTTTAAAGGGCACCTGAATAATAAAAATTTTGTTTCTGTGAATAATTAAATTCATTAGGACATCTAGTTTTATCAAATAAGCGTAATAACCGCCTTATTCTGATTTAAATATTCCACATACCCATAGGGTGTATGTTGAATATACGTCAAAACGTGAAGGAGTAATTTTCTGGATTATTCTACAAATACGTTGTTCTCTGATGTTTGGAGATACAAGGTGGTAAAAATTCTTTAATAATACCAACCCTTAATATATCCCATAAATGCATCATTCCGCAATTTAAATTAGAAGTAAATATTTTCTTGTAAAAATAAGTCGTTTCTTAAAAGATTATTTAAAATATCTAGATGTTACCCTTCTTAAGTATGCACTCTTCCTATTTTTTAAATTTTGAGAAAATTAACTGTTTAGCAATGTCCATTCAGTTATAATATTTATTCAAGTCGATTTTGATTTCACCATTCCTTTGAAGAAAATTCTTTAGCATACTTCAAATTTTCTGGTTACCTATTTTAGGTTAGAAATTAATAGCTGGTTAAAACAGTAAAATTTTTAAATAACAAACTTTTTCTTGTAATATTACAAACTTTTTATTAAAAGTATGTCGACCTGCGAAAAGTGTAACAACTCTTTTGCGGATGAAAATGTGCTGGTGTCTTTCTTACAGAGATAAGAGTAATTCAATTAAATACAAAATAACCTATGCTTGTTTATATTTTCTCTGTGTAAACAGAATGGTGTATCTTCGAAGACGTTATGTGAGCTAGTTTTTGAATTTATTGTAACTGTAAATAAGTTTAAAACTTCCTGTTTGAAAATAAAAGATTTGTAAAGGCCTTCCCTGAGGATTTAAATACTAAACACAATACAGTATCGCGTGTTGCTGTCGTCTTGAAAGATGTGCCTACAACTATTGATACATTTAGGGTGCAATATGATGATGAGTTGGCTACAATAAGTAATAGAGTAAAATCTTTGGAAGATTCATGCAAGGTAAACCCAGTTTTAAATGGAGAAGCTGTCTCAGTGTATCTCCCTTTAACTGAATTAAGTCCATTACAACTTTCTCTAGAAATTAATAACGTCGTATCAGTTTACAAAGAATTTAAAGAAAGACAAACTAGATCAAACAACATTATTTTTTATAATGTTGAGGAGTCACCTAAAGATGAAAATAATAAGCATTGTGCACAAAAATTGATAGTGATCTAAACAACGTTAAATTTATGAAGATAGGAAAAAAACGTGATGATTTTTCAAAAGTCTTAAAGGTTGCATTAAAAAACAGAAACGATGTGATCCAAGTGTTAAAAAATTGGAGATTACTCCCTCAAAATATTTCGGTCAATGAGGATCACACAAAATCGTTGGAGATCACAATAAATAACATCCTGATCAGTTAAAAAAGTAATTTTTGATAAAGGTGAACCAAAAGTAACAGCCAGAAGTAATAGAAATAGTAAACCAAATCCAAACCAAGTAGCTCCAGAAGGTAAACAGGGTAATAGTAACAGTAAATGAGACTTGTCATTATCAACGGATTTAATAATTTATTACCAAAATTTAAACGGTTTTCGCACAAAGTTATGTAACACGAGGAAAAAGATAAACATTATGTATCCTAAACCCAATATATTGGTATTAACTGAGATTTCACTAAACATTGAAAATTATGATTAGGAACTATAGACCTATCTCTATTATGGATTCGGTAGTTAAGATTTTGGATGCGGCAATTACAAAGAAACTGTCTGATATGTTTTCAAATTCTATTACGAATATTTAACATGGCTTTGTAAAAAGCCGATCAACGATTACAAATTTAATTTTATACTCCGAATACATAGTAAGGTCTTTTGCTGATAATGCTCAAGTTGACCCCATTTACCTTGTTATTGCGAAGGCATTCGATAGTGTTGACACAAATCTACTAAAAATAAATTAAAAAATGTAGGCATAGGTGGAAACTTATTATGGTGGATAAACTCTAATTTTTCTAACAGATACCACATCATCAAAGTTAATGGAACTTGTTCTAGTCTCATAGTAATGACTTCGGGTGTCCCTCAGGGCTCACACTTAGGTCCATTACTGTTCGTTTTATTCATAAATGATCTTGATTCTGTTAACATTCTGGTCTTTGCTGATGATATTAAATTATTGTTTGGTATTAAATCACCTTATTATTCTATAAAAAACAACTGAAATATAATATAAAGACTTGGGTATTATATTCCAGTCTTAATTCAACTTTGACATTCATTTGGATACAATTATTTCAGGTACAAGTAAGATTAGGATTTATACTTAAGTATACTAAAGAATTTAAAAAGCCTGAAACTATGGTATGTATATTTAAAACTGTTGTTGATTAGTTTTGTTAAAGTAATAAATTTGATGAAAGAGACCTCATGTATTTCCGAGAATTTTTGAAGTAAAAATTATAAAAAAACAGATTATGAAATATTTGAGTGCTAAATAAAACTGAATTGAAAGTTTAATAAAACATTTTTTTACTTCTTAGAACACATCTGAACTCCCTGTAGCATTCTAAAAAAATCTGTTTCATTCTCATCCCCACTCCGTGCTGTTTGTAGGGTGAGTAGTGACATCAGTAGACGCCTGGCGGGGATGACTAATCGATTGATAATAATTGATCAGTTATCGACCACTGAGAGTTGAAGATTATTACAGTACTAATATCGCTATTAAAAAACGGCGGTTGGTGGTAGAAGGATGAAAATTAAGGTTTATATGTAGAGTAAAGTCAGTGAATGTGGAATACCATTTTGTTAAATATTATAAACAAGTTTATTAAACACACTTTTGCATTTTTTTTGTTCATGGTAACATTTTTAGTTAGTTAGCCATTTGCTTTTCACGTCTAGGCTCCGTTACACATAATATATACCTTTTAACTGGCAAAATAATCAAAGTAAACAATTTTTCGGATTGTTTAAATGGGCAGGTAAAGTGGAATACTGTATAAGTTAATGTGGAATAGGATATTACGATGGAATTAGCATGCTATAATTTTCAGAAATAATTTCACCTACAAAGAGAAAACATTTTATTCTAGTAACAGTTTTACAACGAAACACATAAACAAGAGTAAGAAAACAATTAGTCTTAATATCTATTGGCAGAAATCACAAATATAAACTTCTCTTTCATTTCCTGCACACACTTCATGGCACCAGCCACTACACATTATGCATTTTATCCAAACCTCACTTCTGGTATCTTCCGAAAATTTACCTGCACAAAAAATACATTCGGCATCTTCGTTGGGAGTTAGGGAGAAGAAATTTTCATCGTCTGACGAATCCTGCAAGATCACACTGGAGTCTGATTCAGAACTTAAAGATTCTTTTTGAACCCTGCGCATCTTGTGCTTTTTTCCGGTAACACGTTTAGAAAAGCTGCATGCAGGTTCTTCACCAAAAACGTTTCTTTTGACCTGATTGATTGGATTTACTTGGGAAGTGCGTATAATTGATTGCTCTAGTTCCTATTTATTTGGAGTGGATATGATTACCTTAGCCTTCCCTGGTTTCCTTCTTCGACTTCCTACCTTTTTAACCAAATATGGCACAGGTAATATTTCTTCTGGATGCACGGATATATTTCCTGCATGTATTGTAATTGTATTTTGTTCTACGTCACGATTTTCTTGACTGTTTTGTATTTCACCTTCTTGGCTAACAGTCAACGCCTGAGACGACGCTACGAAGTCTTCTTCAACAAACACATCTCTTCTTAATGGATATAGACCAGTGGCTTCAAATCCCTTAACGGCTCTTTCGCCAGATTGAACTTTTAAATAGGCCCTACCAAAAATCTCACTGACGTCAAAAGCCGTTACAGTTCTCTGATTGGTTCTTAAGAAAATTCTTCATTATAGAATATTTTTAATGCACCCATTACCGTTTTGTCAAGCGGTTGTAATTTATGAGTAGTTTTCTGCAGTAAGTAAAAAGTGTAGTTCTAGTAACGTTAAAATGTTTTGCTGCTTTTATATATCCCATCTTTCTTTTTCTTACTGCAGCAACTGCCTCCTGCATGTCTTCTTCTGACCATTTATGCTCTTTAATATTTCGCAACGGCATTTTCCTATTAAATTTTTTTTATATGAAGTGGGGTTGCTTATGTGGAATAGTCCACAATAACATATCTGTTGATATTCCACAATACCTGCTTATAAGCACGAAACTATAACCGTATAGAAATTTGCGTAAAGTTAATTTTATAGGGTTGTAATATTATACATCAGACTCTAAACACTTCTAGAAACTAAACATAGCACCACTATTTTAAAATCTGTTCAAACAAATGCGTTACAGTAAATAGTACCACTAACCTACAAAATGTCAGCCACCCGCGAAACCGTTTCTGATGAAGTATAACGACACCAACAACAAACATAGGGTTACATATCACATTACTTCGAAATACATCACGAGTGGTGCCTAATGCAACTACTAGAAATTAGATGGCACTTTTAGTTTGAGGGCAATAGTGGTATTCCACATTACCTGACGTATTCCACATTCACCGACTTTACTCTAGTTTTTAATACCAAATCATAAAAAAATAAAAATAAAAAATTTTGTTCAAAAAATAAAAAAGTTATCACTTAGGGGTATGAAAAATAGATAGTAGCCGATTCTCAGATCTATTGAAAATGTCTATAAAATTCATAAAAATCGGTCGAGCCTTTTCGGAGGAGTATGGTAACTAACATTGTGGCACGACAAGTTTATATATTAGATTTTCAGCTACATTTTCTGCTCCTCCTTATATCCGTCTTCATTTAAAGACCCTTGAATCGTGTTTTACATGGTCACCCACATCCCTCACACCCATTTTCCACATATCTTAGCAAGGTCCACATTATCTATGTGGAGTTTTACTAACAAGTTTTTATATTTTTAGTAACAATCCTTAACTTTTCTGAAGAAAATGATGTAAGCTCCATTACTTAGTGGCTACTCTATTTTGACCCTACTTGTCAAGCCTTCATTTGTAACGAATGATCAGTACTATGTATGATTATTTTCTTAATTCCAGTCACCCTATAGATAGGACTTTTGTTTATAATATAGGTACCTTTTGTATAAGTGAACATCGTTCCATTTTTTTCGAGAAGGCAGGTAAACATTTTTTTGTCTTTTGTAAATAAGTCTATAAATCCGGCATTAATCTGAATGTTTGTAATCCCAAATAGAAGCGGCCACCGTTTGCTATCTGACACATTTTGATGTTTCAATTTACAGAGCATGTCTATGGTGCTTATTATGTGTCAACGATTCTGCTTGTCACACGTGTGGTTATTACATCATCTAATAATGTAAATATAGATCAAAGCAGTGGCTTTTGCGGTACGGTGATTAAAATTCAATTAACTGGTCTGCTAATTAGCTGTTGCGTTCTGATTTAGGTCACATTGGCAAGTGGAGTGCGAATATGTATAATAATATTGAACGATGCTGCTTTTTAATATGTATCTCCACAATAAGATTGGTTTCCATTATAAAAATTTAAAACCCATTTAGAGTTATGAACTTCAAAAAGGGAAAACAAAAACGAATTGAAATGAAACAATAAAAAATAAATCTATGTAACGCGTTAGGCAAGCTGTTTTACTTAAGGCTCCCTCTCCCTTGCCACGGGTGGGTGGAATATCGGAGCTTAAGTAAAGAGGTTAGAGGTTAGTTAGGATGGATCTCTCTCTTCCTTGCCGCGGGTGGGTGGAATGTCAGAGATGCCGGTACTGAGAAAAAGAAAAAAGAAACTTGGGTGTTTCATTCCCACCAATATTGGTGGGCGGGCTGTCCCCCCCCGGCCTACACTCTTGTGAAAAGTCGGGGGGGGTAGGGCGGAAGGCCCTCTTCAGCCTCCTTCAGGAATCGTGGGAATGGGTGGGTGGTGGTGTGGGGGAAGAAAGATGAGACGGACGAAATGAAGACAGAAGAGAAGTGAAAGACTATCTGTGGAATATTACTACCCCAGCATTTGCCTAAATGATCCAAGGAAACCACAGAAAAACTTGGACTAGAGTAGCCGGCCCCGGAATCGAACCGGTGACCTCCCGAATGCTAAGCAATGATCTAGACCACTAGACCATGCCGCTCGGTGCCGGTACTGAAGAAGAAGAAAAAGAAACTTGGGTGTTTCATTCCCACCAATATTGGTGGGCGGGCTGTCCCCCCCGGCCTACACTCTTGTGCAAAGTCGGGGAGGTAGGGCGGAAGGCCCTCTTCAGCCTCCTTCAGGAATCGTGGGAATGGGTGGGTGGTGGTGTGGGGGAAGAAAGATGAGACGGACGAAATGAAGACAGAAGAGAAGTGAAAGACTATCTGTGGAATATTACTACCCCAGCATTTGCCTAAATGATCCAAGGAAACCACAGAAAAACTTGGACCAGAGTAGCCGGCCCCGGAATCGAACCGGTGACCTCCCGAATGCTAAGCAATGATCTAGACCACTAGACCATGCCGCTCGGTGCCGGTACTGAGGAACGCATCGGTTATTTATACAAACCCCAGCATCAAGCAGGGTTGGAAAAAAGAGGGGTTGAAAGTGGGGTAGGTAGAGAAGGGCGAAAATAACGATAAAAACGAAATTGTCTAAAAAGTTACTATCGCGGCGGAAAACAAAAAAAACAGATAGCAGAAACAAATAGAGCATGCATGAAAACATATGGTTAGAAAAAAGAACGGTGACTGTAGGATAAAAAATAGTAAAATAGAAAATAGAACATTCAGAAAAAGAAAAAAAAAACAGTGGGAAATAGATAAAAAAAATAGAAGGGAAAGGAACTGCAACCGAATAAGAAGTAGAAAGGTTGGAAATACTAAAAGACAGTGAATTAAAAAGAAGTAAATAAGTTGAATTTAAAAGTGGTTAAAGAAAGTTGTTATGTACAAGTTCGGTTGTAGCACAGGGGTAGGCCAGGTAAACGGCAAGGTAATTAAGCTTGTTGATACAACTACGTCATCGGGATAAACCAGTAATGCAGCAGAATATGAAGTTCTAAGAATAAATTTTGGGAAGTAAAATAGGTTGCTTACAACAATCTGCCAAAGCGAAAAACATGTCCGTACGAGTGCAAGTAAGACAGAAATATAGAAACCTGCGAGTTAGAGAAAGACCGCTAATGGGGAGTAAAATATATAGAGGTTGAATATATGCAATTTAAGAAAAATCATTTTTTTGAAATATAACTATAAAACTGAGGATAAAAAAAGTCTACAGTGTACGAGTCTGAAGTATTATTATTATATGGGGCTGTTCATAAAATACGTCTCACTAAAAGTAGCTTTTTTGTGCCCCTCCCCCCGGTTGTCACGCTGTGTCACACTTTCTGTGACCCCCCTGTAAATATTACGTCACAAAAACTGAACACCCCCCCTGAACATGATAAATTTTGATTGACAATACACAAATTTTAATAGTCCAAAATATTTATTGTATTTTCATAATAAAATTTAAATAAATTAATAAATATCTTTTGTAAAGAACAAATACATAATATTTATATTTATCAGATGTCCAAGGATTCGGTAAAAATTCATTAAAATTTTTTGATGAACCGTCAACGTCCCCCCTTGTCACATCTTGTCACACTTAGCAAGACCCCCCCTTTGTATGCGAACGTATTTTATGAACGGCCCCTATAATGAAATAGGCAAATCAACACACGTAGAAATGTATTAAAATTATCTGTACACGAATATGTAGACAATCTTTAACAGAAAAAAAAATCGTTAGATCCCCACTTTTTGTTTATACCTGTGTTAGGACCTTCGAAATGTAAAGTAAAGAATAGAAAAATATTTCCAACTATCGCAGTATGTATAATTTCAAAGCTATGTCCAATGAAGTCCAAACATGCCCAATTAGCGGTCTCTCTGTAACTCGCAGGTTTCTATATTTCTGTCTTACTTGCACTCGTACGGACATGTTTTTCGCTTTGGCAGATTATTGTTGGTGAAGGAATTTCGTTCTGGCATTGAATATAATTTATTGTTTATGTATTTATTTTACCCTATTAAAATTTGAAGACTGATGAAATAACAAAAATGATTTTTTTTATAAATATTTATAGCGTACTGTTAACAATTAAGAGAGTTGTAAATGTTCTGGAAAAATTCTATGAAGAGAAAATAGTGTCAACAGTAATTTCCTAAAATTTTATGACTGATACTTTAATTAAAATGAATCTTATTTCTTACCCTCCTTAAAATTTTAGGGTAGTCTACCCCGGCCACAGAGGGCTGCCAGAAGTGGCTTTTGATTTTCAGTAGGTACAGAGGATTGACTGTCGAAAATTTCGTGACTTTTGAAATGACCACCTAAAATTGGTCACTGGCTCTCCGTCTATAATAGTGTAACGCATAAGTGAAATTTTTATTGTGCTTTTTAATGATTTAATGGATTAAATAAACAAATAATACTTATAAACTAATTATAAATATATATTAAAACTACTTGCCTAATTCACTACCAACTAGGGGCGTTGGTAAAGGCAGGGACTCTTAATGGGGCATTAGGGTGAGTGATAGCGGTAACCCGCTACACCCCCCTAACCCTTTTGACTCGCTTGCTTGATCTTACTAACCTCTACTCTCAACTGGGTGTCAAAACTAATTTTTTTATACTGACCCACATAGTGCTCTTTTACCCCCAAACGGAAAATCGCAAGATGGTGACGGCACACTTTTGCCGTGCAATTATGTCGCATTTCCGTGTGGCGGTTCCTTGTTTCGTAAAATCAACACGTTGCATATTTTAATTAAAACAAATGTAATTGATGAAATGAGAAACAATTAAAAGGGAATTTAATTTTTGAAAAATATGAGCACTATGTGACAATAGTTGATTTATGGTAAAAAAATAAAGTCATCCATGAATTGTTAATTTCTTCATTTTGTAAAAACACTTAAAGTAATTCAAAAGTTATTAAACGTAATTTGTGAAAATCACATTCGTATTTCACAAGCTATTTATAGTGGTCAGCAACATTTGCTTATTTAATGACGAATATGCATATAAATGTAAAACGTTAGATACTATGTGCGTGCGTAAACTATATAAAAGTGGCTTTTAATGTTGTAAATTAAATAAGTATTGTTTATTGAGGTAAACTATAGATCAATTATGTGTAATAATCCAATAAATTAACGACTTCATAAATTTAATGTTAATGAAAAACAAAGTTATTTATGTTTTATTAATGTTAATAGGCTCTGATAAATAATTAGCTACTGCTCTTACATAAGCATTTACGTAGATAAATCAATTAAATAATTTACACTTGCTTCAGTACTATCCACAACGTAAAAAAGCACAATATCACAATCGTTGTAATTTTTAGACTGCTCTGTTCCACGGTAGTCGTGGTACTCATTTGACGATCCCGACAACAGAGAGCAGGAAGATTATCTGAAAAGAAGGTATTACGACCGAATTAATTAGCGACTTAACATAGAGATATACGTCATGGTTTATTAACATTTAGTAAGTCATCTATTCGAATTCGGGTAAGACCGTTCTGATTTAAGTTTTTCTGTAGTTTCCTTGAATCATACCTGAAGTTGGAATATTACAAAAATAATATTTCACTTCCCTTCTGTGTTGATTTCGTTCTCTCCAGCAGCTAGGTGATGCTTTTTCAGCTCCTGAACTTAAACTGGACTATCTAAAACTTAGTAGCGAATCATCTATTCAGTTCCGCAAAATACCGCTCTGGTTCAAGGTTTTCTGTGGTTTCTTTGATCCAAATGTTGAAGATGCCATATTCCAAAAATATTACTTCACTTCCTTTCTGTGTTCATTTCGTTATTCTCATTTCTTTCTCTTCAACAGCTAGGTCCTGCTTTCCTAACTCCTGAACTTAAACTGGACTATTTAAAACATGTTTTATTAGTACTTGGTGGTGTATTATCTATTCAATTCCGCATAATACTGCTCTAGTTCAAGGTTTTCTGTAGTTTACTTGAATCAAAAATAGTTTTTCTCTTTTGTATCCATTTCGTTCGTCTCATTTTTCTCACCCTAACGGCCACCCACCTATTTACATGTTTCCTAAAAGAAAATGGAAATAACTTGATGCCTTAACCTCCGACCCAAGGAGACTATAGAAAGCTGACTAAATTCCGTTAAAAATCACGCTCAAATGTGGACCCATATGTAGGCAGGTCTAATACGTTAATTACCACGGCGAAGTCAGTTGCGCAAAGTATAACTTAGGTACCCTATTATCAAATTCTTATAACTGGAGAATATTGTAAGTTGAAAAAATTGTCAATCCATCAACATTAGTAGGATGAATGCGAATGAAATCCCCTAAAAAAATCATACGATCCCTTTGAAACCCAAATATTATTGTATGCTTTACTGGTTTTATTTGGAAGACTACCTATTACACATTTTCTGTACTTAAATCTAACTGTTATCCCATTCTATTTACTACCTACATGTGCGATTTTGTTTGGTCATGGCTATGAGAGCCGCTCATTGCAATATTGCCATATAGTATGACTGAAGTAGATCAAAATGTCTATTGTAAAAAATACCTAATAAAACCGTAATTTTGGCCATTATCCATACAAAAACGCAGTTGTCTTCCAAACCATAACTTAACCTTGAAAACGAGGGAGATAAAGCTCAAAAAGTGTACTGTTTAAATTATATTTCGGACGGAGGGAAAGTCCGCCCACCAACATTGGTTTGAATTATCACTGCAAAGAGCGTTTGGTCTCTCTGGAGTTGTTTTGGAAATAAATTGACAATTAAATTTTATAAAGCGAAGCAGTGTTGCTTTATATTTATAGACTTAATGCCTCGAAAATTGCCTACTAATAAATTTTGGCGCAGGTGGCAATATAACGAAGGCACATATTTGAAAATTTAATGTCCTATTTGTAGTTGAAAAAACTGGGCGGAAATTCTACGAGGTATGTATTGAATAATTCGTCTAGACACATGAAGAACAGAATTTATTCCAACAATAAATTCAAACTCGGTAGCTACTAAAATATAGTCTCTACAGACGTATATATTATTGATTTATAATCGATTTGATATCCATTGTCTGTAGTTTCGGATACGAGGGTGAGTCAAAAACTAACCTTATTTTTTTTATTGATAAACTATATAAATACGAACAACAACGTCCAATGTTTTTTTGGGCCTTATTTTGGGTTTCAAATTGTTCTGAAATATGAAAATTGGTTTTTTACCTTCACTAATTATGAAATACCTCTTTAAACGCTGCTCTGTTTTGAAAGATGTTTGTGAGGGCACTGCAATTTTTAATGAGGTCTGCTCGTGACAAAATATAATGCACGTAAGTTACTTAATTCAACTAAATTTTTGGTTTTCTAAAACGACCATAATATTTTTCATAATATTGTAAATTCTAGAATGCTGCATAACTGGTCAGCTCACGCATTTCAAAAGGGGCATTTGTTTAACCGATTACGCCGTAGCACCCTCGATATGTTTCACTATCGTATATGCCCATAGACAGAGATTTTCTGGTGTAGTAAGTAAGGGGAAGATTGTTGAGCACAGGAATCGTGAGTGAAAAAGAGGCGGTCATTTATAACCAAAGGAAAGAAGTAGGACACGTAATTTTTACAACACTCCAGGTCAACTTTCACTCAATTCATAAGTAGTAACGGGTTACAGGAAGACAAAGGAAATCTAGATAGCCTTGAACTTACGCAAAGGAAAATTGCGAGAGTGGAAAATCAGTAGGTTGCGCATGAAAAGAGTGGGATCTTTAGTATACTATAGAGTAATGACGATCTTCACAAAAAGATTGTCAGACATTCCAGCTCCAGCAGCAACGAAGGGGAAGCCTCTAACAGAGAGTTGCTATTGTAGCTCTGTGAAGAAACTAGATTGTCTGTGACGAGATGCAGGACAAATATGCGGCCGGCTCGGCGCTTCGGTCGGAGACAGGTAGCTTCACCTACTAATTACAACTCTTTCAGATTTCCTCTTCATACCATCTTCACCTAAAGAAGCTAATGTTTTAGTGAAACAATTGTAGTGTACAATGAATATATCGTTTGAAATTTTACATTTGTTTCATTTTCATACATTTATAGTCATAAATAATAATTTAAAGATATTGTTACGAGTACTTGCCAATTAAGTTGGTGTGAGCATAATTAACGAACATCTTCCCTAAATACATAAGGAATATTCCCGGCTTTCCTGAAACATCTAGAAAACACCAGCAACGATCAATGGGAAAACAATTGGATTACTAGACGGCTGTAGAATTCCCTAGAAAGAGGCTGAAAAGACTATAAAAGGCGGAGACGGCACACACCGAGTTAGTTGACAGTGGACAGCTGATGTTTGGAAGCGAAGCGATCGATAGGCGAACAACAGGCGATAGATAGATAGTGTCTACATTATAGCGAGTGTTTACAGTAGAGGCGAGCGGGAAAAGAGACTTTTAGTGAAATAAATTGTGTAGACTAACTTGTTTTTAACTGTAGTGTAGTCAAATTAACTTTAGTAATTAAATAAATTCGTTGTTTTGTTTTGTTAATTGTGTTTTCCGTGACTGAACACGTCACAATATTTACCTAAATCAATGAGGATAAAGAAATGTAACAAACGTTAAGTACAAAATCATAACCCTGGCTGAAAAGAAAAGTATTAAATTACCAACATGACGAGAAAGTGTGTTTGCGGTTAAAAGGACAACAGTGAGCTTTGTCTGATATCGCTTGAGGCAACTTCTCTGGCAGAGCTACAACTAATGGCGTGGCCAGTGGCGTAAACTGGGAGTATGTGCAGTACAAGAAGCACGAACTGGGAATAAAAGGGCTGGTAATAAACTCAAGGGACAGCGAAACAGCTAGTGGATGGTCAATAAATTCATCATGTGAAATGGGTGAGTGACTCGCTGGCCTCCGTATAACACAGTTACGGACCTTTCAGGACAATGGATGATCTTCACAGCTATTGATGAGTCAGTGAGAAACTCCTAGGCCTCAAATATTTGACAACAGTCTAGGTGGGATAACAACCAATAGTATCAGTTGAAGTCTGAAACAAACTAAAAAGTGTTGGTCTGGACAGGCAAAACGAGCTAAGGTAATGCTGATTAGATCTCGTACATTTGAGTAGAGCCAACAATATTCAAGCTCCCTATTTGAGTTTCCCTCTTCTTTACTAGGGTAGGTGAAATGTCGGAGACTAATTTCTCTAGAGATCGCTGGCTCTTTTATATACCGAAATCTACTCTTTTTCCCCCATGCGAGAATCGTCCGAAACGAGCTTCCCTTTACCTCACCCTAGCACGCTAAATGTCTACAATTTTAATAGCTACCTTTACTATTCTTTCATATAAGTTATATAACGCATTCTGTTGTATGTGTGGTTATACGCTCACTAATTCATCCCCTGCCTACTTTGACACCGAGCCGAGCGGCATGTTCTAGTCGTCTAGAATCTAGATCATTGCTTAGCATTGGGGAGGTCACCGCACCGGTTCAATTCCGGGGCCGGCTACTTTGGTCCAAGTTTTTCTGTGGTTTCCTTGGATCATTTAAGCAAAATGCTGGAGTAGTTATAATCCACAGAAAGCTTTTCACTTCTCTTCTTTCTTCATTTCGTCCGTCTTATTTTTCTTCACCCACCCATTCCCACGATTTCTAAAGGAGACTGAAGAGGGCCTTCCGCTCTACCCTTCGGCTTTGCACTAGAGTGTAAGCCAGAGGGAGAGCCCGCCCACCAAAATTGGTGGGAGTTAAACACCCAAAAGTCTTTTTTTTTTCGACACAGAGAATGCCTATCGGCTCTCCTACCTATCACTGTCTCGCTTCTATCATCGGATTACCAATAATTCGCTCTCAAACGCGCCTTAACATAAATCAGATGGGGGTGGCTGTTACTTGGAGCTCCAATATAGACGTAAAAAAGTGTAGTCTTATGTAGTCTTAAATTTGAAGACAATAATTATTTTAAAATTACTTAACGTACCTACTAAATAAGAAAATGTTCAGGATTCGAACACGTTATTAGATTCAAACATGAGGAGAAATTAAATATCTGATGAAAAAAAAGAATAATACTGTAGAAATATTTATGAAACTAAATATAAAATAATTAAATAATAAGGAAATTATTTGAATATTGTAGGTAATATCAGGGTACGGGTGGTTACGAACTACTAACTATTACATGTTACGCCATCGAACCTGACAATTTGGTACCAAGAGGCTTGCAAAAGGCATAACATGTTGAAAATTATCAGCTCTTTCTTTTTCCCGAGTAATACTTTTAAATTGTTTTTTTACCTTCACTTCACTTTTAAATTCTATCCTCTCCATACCAAGGAAGTTCGGCTTTTATTTTGTGGTTTCCTCCTGGGTGTATGATAATTTTAAAACAATTATTCAATTCGTCAATTTATTTAACCGCCAAAATAAATTTGTGAGGGAAATACAACTTAATTAAAACTAATGTAGAAAATTGGAAAAATATATGTATTGTGAATTTGTAGGTTTTTATTATTTAAAGAATTGTTTTGCTTGTGATTAAAGGGAAGCGCAACGATAAATTATTACGAAAGCAATATTTAATTCACAAAAATGGATGTCTAACGTCATTGATCAACAAATTAAACAAAAACTGTTTACAATATTTTGTTTAGCATCGTCCTGTTTATCTTTTTTTATTTTTATGTAATTATTTTTGTTTTATTTGTGCATCATCCGCATTAGAAAAAATAAAACACGTTATTACTTTGTTTATATACAAAAAGATAAGATCGCCTTGCCAAAATCACAAATATTATGGATTATTTCTATCAACAACTGATTAGAAAGGCACTAAATTATGTTTATCAACAGTATTCTCAGTAAGCATTTCCTGAAATAGTAAGTAGGTACCTGCCGGATACCATAGAAGTACAAACTGTAGTTGAAAACGTTTCATTTTTATATATGTTACAGGGAAAGTACGTAATTAGGGATTGTATACTCTCCATAGGAATTGTACACATTTATTAAAAGGACTAGTGAAAGTAGCATCCAATTCAATTTACCTACTTCCACTAGTGATTTTATATAATCACTGTCTTCCTCTAGTTGAAGTAAAATCGCGCTAGATTGCACATAACCTAAAAGTTGATATAGGTAATGTCAAGTTGAGAGAGTGGTGTTTTGTTTGTGTTTGTTTTGTGTATTGTAGCTTACTTTATTATGGAAGCATACAACCGTAAGCTAAGGGAAGAAAGGGCATTAGTAAATGCAAATAGTGTATGGTTGTCGAAAGAGAAATACAATGAGTGAATAAGCAAGTTTTTAAATGCGAAACTAAAAGTGAAAAAGGAACCTAGTGGTTACAGAATGCTGAGAACATATGATGTCTTGGAGGTGGATGGAGTTAGAAAATTAATTGTGCCTGTGAAGGATGGATCTGATATTACATATTATGCGAATAACATTATATTGCATATCCATAAGTGCCTATTTCAGTATGTACGTTGTTTCAAATTGTATTTTTAGTTTGTTTCACAATAAATGTTATAAGCTGTTACAATTACTGGATACGTTATAGTAATTGTGTAGAATAATTAGTGATTTTTTTTCTTCGGTGAATGTATACAATCAGTAGTAATTTCACATAATCACTGGATTTCTTACTTTCACTGTATCACATACATAAAATAATTTCGAGGCAGATAGTAAGATAACTCGTTCCTCTTCAAATGCCTACTGCTGAGTGTTAAAAAATAATTTAACATTTTCATCGATATTAATTCGATGTAGATATTCTGAGGAAATAGGATGGAAGAATATTTAAAAAAAATTGTGATTATATTGAAATAAATACAACCAAAAAGAATTCGTATTTACTAAAAATGTTACTCCAAAGCTAGTGGACAGTAAAGTTCGTATAAAAAACCTATGGATCAGATATATGAATATATTTTTGCGCGACACCTTTAAAATTATCCGATTTTGCCCGTATGCAAAAAACGTTATGCCACTTCCGGTTATAATACTACCATAAAATACACGAGTGAAATATATATTATCTAACAGAAGGTTTCGATGTGTTTAATAAAAGTATCGAGGATCGACAAGCTTTATACATTCGCTACTGTGTGTCGACCGCCATTGAAAGTATGTTTTCAACATTTTTTTTAAGTCATCGAATATATGGATATTTCTTTTTAATGAATCTTTGAACTCTTCCATTACTTATGTATTAACTATTTATTTACCCGCTTCCTATTGTCGTCCTAGTTTCAATTACTGGAAACCCTATGATCATATATTAAATTTATATGTGTAATACTTTAATTTTCCATGATTTTTCCTTCTTATCTCTCCATTAATCCTCATTCATCCACAATAACAATTTTGTTTTTCGTCATTACAAATTAACATTCAACGATAAGTTTTTTATTATGTATCAAAAAAAAGACTTATCTTCACTTCAAACAACGACATTAACCAGTAATGTCGTAAACTTTTTTGTCGGTTCTCATTTACATTTTTTTAATTTTTCACCTTATAATTTATGATTGTCTGATTTTATTGACAAAATTGTTAATGTAGACGAACAAGAATTAGTGGAGAGGTAAAAAAAATATGGAAATTAAGTTATTACATGTATAATCAACATACGATCGACATTACCCATATTCAATCCATTTCAAAATTGCAATTACAGTAGGGCTTTGCTAATTTGAACTCCGGCTTATCCGGTGATCGCTGTAATCCGGGCGAAGAATTAAATCAAAAGAGTTGTGATGCGACTAGTTGAATGCGATTTTTGGTAAACCAAATAGGTCGCACAAATACGCATCTAATCTTTTTCTAATGGTAGCACGTGAATTCTATCCTATGAGAAAATTTCATTGACTGTCATCGTATAGCCGCACGCAAATAGTTTCATGATTTTGGTTGCTAAAATTGACGAGTCGTCTAAGAGTAACGACGGTGGTTTAACACTTATAAATACAGGAGTAATTTTTGGGTGGTCAGCATTGTGACGAAATTAGACGTATTTGGAATATACTAGTTCTTTGGCGGTTGATAGAATACCTACCAAGTACATTTTAAGATGGTATAACAGCCGAAACAATACTGTCAGATTCTTTTATGGTAAAACTGTGAAACAAATAATACCAATTCTTTAACCTAAAACAAGTTTTGCCAAGAGCCATTTCATTAACACTTAACAGGTACTACTGCTGCTGGTCAACAGCGAGATAATAAATAACTACAGACAGCCCAATAAGCACCATCTGTGGTAACCTAACCTTAACTGAAGTTACAAATCTTTTTGGCCTATACTAAAGAGTTTTAACAGATTGCTGAAGCTGAAGGAATACTAAGCCGGCAGTTTATTGGCTTTATTAATAGTCAGCGGTTCCAATAGGATGCTAGTAGCCTACTAAGTACGTAGTAGCTATTAACACAGTGGTAGTACCACATAAAGGCTCCAAGGGACGACAGAATGTATATTTAAAGAAAAGACAACAAGTTTAGGCGTACCACAAGGATCAGTACTAGGTCCTGTCTTATTCCTGCTGTTAATAAACGATTTTGAGAATTGCCTAAAAGTTAAAGCCTCTGCAACGCTATACGCTGATGATACTTCTGTAATTGTGTCGGATAAGGTCGATAATACTAAGGTGACCAACCGTCCCGGATTGGCCGGGACAGTCCCGGATTTCCACCTTGAGTCCCGGATTTTTCTAGAAGCAATATTTGTCCCGGATTCAGGATTTTTGTCCCGGATTGTCCTGAATTTTTGAATAGGTTCTTATTTTCAATATTTATTTCAGATATATTTCAACTAGAATTATTTTTACAAAATTTGAACGGTCACCTTAATAATACACTCGAAAAATAATGTTACTACTATTTAGTAGGCTACTAACACACTATTAACACAAAATGTAACACCAACTCCTTCCAAACAGTGGGGCATATCATCAACTGCCAAGGACTAAATACCTAATGAAAAATAGGTAGATAATAATCTGTCCATATTGATAAAGGGAAGTTTAAACAACCCAAAATTGTACAAAAATGTAAAGGAGTTCCTGAAGGAAATCAAACTTTAATATTAGCCACCCTTATTTTGTATGTACTTACTGGAAAAAAATTAAATAAACGAATATTTTTGGAACTTACTTATGTACCTAGCC
Organism: Agrilus mali; assembly: GCA_029378335.1. Taxonomy (NCBI): domain Eukaryota; kingdom Metazoa; phylum Arthropoda; class Insecta; order Coleoptera; family Buprestidae; genus Agrilus; species Agrilus mali. Next base: position 10,503,525 of record CM055662.1, read on the forward strand.
TAAATAAATAAATAAATTCATTTATTTTTCATTTACGATTCATTATTATTATTATTTTAAAAATAAAATTTAACTTGTTCACACAATTAACTTTAAATTATACAAACAAGATGTTAATTCAATAAAATTTGTAATTATTTTAGATTACTAACCAATAAATTGATAAAAACGATTGTAATCAATTTTAAACAATAACTGGCCATTGAAATAAATTAAAAAGATATACGTACTAGTTTGATTTTTAATTTTTCAATTCAATTTTACAAATCTTTCCCATTTTCCATCCTATTCTTGTTATTCTTTTTAATTTTGTGTTTTGTACCAATAACTTCCTTCTTAAAAACCATATATAATTTGCCACTCGCGGTAATAACAATAATAATAATAATAATTAATAATAGTCTTTATTCCTGTTGATGTACAATTATACATATAGGATGCGTCAGATATACATAAAATACAATATAATATTAAAAATACAATATGAATTCTAATGAGGTTGCAAATAAAAACACGTCCTTATTCTAACGAAGGTTATTATCTAAAAACTATCTTATGTCATAAAAGCACTTTTCGACAGGCCACTGTTTTAGAGCTTGCCTGAATTTGCTCATTCTCTGCGTTTTAGGTGTGTTTGGCAATTTGTTATAGATGTTAATCCGCATACCCCTCATTAGTTTTTTTGACAAATTCAGTCTCCTGTAGCTAGTGTGAATGTCCTGCTTTCCCCTTGTGTTATAATTATGAATATCACTGTTTTTTGGCATTAGGTTTTGGTTCTTATGAATTATAGCACTTATCTCTAAAATATATTGTCCAGTTATTAGGGTTAGTATGTTCAATTTTCGGAACAATGCCTTGCATGGGGTCATTTGGTTTACTCCCGCTATGCATCTTACAATTCTTTTTTGTGCTTTAAAAACTGCTGGCATCATTACAGAGGATCCCCAGTAACAGATTCCGTAGGATAGGCTGGAGTGTACTTGTGCGTAGTACACACAAAGTAGTTGCTTTGTTGTGAGTACTTGCTTAAGGTTTCTTATTAGGTGGCAAATGGTTGACAATTTTGAGTTTAAGTTTTGGCAGTGAATTTTCCAGGTAAATGTTGAGTCAATGGTGACTCCCAGAAATTTTATGTATGGTTGTAGCTCTAATATCACATTATTATTGCCATAGTTAATAGTTACTTGTTTTACATTTCTGCTTTGGATAGTGTGGAATCTCATGTAATTTGTTTTATAACTATTCAAGTATATGAAATTGCAATTTAACCAATCATTGACCTCATGAAGAGCCTCATTACATGTTTTTCGAGAAATAGATCCCATTTCTGAAAATGTAGCATTGTTTGCTATCTTGGAATTTGGACTTAACTGAAATACTAATACTGCAAATGACAAAATCAAAATAAAATTAAATCTTTCCATCAAGAATTCTATCAAATGTTTCGAAATGGAAGGTTAACATTTTTACTTCAATGAAAGAAAGAAATGATTTATTGGTAATATTACACGTGTCGGTTGTTGTCCGCGAATTCGTTTTCTGAATAATTTCATTTAAATAAATCATTCAGGTAGGCATTTTTGTAAATAAGTCATGTATTTTAATAACACATAACAACAAAAAAAATAGGTAACATAATAAGTTTATATCTGAAAGAGATTTCCATACACATTTATAAAAAATGTCGTTTCTCATGTTACTAACTTATATTAATATATTATAATAAAATTAAAACAGACAATTTTTGGAAAGCGTTTATTTTTCTAAAATTTAGTTATAAACAAACTAAAACTTAGATCCGGGATATTTCTGTTGTTATAACAAATTCTTTGTAGACAGTTTTTTACTCGTTCTTATATACATTACATTAACCTTTGACTCTTTTATATTACATACTGTCAGCATTCTCAAATTAAAAACCGACTATCAGTTTTATAGTAAACATCGTTCGCGAAACATCAAGTAAAGTGTTGTTGGTACTGTTTTCGCTGTATTTGATTTATTTCTATTGAACAAGCAATTGATAAGGGTGAAATTGTTTAGCGGTTCTTAAAATGTGAATCTTTTCGTATTTGTTTTAATTAAGTGAAAAGGTGCATTTTATTATGGAAACGAAACACATTAGTAAGTTACTTTACGTTTCTTCTTTCATGATTGGGAAAACGTTGGATAATTTTACAGGACTCTGTATTCTAACCAAAAAAGAAAAAGTCTGAATATTTGAAATACTTTAATGATCAGAACGAAAATAAATTTCTTTCATAAATTTTAATGTATCTAATATGAGAACAATTTCTTTGAAGCCAGTCAGGTGGAATATCCTTTTAGAGAGTTTCTTTAAAGGGGCTCAAAAATAAAGATTTTCTTCGAGAGCATTATGTAAGGTTATTTTCTTAATTGTTCTTGAAGTTATTGCAAGGTTGGTAAAATACAAATAAAGAATATTGAATCCATCAAATTATTTTTTTGCATAATTGCATTTTATTCAAGCATTATTTTTTTAAACAACTTGTCTATTTGTTGATAACTAATAGGATGGCTTTTTTTTATGTGAAATTGAAACAAATTCCATAATTTGTTAATTTCAAATACATGTATAGTATAAAAAATAATATTTTTAAACAAGAATTTATTACGTACTTGCATGGGCTATGTGATTATTAAGTAAATTTAACAATCCATCGTCGACCGTAAATAACAATGATTGACTATAGTTATAATCGTTATAATCAATCAATAATTAATTAATTGATAGAAATAATTTGTTGATTATTTATATAAGGTAGTTATGGGAATAATTGGTTAATCAAATTTTTCATTAGGGACTTATAAATCACGCAATCAAGTCAATAAATTCCGTTTGACGTTTTCTTTTAAGCAAGCAAAGTTAATTATTTGTCTGAAACATAATAACACAAAGAATATTCTTACAACGCAAAAAAAAACAGTTATAAACTCACTGCATTCGGATTAAACCATTAATAAGTAGTTCCCATTGATTCATTATTCATTTACTTTTACATTTATTATTTGATAATAATCGATTATATTATATATTGATTATTATTACATTGTAATTACGGTTTAACCTCCTGAATTCTTTATGACCCTAACCTTCAGATGCACAGTCTTTGCTTTTTTTTTTTTCGTCGTGCAGGTCACTCTTACATTAAGGTACTTTGAACTGAAAAAATACTAATAATAAGATTTATTGATACTGTCTCAAACTATTTAAAATATACTCTTGAATTTATTAATTATTTTTTATAAATTATCAGATGTTTCTCTCAATTTAGATTCAGCTATACAAAATAGGAAAATGATTTTCATTGCCCTAAATTCAAATGAATACCTTTTAGGGGCCGTTCATAAAATACGTTTGCTTAGAAGGGGGGGAGGGGTCTTGCTGAGTGTGACAAGATGTGGCAAGGTGGGGCAGGGGACGTTCGTCGTTCATCAAAAATTTTTACTGGAGTATTTATTTTCTCGCCTTTTTTTTAATTTATTTAAATTTTATTATGAAAATAAAATAAATATTTTTGACTATCAAAATTTTTGTATTATCAATAAAAATTTATCATGTTCAGGGGGGTGGGGTGTTAGTTTTTGTGACGAAATATTTACAGGGGGGTCACAGAAAGTGTGACACAGCGTGACAACCGAGGTGGGGCCAAAAAAAGCTAATTTTAGCGTGGCGTATTTTATGAAAGGCCCTTTATTGCTTGCTTAAAATTGTCACGTGACTCAAAAGGGAGCGTAGCAAAAAGGGGAAACCAACTCCTTACAAAATGAAATTAAAATCTATTAAAATTTAATCATAGATTATGTAAAAATCCTTTTTAGGCTTATATTTACATACAATTTCGTTCTCCACCTATAAGTATACTTATATACAATAGTATAAAAAAGAATTAAATATTTCGTCTGCTTTATATGATGATGGTGATTTCAGATCCCTTATCATAACTATAAAATAAATCATAAAAGACTTACCTAATATATACTTAAACAAAGCAGTTCATAATGATTACTCTGAGTATTCTATTCGATTTTCATAATGGTTTTTTCTTTCAATGATGAAATATTTTATTATTTAACTTTATCGAATTTCTATAATATCTATTGCTTCCCGAATATTGTGTAACGACAATTAAATTAGCATTAATTAACTTACATATTGAATTATGGGCATTGGTATTTAATAAATCATAGGTAACTAAGATTAATAGAAGAAAATGTTACTTTATTGAGACAATTCAGAAGTATTTAATATAAATATTATCAAAAATTTATCCCTATAAGCTTCAATACCAATACAAAGTTTTCGTAACTGAATGATTTGAAAAACAACTTATGTTTTTGACATCCTCTACTTAACGCAAAAAAGACTTACAATTCATCTACATATATTTTAAGGTAAAATTATTTCAAAAAAAATAGAATTTGTATATTTACTTTAATTGAACGGGTACATTCACTCGGCTATTATTGAAATTTTTGGAATAATAACAATTGGAATTTAAATTTAAATTTATTTTTAATTATATAAGGCTTATATGTTATTAAAAAAATGGTGATAGCCACCGATGTACAACACACTAACAAATATATTTTAGTATTATTTTTAATATAAGTTCTTAATAAAAAATAAAATAAAACGGTTTAGAACAGAAAAACATTGAGTTCCATCCTCACTTCTCCAATTTGTGCTCATCAATAATTTGCATATAAAAGTTTATAATTACAATAAAGCAACAATACGAAGTTAAAAAAAACAAGCAAACCTGCAATTTTCTAGTTGTTGTAGACATGCATAAGTATATTGAATCTAATAAATTCATATATGGTTTTATCTTTATTTCAGCTAATCCGTGGCAAGATGGATCCTGTGTCTGCAAGAAGCAACGACCACCGAAGATTGGAGAGATTCCGAGGTAAGTGCTCAATATAATTTCTACTTTCAAAGAACAAAACCGTGTCACATTCGACATACTTAAATACAATAGCATAACTTTCAGATAGGAAAAACCGGGTTTACCACCATTTATACTGGACCTGACCTAAACAAAGTATTATTCAATTCGAAATTAAATACACAATTCCAAAATTTATCAATTATTCTACACAACAGTTCGTAAAAATCAAATAATATTCGAATCTGTTTTAACTTTTTAAAAAAGCTTTTGTTGGTTTTGTACTTATGTATACATTTATTATGTCTTTATCGCATGGTGGATGGTAGCTACTTTTGTAACGAAACATTCTTTTTTTCTGATATTATACAGGATATACTTGTTAATGTACACAATAACAAATACTTAGGCAAAAACATTATAATAAGGTTATCTACGTTCGGCCTTCGATCATTATTTGCCACATACCGGATTTAATATTTTATTAATATTTTTTGATAATTACTATAGTAGATACTCACAGATATAAACAAGACATCTAAGTATCTACATACTAAAGACGATTAATCACAATAAGGGCGTTGACCCAGCTCCTCTAAAGTAATTTACAACGACTTTGTAAAGAAGCAAACTATAGTAAGTTTATATCTTTTATAATAATCCAAAGACTAAATTATCTGTCAATTGAAAAGAGAATCTACCACCTATTGTCGAGAATTATTGTAAGAGTTGCTCCACATTTCAAAATCTCTTTTCATTCTTCTGTGAAAGTCACTCTGTACGACAACAATTAAAAGCCATTCGTTCAATAACTGCATCGAGGCAAAGAATAAACTTCCAATTAAGAAGAATATTTTTAATTTTGGTCAGAATATATCAAATCTACCAAATGTGAAAAACTTATGCTTTCTTAATAAACTACTAACCAAACCGAAGCAGTTTATATAATAATATCCAGATATACTTGTAGCTAGACATTGCTTTCAGTATTTTCTGTAGCAGCAGCTATCCGATAGATGGCGCCACAATGGCCATAAGTAGATATTACATAAACTCTAAATGTTATAGTTGATTTATGAATGAAGCTAAAGAAATTACAAAAAATCACAGACCTTTTATTAGAAATTTTGGTTTGTACAACGATGTATGGAAACTTCCTGAGGTATCTTGAAAATAAATTGAAGTCTCTATCTACATTTTTTCTGCTGGTAAAGTACTTCATGCAATTTTTATATGAAAAAAACAATGTTTGCTTTAATTTGAGGAGTGTCGTTAAGAAAGTTGTTGCTCAACTAAGATAATTTCAATTGCCACAAATTTAAAAAGATTTGAATGATTTAATGGATGATCAAACATTTTTGTTTTAATTCAGAATGTAACGATTCAAATTAATGTTTTTTTTTTAATCTTTTGAAAAACATACTCCGCCATACACTTTTTCTTCGAGTTTTAATCAAGAAGCAGTTTAAATATGTTTACTTTAATTAAATTTTATATCTTTTGTTTATTTCTTTAATGTTACATATAGGTTCAACGAAACATCTTGGATATCGTATCATTTCAATAATAACCAATTTTATGAACTGTAGATAATGATGTCACATTTTTCGGTTTCGAATCAAAAACATATTGTTCACTTAATAAGCTCAGTTGATTAACACTTGAATACGTAGATACCTAAATATAATTTTTATTTTGGTAAACGGGAGACTTATTAATACTGTGAGATGATATAAGTTTAATACCATTTGACTTACAGGGCAAACTAAATTAATTTGTTTAAAAAATAGATACGTAAGTTGGAACTGGCTTAGATAATCGTCGACGGTAATAAAATACGATAAATATAAACTTTGTTTTACTCCATTATGAATCAACTAGGTCATTTTCAACGGAAAAAGGAATTTGAAATTAGATTTAGCAAATAGACATACATATCACCCCTGCATTTGCCAATTTAAAAATAATCTTTTTATGGGGCGAAAGTATAGTATCTTGAAATAAGTGGGATATTGTTTAAAATAAGTTGTAACAAGGATTAACATTATTTGCATTTTGATATTAGGACTTTTTTAAATCCTGATGGTATGACATAACGAATATTTAAGAATACTTAATAATTTTGTCCAAAAGTGGTTTAAAATAGCATACTTTGTAGTTTTATGATCCGAAAACGACTATTTTTCTTTTAAGTTTGCCTTATTTATTGTCTTATGGTAAAAACAACTGCAATCTCTTTTTACGTCAGCATAATGAAGTAGTTACACGTAATATTTATGTATTATGGATTATCACTTACAATTAGTCAATATGTTAATTAACAAACAATCAAAAACCAGAGAAGAATAATTATAATTGAAAAGCCAGTCAAGATTGTGAGTTAAAGTGATGAAACTTGTGATGTCTGGCACTTCCACCATATTACGCTAAAAGCAAATAAAAAAGTATAAGAAATTTTCATGGTGCATTCGTGATGAAACATGTTTAATAGACAAATAAAACAACTATCTATCTTATTTGTTTCAACTATATATTCAACAAACGCTTACAATTGTTGCGACCGACAGGTCATTATCAAAGAGACATTCAAGTAGATGTAATAAGATTACATTTAGTTATAGATATATAAGTAGGTACTCGTTCATCCGTTTGTGATTACCTGTTTAAGGAAAACCTTAAATTATTAAATTTGCTCACAGTGACGACAACAACAAGGGTGTATTCTACCAGGATAACTCAATTTGGTTATGCTCGGTGTACAAGCGTTAGAAAAAAAAATTTGAGTGTTTCATTCCCACCAATATTGGTGGGCGGGCTGTTTCCCCTGACCTACACTCTTGTGCAAAGTCAGAGGGGAGAGGGAGAAGGCCCTCTTCAGCCTCCTTTAATAGGAATAGTAAGTATGGGTGGGTGATGGTTGGGGGAATAAAGATGAGACGGACGAAATGAAGACAGAAGAGAAGTTAAAGACTATCTGTGAAATATTATTACCCTAGCATTTGCCTAAATGATCCAAGGAAACCACAGAAAAACTTGGACCAGAGTAGCCGGACCCGGAATCAAACTGTTTTACCTCGCTGCAGCTATTTATTCACATGGGTTGCATGTGTTATAGAAGATTCCATTCCAGAATGCAGATTCCTACCTATATTAGCGTAATTTCGGCAACTACATCCTACTCTTAATATTTTTTTTACTTCACGGGTTGCCTGCCTACACATAACAATACAATGAAGTACTATAATAAATTAAACAGCATCAAAACAATAATTTCACTATCTACCATATCTTTTAAGTAACAGAAGTCGTTACTTGGATTGGTGAAAGCATATGTGGTTGGTAAACAAATCGTCGCACTTTACTCGTTGCACCAACAAAAGTCGCTGCTTATTCTGAATTACTTTTTGATTTTTCTACTTCGTATTTTTATATAATATAATAATGAGCCCAATCAGAGTTTGATCTTTCATTATTTACACTAATTTGGAAAGGAATCAATTGTAAAGTATATAATTCTATATAATTTTACTGAGCATTCACATTTTTTAATATGATGGACAATTTGTAAAGGAAAACACATGTTTTAATTTTCACTAATTTATTTTAACTTAACAATTGTTTCGCTACACTGTAGCTTCATCAGAAGTAGATAGATACTTAGACTACTAACGAAAACTTATCTAATTTATACTAATTTGGGTTAGGATTGTAAGAGGGGCGGGGGAACAAATTGAGTAATGGGAAATTATTTAAATCTAGTTGGTCGTTTAACAGTAAATCTGTTTTTTTGAATTTATTTATTTCCATTGTTTCCAATAATAATAACTTTTTATTGTTTGTTTCTGTATGTAAACTAACACATTTGGTATTAAAATTATGATTTTCTAAAATTAGGTGCTTTGCATAGTTGGAATCTAGTTTTTTATGTTTAAATGACCTATAATGTTCGTTGACTCTTCTTGAAATTTCTTTTTGTTTTCCCTATATAAATGTTATCGCAAGAACCACAATTTAATTTATAAATACCTGATTGGTAATCTATATCGTTTTTATCTTTATTATTTTTTATAAATCTAGAAATTGAATTATTAGTTTTAAATGCAACGTTAATGTTGTTTTTGCATAATATGTTTTTAATAACTTCTGAGGGGTGGCCTAAATATGTTATTGAGACGTACTTTTTATTTTCAATATTAAAATTAGGATACACTGATTGTATAGCTAATTTAAATTTAATTTTATCTAATATTTTTTCTACTAAATCATTACTATAGTTGTTGTTGTAGGCAATTTGCTTTATGATGTTCAATTCTTTTTTATTTTTTTTATAATTTTCAGAAATTAGATAAGTTTTTTTTAGTAGTCTAAGTATCTATCTACTTCTGATGAAGCTACCGTGTAGAGAAACAATTGTTAAGTTAAAATAAATTAGTGAAAATTAAAACATGTGTTTTCCTTTACAAGTGACCATTAATTTTCATCAAGTGAACCAAGACATGATTAATTATGATGGACAATTTACCACAATTCAGGAATTTCATTTAATAATCTCGTATACTTTATTTAAAATAAACTAAAACGAAAGATGTATCGCATCCGGAAGTAAACTAACTAACTCTGTTCTGGAGGCAGCTGTTTATATTCACTTGTCGAAAATACTAGAAGAACACTAGACGGTCTCCCGACTTTTTTCAGAGAATTCACCCTCCAAAAAACGTATGAAATCGTGTCGCTGTCACTCACGAGTCAAAGGTCGCCGCCGTATACACATAGTGCGTAAGCGGAATTATTTTTTCTCATACATTATGATGAATATAGGTGTGTGGGTGTGTCATATATAGGTAGGTGTTTATTTAAGAGTGATAGGCTTATCTTCTTGGTATTCAACTGGGGTGTAGATACCAAATACCTTCGAAACTAAATGTTGCTAATGATCTTTAGATAATTCCATTTACATTATTGAACAGTTTTGTTAATGTGAAATAATAAATTTGATGGAAGAGACTTCCTGTATTTCCGAGAATTTTTGAAGTAAAAATTATAAAATAACAAATGATAAAATATTTGAGTGCTGTATCAGTTGTATTTTTTTTTTAATGTGCCATCTGAAAATTAAGTACATAGATGGAAGACTATTGCCGGTGTACACTGAGTTAAAAGAAACCGTCGTATATACATGGTACGTGAACGTATCGATTTTTCTCATACATTTCGCTACATGTCTTTACGACCAGTATTGCTGGTAATCATATTATGAAAAATTTTTAGGTATTAACTGTTTCCGGAAAACAAAGCAAATTATTTAAATAAGTTCAACTTAACAATAACTAATGAAACAATTTCAAATTATTCGAAACTTGAAAATCCAAATATCTCATTTGAATCACAAAATTACTTACATTTTTATCCCTCGCTATAGAATTTTTTGTAGCAAAATATTTGGTTTCAGTTAACTGTAAACTATTTCAAAAGCAACGTTCAAACTTTACTTAGGAATTAAATTCAGTCCTTAAATAGGTACTTGTAATGTGACATCTCCCGATATTTGCAAAGCTTCAACTTTCTACATCGTTCTTTAAACTCAGCTAAAGACGTCCTATTTGTTGTGCTTTGGAAACGCTTATATTTCCTTTTACAATCTATTCGCTTCGTTCACAGTTAGTCCGAATGAACTTTAATTCACTTTTGAAAACTCAATTATTGTACCGAATGGGATTTTGTCGCTTTGACACGAAATTGGTAGTTTACTCAACATTTTAGGGTTTTGTGCCTTAAAAATAAGAATAAGACACTTATTTTAGTAAGCCGGTTGTCCATTATAATATATCTCTCTAGTAACACTTTTAAAGTTTGATTTTTACGTGTTTGAAATATTCACAAGGTGGAGTATGAAACGTTGTTGTTTAATATTTCAATGTTTAATCGATAACCGCAAAAAGAAGGAAAGGAAAAAAGACACCAGCTTCTATACAAAATTGGACATTGTCTTATCACGTTTACAATAATCAGTACCTTATAAGTAAATAATGTCTACATTTATCAATAAAACGTTTGGCAATAAATTTTAATCCACACGCAAACATCATCTCTTTAAATTTTGTAGTAGGAACACAATTCAATTTCGGTTAATTCGTTATCGTTTGCATGAAATCCATGATGTATCGATGTCGACCGTAATCAGTTACTTATGCATGTAATTTAACGTGCATTTGTACGCCTGTTTGCGTTTATATGGCCTTTGGTTTCAATTTATCCAACAATCGGTCACGTAGGGATTCCGGACTAGCAATTACTCGTGATTAGGTCTCCGATTCGAATTTACATTTTAAATTGTCTACTGCGACGTTTTTTGGTCTGTTAACACACGAATTTGTATTGTTTTGCTTTGACGTAACCAAGTCTAATGATTTTAAAATGCGAAATGCATTCGTGCTAAAAAGGAAGTCACGTACGCAACAAAGTTAGTAAATTTATTTATTCATTTGAAAGTGAAATATCATATTGGAAGAAAGTTAAATATAATCTTAATTCAGTGTTCCCGAAAGGAGATATTATATAATAATAGTAAATGAACGTAAAGCTATAATGGCTCATCAAATCAATTTAAAGAAGAAAGTCACTGAAACTCGCCTGTCTACTTTTCAGTTTAAAAAATTAGTACAATGTACTTTTTACTTTTGTTTAAAAACTCATCTAGGGTAAATGTCATCTGTAGGGATTCTACCAAATTTATTCATATTCTGTTTTTATGATAAGGCGCTGATTATATCTATAAAAAAGTTTTGTATTAGTTGAATTGAACCAAATTTAAACTGGAGTAAACAGTATCCATTACATGAATGAGATTAGTGTTACCATTTTAGAGTGACTTTTGGACTTCGGGCTTTCATTATGCTCTATAACAGCGGGTAGAGGACACGTCATCATTATACTGAATGCTTTAAATTTTAAATGATGTTGTGCACGTACCTACTACTGATTTGTATGTCGAGAAATACGAAAAGGTCTTTCCACTACCGCGACTCCAGTGATAGTCGCATGGCACTACGCAACGTAATCTCGAATTTATTGATTAAGTCACTACGGACTGAATACCTCACAGTCATGTCTCTGGACTTCAGTTATACGAACAAAGCATTTTTACTATGCCAGATTAGGTTAGATTAGGTGAGAGTTGAGTGAGGTAGCGCAAGTTTCGTCACATAAAAACATTTTTTTATATCCTATAAGGGCAAATTTACTCCTTCATCAATTTCCTGTCTTTGACTGATAACATCTTTATCGAATGATTACTATTGCTGCTACTTTCGTTAGTTAGAATTTATATGACAGTTTGGGAATTTAACAGTACCTATAGAGAAAATCATACACAAATTAAATGATGAGGACCGAAGAACGTACTTATATGTATTTATATATCAGGTGACTCTGTCTGTTTGTTATCAGGATCATCAAAAGTTCATCAAGCGGTAGTAGCATTCTTCTTCAAATGCGTTTTCCTTTTTTACTTCTGGTGGTCCCATCTACGGATTTTCATTAAATTAACACTGTCGTTGTTCTAAGATATTCAGCTAGTTTAGTATCGGGAATATTAATTTCAATTGTATGCAACGACCCACGTAATTATTATCAAGATTATCAAAAAATATTTTTACAAAACTACATTCAAGGTTTTTCAATTGGTATAAGTAGATAACTTCTCAGACAAAAAAGGTTAAGAATACCTTATGGTGAGCTGCTGAGATAACGTTAGTATTAGGTACAACAAAGAAGTCTTTAGGACAAATTCAGCCTCTATAAATAGCTGGAGCAACGTCGAAATGGACGACCGAGAAGCATGGTCTAGTCGTCTAGATCAGGGGTGAGCAACACACGGCCCGCGGGCCGCTTGCGGCCCGTTAAACATGTTTGCGCGGCCCGCCAAGCATTTCTAAAATTGGATTTATTTATCGACTTTCTCCCTTCAATATATTGTTATAAAATTACTTATAATAAAATGATAGTACCGAATAATACTGATTTAAAAAATGTGTTTTTCTTAGTAAAGATCGAAAATTTTTATAAATCTTATGTGAGCCCCGAGAAATTTCCGCTTTTGACGAAAAATGTAAAGAAAATGTGTAGCTCCCTCATGAATTCCGGCTGATGTTGATCAGCTTGTATAAAAAAAAACAGTGCCAAATTTCTCATTAAAAATTTCAAGTACATCCGTTTTTCTGTTCTTTTCTTGTTTGCTTTTATGTTCCATTAAAATCTGTATATGAAATATTTGCTTTTTTTATTTTATATTTCTTATTCTAATGTTTATTATGAATAAAGTTTTGAAAATTATTAATGTTAATTTATATGCGGCCCCCAAAAATTTTTAAAATTTAAATTGGCCTGTTGATTAAAAAGGTTGCTCACCCCTGGTCTAGATCATTGCTTAGCATTCGGGAGGTCACCGGTTCGATTCCTGGGCCGGCTACTCTGGTCCAAGTTTTTCTGTGGTTTCCTTGGATCATTTAAGCAAAATGCTGGAGTAGTTATAATCCACAGATAGTTTTTCACTTCTCTTCTTTCTTCATTTCGTCCGTCTCGTCTTTCTCCCTCAAACCACCACCCTTTCATTCCCACGATTCTTAAAGGAGGCTGAAGAGGGCCTTCCGCCCTATTCTCCTACTTTGCACCAGAGTGTAGGCCGGAGGGGCAGCCCGCCCACCAACATTGATGGGAATGAAACAACTAAAAGTTTAAAAAGTTTAAAAGTTTTCGAAATGGCAGTTCCACTCTAGTTCCAAGACAATTAAAGAGAGATATAGAGAAGAGCAAGGAAGCGATTCGGTGAGCGACGTACTGATGTTTCAGGAATATTTAAAATTAATTGAATATTTAAATTTAATATACGAACCAGATGACAAGAAACCTAGCAGAAAATTAATATCTATATAATTTTCAACTACTTGATGTCGTATTTTTGTTTTGATTAATTTTTTTTGTTTGCCTGAAAAGGAAATTACTCAGAACAAATGCAAGTATGTGTTTGAAAAAATATAATCAGTGGTGATCTTAGAAAGTGAATGACACAAAATGTTATACGTGCTCAATCGTACTTAAAAACGTTTGTTTCGAAAATATACTCAAAGTCACTTGTTATATATACAGTAACAGCCTCAATCACTCAACCATCCTTTCCAAACGAGCCTATTATGTATAATAACAACTGAAACAACAATAGCACGTTTTCTACAGATGTAAATTATTATGGTATGGCGAACAAGTCACTACCCAGACAGGATAGTATGACGGGGCCAAAATAGGCCCAAGCCTGGGCCAACTTTGCAGAACTTTGGGCCAATCTTGTAAACTAGTGATGGTCCAACCATGGTAATAATCTGGAATGATAATACAGGGCCACGCATGGTTGCCACGACTGGCCCGTGTTTCATAGGCAACACTGAGCCACGTTTGAATAATAATAATAATTTTCATTACATTATTTTATTGCTCAAGTATATCACTATTACATCATATATAAAAGGTAGTTTTGTGATGATGGAGGTAATTGTTTATAAAGAACTTTCAAACGTTGAGATCTGCCACCATGTCTATCTTTTGCTCCGGACAAAAAACAACTAACAGCAGTTACTACTGGCTGCTAGAAATTCTACAATAATAAACATTATTATAAAATCATAATTGATATAATATTATTAATATATAAGTTAAATATTGTCTTACGTTAGCTTTAAAGGTTTCAGTATTTTTAAACGGCTTCTTCCCAACACACCATTTACTTTCCTACCACATCCACTGTATTGTAGTTAAATACTTTTTTTTATTAATTTTGTCATGATAGCGCTGACATCATCATTATCAATATTAATATGAATTAAACATTTTTACGTTATTTAAGAACCCTCTGCCTATTCATTTAATCAAACATAATTAAGTAAATAACAATAGTACAACAAAGATGGTGTGCAACTCACAGCTACCGTCTGTCTACTGTACCGTCAACACCCATGATACAATAAACTTAACAAGGTAGGATTGCAAGCGAACGCAAAATGGTCTTCCTTTGCGCATGACGTCATCTTGAGAGTTCTGTTCTATTGGAATACACATAACAGTGTGTTAAACGATGCATCTATTGTTAAAAAAACAAATAAAAATAACGTAATTTAAACCTCTTTAAAAAAAAAGGGAAAAGATACGCTACCAGAAATGCAATTCCTGTAGTAAAAGACTGTATTTTAATATTTATTTAATTTTCATTTAAAACACGTTTTTCAAATGCATTAACCAGTAGCAATAGCTTACACATTTTGAAAGTGGTTTTTGGTTTTTTCCGGCGCGTCAATTCTCAAAATTTCTATATTCAATTTCAGTTCGATTTACGTTTACATTACACTTAGGTTTACTTGCTAAACTCCATTCTATTTTGCAAATGTCTGTCAATTTAAGGAATAGATAAATTAATAAAAAAAAAAACGAAATATGTATAGGTACTTAAACTTAAGTTGTTGTTTTTTATTGAATCCGAACTTTATTTAGTGACAATCTTAAGGAATGATTATGAGAACCACATTACAAATATGTATTTATTGTACAATTTTTTTAAACTTTTTTGTTAAATTTGAAGCGACCGTTTAAATCCCTTAGTCTGAAAACATTCTGGATCGAAAAACTAATTTTTTCGTTAGTTCGTTAAGGTCGACAGATATGCTTTTGTCTAATAGTTTTTTTTTATATACCCAGATGTTATTAATAAGCTATCCCCGTTAAGAGTTTGAAATATACATTCCAACTCTTCAATTTTTCGCATAAACACTTCTGAAGGTTTTTTTGAAACCACCTTCACAGACGTCCACGTAAATGTATTGGACTCTTCATAATTTCTTCGAGAGGTGGTTCTGAGTTGTCAATATTTATTTTAGATAATAAATTTCCACTTAAATTTGATTTTCGTCCTTTCAAAATCGAAAATAATGTGGTAAATGACCGTTATTAGTCGTTACACACATTACTTACTGAACGTTTTACTCTCAAGGTGACGTAGCGATAACCCGCCCATCCTGCGTGCAGTCCTACCTTCTTACGTTCATTGTATCATGGTCAACACCTGATTCGGAATGTCGGAAAATTCCGGACTTCTTCGGGCAATAAAGAGCCAAAGGAAGAGGGAAAACATGGTTTAAGTCCCGATAACGCATAACTGGCCTAGTCTGGGTTACCCTACCTTGGGCCGAACGTGAGATGTAGTTCATTGACCTAAGTAAGGCTCACCAGTCTCGGCCCAAGCTTGATTTATCATTGGAATGGCCAAGGTTGGGCAATTCTACCTTAGGCCAAGCTCGGATAATCATCATAATGACCGAAGCTATCTACTCAGTCTTAACCATAGCATGGGCCAAGATAGGTTTGCTGAAGCTGGTGACCCAGCGTTAGCCCCAGCATGGCCCGGTCATTCAACTCCGGGGTTTCCTGCATGGGTAGTAGTCTTGTTTTGCTTTTGAGACAATGTAGAACGAGGCGATTACTTTTTGCGACAATAATAAATGTATTATAGATAATTTTCAATAAATGAAACAAAAGTATCTTGGAGCAATCCAAGAACAACGAAGTCTAATAGCGAAGCAATTAATTTGATGTGGACAAAGATTATAAAATTTCGTAATGAGTGTAATTTTTATTTATAATAATATAATAAAGAAGCTTTCAATTGCAATAAGTAAGTAAGCTAAGAATTAAACGACAGATCTAGGTTTGTGGCATTTGTATCATGTGGGTTCTCGTGTTATTTTTCAGGCAGTGTCTCCGCTTTCGACAACGATTCCTGTGAATTAGGAATAATCTAATCGTTTTAATCAAGCTTAAGATATTAGCAGTAGAAGTCCTAGGAAACATTTTCAGCCCCATTAATGAAGAGTTGATTATTTATTTAAAAATGTTATAAATAAAATTGGTTTTTGAATTGTTGCCGTCTAGTCAGGTGCATATCAAATCCTTACTGCCATGAATTATGTATTGTTATGTAATTTTAATATCACGTATTTTCAACCACTTTTATTAATTAACTCGATCACAAAATAACACCAATTTAATAACTATTTCACTTCCGCAATCACTTTTCCTTCGCTTTTCTCTCTTAACTACTACTGTCAAAACCTGTCAAACTGTCCATCGCCGTCGCTTATATAGTGTTGTGGACGTTGCTAGGTGATTCTTGAAAAAATTCCAGCAACTGTTTCTTGAACCTTCTGGAACGCGGCATGGGTAAATTGCACTTTATTTTCCCGGTCGGCGCGGGTCAATTCCATCCAAAACGCCATGTCCGTCACAGTACCTAATGAAAACAGTGAGATAAAAATGTTATCTTTATTAGTTCCTCAACTTGTAAATAATAAAAAACTTTATTGGTATTTTTTTGTAAATATTTCAAATATTAGAATTGTTTTATTATATTTGTTTGTGTCGCTGTAACTCTGTAAACATTCTTCTATATCCTATTCAAATTCTCTTGTGTTCTGTCCATCTACATGAATTACTTTAGGGGCTGTTCATAAAATACGTCACACTAAAATTAGCTTTTTTTGACCCCCTCTCCCTCGGTTGTCACGCTGGGTCACACTTTCTGTAACCCCCCCCCTGAACATGATAAATTTTGATTGATAATACACAAATTCTGATAGTCAAAAATAATTATATTTTCATAATAAAATTTAAATAAAGCAATAAACATTTTTTGTAACGAACAAATAAATAATATTTCTATTTATCAGAAGTCCAAGGATTCTGTAAAAATTCAGTAAAATTTTTTGATGAACGTCACGTTGCCGTAGACGGGGGGCCTACGGCAACGTGACGTTCATCAAAAGATTAAATTAGAAAATATTTTTCTCAATTTATGCAGCTACGCTTCAAATTTCCTATTCCTCCAAATAAATTTTCCTTTGCGGTTTAACTCTCGATCAAAGTTTAGTTATGCGTAATTTTAAAATCCATAACTCATTTATTTTAGCATATATATGAAAGCCTTTTGTAATTCTGCTTAGGGATGCTAGTAAGTAACCACTTTTTTAGACATTTCCAGAATATACGTACTTAAAATGAAATGGTTGAATAATTTCTCAATTTGTAATAGTAGCTGTCTTATTAAGGCAACCAGAAGTGAAACAAATTTTAATAAAGCAAGTGAAAATAAACGTGGGATGGTTGTTTATGGCTACAATAAATAAGAGAAAATTTCCTACGGTGAATGACAAAACATTTGAAAAGATATTTGGAACTGGTAAATTTGTATTCTGAATTTCAATGCGTTAACAGTTTTGAAATTCACGGACCAGCCTTTCTTCAGTTTTGGTTGAAATGAAATTTTATGAATTCAATATTATAAGGCCTGAGTTTAGTCGGTTGAATATGTCAGTTTCAGCACCCAGCAACCCTCTTCATTTCGGTAATTTAATAAATAAATGCTTCCTTTTAGTATCACAGAACCACGGCTTAGCCCTAGCAAGTAGTTTATTGCCCCTACGATAATAACGTAAGCAAATACAGCCTATTCATAATGTAAATGTTATATATGTTTATGTATATATTTTCCACGCGCTTCAACTTTATTAGAATTACCGATTACGATAAGTATTTAATAACAATAAAAATTTACAGGGTGAGTCACTAAGGCGAAATCAGTCAGTAGTTTACGTACAGTTCAAAAGTGAGAAAAATATTTCAAATAAAGTTTTTTTTTGGAAAATCGCAATTTCTCCAAACAGATACTACCAACCTTAAATTAGTAGAAATGAAATTTAATTTTCTATTATATATGATGTAAAAAAATATGGCGGTCCTGTAACGAATAAGCGGAATTTTTATGGTGTTTTTAAAGATTTAATAAATTAAATGAACAAATAAAATCATATAAAACTTAAAAACTAATTATTATAAATATATCTTTATTATAAATATATCTTAAAACTACTTGCCTAAATAGTTATCCACTAGGGGCGTTGATAATGGCAGGGACCCTTAATAAGGCATTAGGGTGAGTGATAGCGGCAACCCGTTACACCCCCCTAACCTTTCTGAATCGCTGGCTCGATCTTCTTCACCTCTACTTTATTACTTCTTTATTACCCACTTACTCTCAAAATTAATTTTTTTATACTGACCCATATAGTGCATTGAATTGAAGCACAATAACTTACAAAATATTGTTATAAGTTAATTGGAAAACTGTCAATTCAGAGGGAAAATATCTTAATAAGAAGGAAATAGAAAGTTTTATTAAATTGTAATGTATTTTGGTTTAAAACCAAGAACACTTAGAAAATCTTACCGTACATACTTTTAAGACTTCGTCTGGTTCCTTTTACGGCACTGACAAACTGACATTGACGTCGAGAATTACAGAAAGTTTAAAGCTCCATGTACGTAATTACAAAGAAAATTAAGAGTACCTTAACTTAAAGTAGAACTGCTGTTCTTATTCCACAACTTTTTCATTTTCCAGAATTACCTGCATGAATCAGGTTAACAGGACTTACAAAAGATTACTAATTAGTGATGCTATTTCATTTCGTCTAGCTAGAGTGAATCCGAAAGAAGCAAAATGTATTAACAGTTTGAATGTGTACTTTGAAAACGGGTACCTTCCAACAACCTTATATTAAACAAAATGAAATTTAATTGTGCATAATACGATGTCAAAAATATGGCGTTCTATTAAGAAAATGATATTTACGTAGGTATTCTTATTATAAATAAGGTATTGATAAATTTTATAATATTTAAAAAGAGTCTGTCTATGTAATATGTGTAAATGTGAGGTTATTTCATCAAGAAACGAAACGTGAAAACATCCCGCTAAGTGCTTTTGGTTGGGAGTTATTCAAAATGACATCAAACATCACAAATACTTTGGAAAAAGTAGTGCGACCTAGATACGCCATAATATTAATATCTACACTTATTATATTTATTTTTTTTGGGAAATTCAACAATTCAATAATATACAGGACGTTCTACTTCAAATAACTAAGTTAGGGTATACTTCCAGTATCTATAACCAGAAAATAACAATATTTGACAATATGTTTACATTATTATACACTTATAGTCCGGTCAATTTAGACATTCGAAGCTACATAAATTCCCACCAAGCTGAAAATCAGTGAGATTGTTTAAAATATGATTAAAAATAAAATTTGAAAGTTCCCCATCTTTCAAATTATTCAAGGTCAAAGGTAAAAAAAATGAGTTTCGCGATTTTCAACAAGACGGTAAGTTTTATCATAAAAATACTTCAGACAAAAATTGTAGACCATAAAATTATCTATAAAATATGTATCAATATTTTTTTTCCTAAGAGCCACCGTTTATGAGATATCAGGTAAAATGAAACCTAGTCCCTTATTTTATACGCCAGTGTAACCTCGAGACATCTGTCTCCAGTTCAATTGTATGCGTGGCTAGGGTCTTATCTGCTTTATGTCAGTGTGGCCAATAAATGAAATACTGTTAGTCTCATAGTTGCCAGATTAGGGGATTTTCCCCAAAAAATAGGGGATTTTTTTCCTTTGGGGTATTTTTTGGGTATATATTTTTCAGGGGAATTCTTCTGGGGAAAAATTTTCCTCTACAATCTTTTTTCTATTTGCACTAAATATTTTCTAGTTCTTGGGGATTTATTTGTCACATTGCTTATTTTGGGGTATTTTAGAGATACATATTTTATAGATAATTTTATGATCTACAATTTTTGTCTGGGGTAATTTTATGATAAAACTTACCGTTTTGCTGAAAATCGCGAAATACTCATTTTTTTGACCTTTAACCTTGAATTAATTTTTTTCCATACACGGGAAAGATGGGGAACTTTCAAATTTAATTTTTAATCATATTTTAAACAATCTCACTGATTTTCAGCTTGGTGGGAATCTATGTAGCTTTACTCTTATTTTTTGGTCTAATTTGACCGAACTATTAATTTTGAACAACATGTACTTGAAAAGGTTTTTTCTATTAAGCAAGTGTATGTGTTATACCAACCGATTTCGTATTAGTGACTAACCCTGTCTATATACCTATAAGAGGTATAAAAAATTTATTACATACTGAGCTCTAGTGAGAACAAGTAAAAAATGTCACGCCCATGAATTTCTAACCAAAATACTCGATTCTTCAAAGTCCCGTTACAATCAGGATTGCCAGATAGTAAATAAAAATACCGGATAATGCGATTATTGGAAACATGCTTATGTACTACATATATTATACAAAGAAATTGGGAATGATAGTGTTCATTAACCGAAAATAACTTATGTTATAACGGTAACTCATTCAGATTCATAAAATTAACACCATGGTAACGTCAAAGTTTTGTATGCCTACTAAAATAAATCGCCCTGTACACTGTTTTTTTTGAAACGTGCCCCCCCCCCCCTATTGTCACACTAGAATAATAAAGTATGACAACTTACACAGACATATTGGTTCTGGAACAAGATTTCCTTAACAGAGGGTTTTATCTTATAATTTGGGAAATGCTATGACTACATAAGTACATACAGAATTAAGTACTGGTGTTCAAAGACAAAGCTTTAAGATGCTTAATATAATCATTAGTTACTCGAACGATACTTAAAAATATAGTTACTACTTTGATACGGTGGCTAACATGTTCACCAAAGTGAATCAGAGTATAAACCAAGAAGCTCCTTTCAGACTCTTGTTATTTAAACCATCTCATCTCAGTCTACCTAATCACATTTATGGTTGCTACATTTTCAGGTTATCGTGAACTTACCTTAGAACAAATTGTTAAGCTACACATAATTGATGACTGACTGCATATTCGTTAAATTAACACAAAGATTAGGTTTTCTTAGTTTTCAGGATATTCTATCGTTTTATAAAAGTATTTAATCAAAATCAGCAGAATTCTCATAGAATAAGTTTGATATCGTGTATACATACACACATTTGGATGCGACATATCTTTTTGACCCCCTTGGCTTACTTGCCCCAATTATTATTACAGCCAAATTAATCATTCAGTCTTTGGTATTTGAAATTGTCTTGCTCCTAGATATACATAGGTACTAATTGGTTCAAATATCGCGACCAATTAAAATTCATCAAACAATTTACAAATTCGGACAGGTGATCTATAGATAGGCAAACCTGGTTAAGTTACACCGTATCTCAGATGTCTCTGAGAAGGCATACGGCGCATGGGTATACCATTAGGAGCAAGAACAATTTAGGATACTGTACGATCTGTTTGTTGTTAACCAAATCACGGGTCGCGTCTCTAAAAAACATATCGCTACCGAGGCTGGAATTATGCGGGGCGTTCCTATTAGTTCGTTTAGTTGCAAAGGTTACAGACGCAATCATAATCAAGTTTGATCAACATTTTTATTGGTGTGATTCCACCATAACTTTAGCTTGGATAGCCGGTGCTCCTAACAAATGGAAAACATTTGTTGCAAATCGTGTTTCCGAGATACACAGTTAAACGTATCAAGGAAATTGGCTGCACGTATCCACGAAAGATAATCCTGCTGATTTAATAGAGCCGAAACAGTTAGGGAATGCAAGTAAGTATGTGGTGGAACGGACGCACGTGGCTTTCTGGCGATAGTAAAAATAAGCCAATCTCAAACGTAGTTTACCGGAAGCCCTGCAACAAAGAACCTTAGCGCATACCTTAGTTTTAAGGAATAAAATTACTTTTATATCCAAATTTTCCGACCTAAACAAATTAAAGGCAGTAACTACTTATTGTCTACGTTTTATAAAAAACGCCCGCATGCAACCAATCAATAAAAAAATCGGATCTTTAAACAATAACGAATTGCAATGTGCACTATTGGCCTTGATTAAAATTATTCAGGAAGTTGTATACTTCGATGGGAAACATTAGTTAAAATCAGGTAAACACAATAATAGCAAAAGCAAATTACAATCGTTACATCCATTTTTCGATAAGGATGATCTATTATGGGTAGGTGGACGTATCGCAAATTTCAGTTACAATAAAACGCATCCAATAACCTTTCCTCCTAATCACCATTTGACAAACATCGTTTAACACCAGCGCCCCCATTTTATAATTGCGGCATTGATTATGCAGGACCTATTTATATCAAGAAGAAAAAAAAATGGTCGCAGGAGTAAGGAAATAAAGGCTTACATGTGAGTCATCGTCTGTTTTGTAACTAAGGTGATTCGTTTAAATTTAATAACTAACCTATGTGCAGATGCTTATGTGGCCATGTTGCGCAGATTTATATCTCGCCGTGGCACTGAATAGGTTTTTATCAAATAATGGTCTGAGCTTTGTAGGAGCAAATTCCGAACTAAAGGAACTTTATAAAATGTTAACCAATACCGCTAACTCTTCTATTATCAAAAACATGTTGAACGATTCAGGCACTAGTTGGCATTTTATTCCCCCAAGATCGCCGCATTTCGGTGGTCTTTGGCAAACTGGTTAGAAAGCAGTAAAAACCAATTTAATACGAGTAATTGGAAATACAAAATTAACTTTTGAAGAGTTATACACATTGCTAACACAAATAGAAGCTGTATTAAATTCCCGCCGCCTTTCTCCTTTATCGACTAACCCCACGGATTTGGAACCTCTGACCCCGTCGCTTTTCCTTATTAGATGAAAACTAACAGCCATACCAGAACCATTCTTACTGGATATCAAGGAATCCAGATTAAGCAAATTCCAACACATACAGTAGATGCAGCAGGAGACGATGGAGCAAGGAATATGTACATCAATTACAAACTCGTTCTAAATGGAAGGAAAATAAACATCATTCGATTAAATGGGATATGCTTGTCTTGATTAAGGAAAACAACTTACCACCCTTAAAATGGCAATTAGGTCATGTCGTTGACATTCATCCAGGGAATGATAGTGTAGTACGAGTAGTTTCTATTAAGGTATCAAACGGCAAAATTCTCAAACGTGGAGTTGCAAAGATATGTGTTTTGCCCGTGGACGACATGTGAAAATAGTGGACTTGATGACTCTTTTTTATGTATTTAAGTAAATGTGTCATAATCATGGTGTACACTTATATATAATTAGTTATAATTTCATATTTGTATCTATGCCTTATATCTCTACTTATCTATTTCCAATTAAATATTTAGTTACATACGCATACAGTCATTCTTATTCATTCCTGTTGAAAGCAACAACTTTCAACATGGGTGGCTATATCAATTTCATCAAATTGTTAATCTCAAAGAATTTTTATTGCACCATGCCCTCGGCCTGTTCAGACGGTAAATCCTAACTAATATGGAAGTTTTCGGCAATAACCTTAAAAATGCAGAAGGTCGAGGATGTTAAAAAAAATAGTCAAAAACGAAAACTTCAATTGAAGTATTTATTATATACATTTGTCTCGAACATCTCCCCAACAGAAATTAATCGAAAATGCGATTTTTTGCTTCATTTTGTATTGATTGCCGTTAGTTGTTATTTTTTCAGGCACACCTTTTTATGCGAAAAATATTATATATAAGAGCTTTTATTTCAACATAAAGTTATTTTACATATTACACTTACACTATTCATACATACAAAATAAAAAAATAATAATTCTTAATACCCTACAAACATTTCTTTTTAACCTATTTAACATAAGGGTATTCTTGTATTTTAACCTCCCCCCCCTTTCCTCCCGTCTTCTTCTTCTTTCTAATATTTTTTTCAATATGGTCAGACCACTTCCATCCGCCTTTAATATCCTTCCACGCTCTTCCCTCTCATTCTTCCCCAATTCTTCTTCTAATATATGCTCGATTGATTCACTCTTCTCTCCACATACTCTACACAATCTCTTACTTTCTTCCATCCAAAACTTATTCTCATGACATTCATTCCCCATTCTGAATCTAGCTATTATTTCTGTATTTAATCCATTTCTTAGATACCCCAGAACCCCATACCCTTGCCAACCTTCCCATGTATACTCCTTCATTCCGCGAAAAATATTAAAAGTGGCTATTTAAAGTAACAATTCAAAATTACTCGAAAATTTTCAAATATAACAATAGGAAGTGCCTATATGAATCGAAAGAGAATAAAAAAGGAATCGATTGAAAAAATAAAAAATGGTGGGAGCCATTTGAAAAAAGGAAGTTATTCGTGTTTAAAGTTTAGAATTTTATTTTGAACGCCCTGTAAAAATTATTAAGTTCAATTTTGTCAAGGCGTTAGCACTAATATTCAGCTATTACTAGTAAAAATTTCAACACTCTAAGTCGTATTTTGTGGAAGTTATGATTTTTTATAATTTGAGTTGCGGTAGCAACTTTTTTTCTATAAATTGAATTAACTCAGAAACCGATCGTCATAGGTGTACAAGTTGGTTATCAAACTTACCTTAGAATTACACGTTTTATTCGAATTCAGCGTAAAAAATATACCATTCCATTTAAAATAACAAAGTTAGTGTCGACTTCCGGTATAACCGGATGTAGTTTGAACTTGAAAATATTTTTAAAAGAAGCGGCATAAACAATAACCTAATAAGCCCAAGTTTCAGAATTAAATTTCTTCTGTTAATTCATATACTTCTAATAGCCCATCAACTTGAAAAACCCTGTATAAGTAGTCAGATAAGCCAATTGATTTGTCAGCAGTATCCTATATACCTATGCAAATATTTAAATGAAAAATACGAAAGTTTCCTCATAAAATTGTTCATAAGATTCTAAGGTCTCCAGAAATCCGTTATTATAAATAATCATAGATCAATGGTGTCCTTTTCTATATAGCCATTAGGTAAACAAGTACATATCTAAACGTATAAGCAACAACTCAGGGTGCCTATTGGTGTTTATCGTTACAAAGAGAATGTCGTTAACTCGGGTTTGGTCCCTTTTGTACAAAGGATGTATAAGGGTCATGGAAAGCTTTACAAGGCGGGTCTCAGTGGCTCGTACAATGTCTTTGTCATCTAATCTAATTACGTCAAATTAGGTGCTTTGTACCGACTCACTCTCGGTTACATTTCTTAGGAAGTTTATCCCCAAATACAACTTTACCAGTGGTTAATGAACAGAACTATCTGTGCGTACTAACATCTGATGATTAAGATTATTAAGTGTCTGTATTAAAATGATTAATTATTATTAATCGACATGTTCTACGGAATATTAGCTTCATAGGTCGAAAAATATTTGAATTCGTCAGATATTGTATTAATACCGTCTCATTTTTTAAAATGAATGTATTCCTTTCGGCTAATAACTTGCTAACGACAGAGTTCGTTTTGGTCTCATCGTCTGAACTGAATTATCGTTCCGACATCATGACAGCTTCCTTAAAGGGGCTGGATTCTATTCAGTTTTAGGGTGTAGGCCTAGAGAGTTTTAGCTTTTCTTTGTTAAAGGAGTACAGTTTCAACAACCCATTATAGACATTGACGTTTCTATGTGTATGGTGGGTTGTCTATATGTGACAAGGCAGTACTAGTAAAAATATAACGTCTCTTTATTTGGATATCAGACCTGGACAATTTCCGAGGAATAAATAAGTAAAACGTACTCCCGACAAGCAATAAAATTATTTTATAGATCGTAAACATGGAGCAATTTAATTGAACGACCTACCTAGAGAAGTATTTAAAACAAAATCTTCTGTGTATTTCCCGTTATAAATTGACGTTTAATATGTGTAGACAGTAGGACAAATTAATTCCTTCCTAACTAATTCATGTTCACAAACGAGTTCACTTGTCTACTTTGGCGTTCCGTAACGCATACAAATTGTCTGAAGCCTGAATTGCTAATTGACACTTCTCTAGAATCCGAGTTAAATTCTGGATTATTTAGTTTCGCGATGTAACTTCCGGCAAGACTTGAGGGAAATAATTTCTACACATTGGGTACATATTTAAGAATGTAATTTCAAATCAATTTAATATGGAGTTGTGTCTTGCTTGATTGAATAAGAAAACTATTAGTAACTTTAATTCGATTAGGGAAGTGAAATTTCCATTCACATTTAACATTCAAATTGTTAATGCTGCCTCAAGCCAATATATTGTTATCGAGAAATGATGAAAATTTAAATGACGTTTAAATATAAGGACAAAAGTTTCAAAGTAGTTTTCAATAGTTGCAAGTACCAATTGTTTCGCTAAAATTTTGACATTTTCAGATGGAAATTATTAAAAATTAATTTGAAATTTTTGGCCTTTTATTTAAACTTTGTAGTATTGTTATTTCAAAGTGCTTGAAGCACTTTAAAGGTTCCACTGGTGTAACCGTACAAACAACTAAATACTAACTAATAAACACACAATATACGAATGGTATTACATTAATGTACTTCTTCCCCCCTTACTAAGTTGTTTTTTGTTTTCTTAATATACCTATGTATTTTTCTAACTGTCTTTCAAATAACGCTACTATAGACAATTAAGGCCTCAACCGTTATTATATCGCCCACTTAATCTTCTCCTAGCTCTTCTAATCAGTTTTCGATAACCCCTTAACTAGAATAAATTGTTCTGTTTCAACTTCATGGCGGCTATTTGTAGGGTTTAAAGTTCTCCTAGAAGGATTCCATTCCAATAGGCTATCCTTTACTTTTCTTGACAATATTTTGGCATATGCACCCTCCCTGATAAATGTTAACAGCACCTAAATGAACTTATAACACTAAGCAACATCTTTTCTTTTATAATATTCTCTCTTTTCACTATGTTTTTCACATTTTCTTGTAATGTTGTAATCGTTTGTACTGTGGCGGTAAACGCACAACTTTTTGGAAATAGTTTGTAAATTTTATTTCAAATTTATTTTTGTAAATATCACGAACTTCTTATCTTGTGCATGCATTTGTTTCCTTTCTATTGTTCCGCTATCGCTATTACTACTTTTACCTAGAATTTCACATTCACCTGTACCATACAATGGGGTCGGGCGGTCTACGCCATCGTGACGTTCGCCGTTCATAAAAAAAATTTTACTGAAGTTTTACAGAATCCTTGGACTTCTGATAAATAGAAATATTATTTATTTGTTCGTTACAAAAAATATTTATTAATTTATTTAAATTTTATTATGAGTATAAAATAAATATTTTTGACTATCAAAATTTGTGTATTATCAATCAAAATGTATCATGTTCAAGGGGGGGGGGGGGGTGTTCAGTTTTTATGCCGTAATATTTACAGGAGGGTCACAGAAAGTGTGACACAGCGTGATAACCGGTGGGGAGGAGGTGAAAAAAAGCTAATTTTAGTGTGACGTATTTTATGAAGAGCCCCATGCACTCCTTACTAATTGCTGATTTTACCCTTAATTGCTTTCTTTTGAATTCTGTACTTTCCTATCTAGTCTCATCATCCTTACTCTCATTACTTTTCTTTCTATCACATCTATTTTACTAATAACCCTTTTGTATAAATGCCCTCTAAATTTCCTATCTCAAGACAGTCTACGCTTCGCTCCAGTTATAGTAAGTTGTTGACATTGTTTACATTTGTTTTGTTGTCTTAGTTGTTTTACTATTCTTGTTTTTGAAATTTTGTCACTTGATTTTCCATTTTTTGCATCTTTTATCTTGTTTATTGTATATATCTTCATTTCATGTTTTGTTCATTTTTGTACATAAATTGTTATTTTTATTATTAGTGTTTTCTTTTATTTGGTTAATATTTTTATTAATATTAACTTTAAAGACGCTAAAGTACCACTTGTCAGTAGAATAACCGTATTCATTTTACCATTTTCTGAACAATAGTTTTTTGGTTAAAGATCATTCTTTTTTTGCGAATAGCCGAAACAATTATGTAGCGTGAATCTCTTCAATGTTACTGGTGATACTAATATCTAGGACGAGTCCTTTAATTTCCACCTTCTACCTGAATCTCACTACAACATTTTTATTAATGCACTACCAAGGCAACAATCTCACTTAGGAACCTTACGTTGAAATAAATATGTGTTTGGGAGAAACTGACGCATAACCTCTGTGAAGGAGCCACCCACAGTATTTTTAGTTGCACATAGTAATGCTACTCCCAGTACAGCTCTACAAATCCCTCAAACGAATTTATAAAAAGCGTAGGGCAGAATTAAATAAAAAGTTTACTACCGTTACTATGTAAGATAAATATTTTACCTTTGTAATTAACTGCAGTTTAATTAAGAAACCGCTACTATTCCTTGGATAAAATAAAAAAACACACTATATAAATGACCATATTGCATGGCACGGTTTTACAACTTCATTACTTCATGCCTTGCAACCCTTATTTAAATTAAAATTCCTACAGGGTATTGGATGACTTTTACCCTTTGCACCACATTATTGTGTTTCCCTTTAGTATCTACATAGGTACCGGCGCCACTGATGTGCTACCGTTTTCAAAGTGTTTATCCAGCTATCTACGCGTAGAAAGATAAATTAGAAGGTGCCAATAATGTTTATGTTCCACTTGGAATGTAAAGTGCTCATTTCCATGCTGTTTCCTTAGAAGCAGTTTTGTATGTCTGAAAGTTAGAGCCGTTATAGTATTAGGCGGTGTTATGTTTTCGACGACCGACTAACCCTTATCAAATAGAATTAAAGACCGCAAGAAAAGTGGAGATCGTTTTTGTCGCCTTTTTTATCGTTTTAGATTTATTTAAGCCACCTTATTGAAACAGTAAATTAAAGAGCTAAACAAATGGAATTGGAAATATTTAACGTGTGTAAAGATGTCCTACCTCAAAAAAATGGTTCTATTGATTGTAAAATACGAATGTTTCTTTTTATGGATTGAAATGCCAGTCAGCATCAATAACACTAAAACAGAGTAATGTAAAAGTGGTTTTAAACTAATATGATTTTTCAGACTTAGGTATATAAAAGAATGTTTATACGTTGAGTTTATTTATTTATAAACATTTTAACGAAACTATTTCTTATTGGTTTAAATAATAATAGTAAGTTAATAAAAAAAATGAAATTAATTGAATTTAAGAAAATTTGCTCGGGCGCCACTTTGTCGAACAAAGAAAATTTATTATGTTCCGGGTAGAGCAGTGGTAGTTCCTGATAACCCTGATGTTTTGAGAGCTCGAAGCTCTTATAAAAAAAACACAAAAAAAATAACTTGAGGAGTGAGTATATTACAAAAAGGTACATTAAAAGAAAACTTACAAAGACAAACAAGCCCAACCAAAATAAAACGCACCCTGCGCCAACGTAGGGACTTCAGCTGGTTTCCGGGTCTCGAAGGGGACTTTTCAAAATCGTATGAGGCCAGACGATAGTTAAAAGGACTTTGTGAACCAACCATATTTGTTTTATACCAGAGCCGCCTGCAGGTGTTGACCGGCTCGTATCAATTTAGTTTGGATATGATTATGTAATAAGTCTCTTAGCCTGGTTGACCTTTCCTCTAGAAATCTTCAGCCCGACCCGTAATCCTAGCTTCAGAGTCCGTCTGGATCCTAATCTAAGTTGGATGGATGGACTGACAAATAACAGAAACAAAGATGTACAAAAAATATTACCTAAAAGTGAATAAATTAATTAAAATATTATAATTTTGGCGACATTGAAGGTGTCAAAAAAAAAGGAAAGAAAAGGAAGGATATAGGTGAGTTCACGTCGAGATCAAACAATCCAAGATTCATCAATTTACTCACCAGATACCACAAGAAACAATTATTTAAAAATCTAAATTACAAAAATAGTGTGAAAATTTTAAATTAAATAATGATTTACAAAATTTGCCACAAAGGCCTAAATAATTCAAAAGATTAAATTAGATATATAGAATACCACGTGGCAACAAAAAATTTTTGTAAATACATAAGTTAGAATTAATTAAAAATGCCAATTTTAAAAAGTGCTTCAACAATTAATAACGAATTAATAAAAATTAAGTAAATACTTATAAGTATTGAATAAATTTACGGGGAAAATATTAAAAAGTATTAAGAGGTTGACAAAAAGACTTTCACACACCGTAAGGCACAAACACAGACCGAGAAATAGACACACACACACACACACACACCAAGGATCGAGGAAAAAGCCTCGAGCACCGACCGGAAAATTCATCGATCCTTGCACAGCAAAGGTCGATCAAAATTAGGAAGAAATCAACACAACCGAACCAAGACAAAGACAGACTGAATAGAAATAAGTTAAATATTAGGGAGTTTTCATAGAAAAAAAAAACGTTACAACATTATTAACCTAACCTAAACTA
Organism: Agrilus mali; assembly: GCA_029378335.1. Classification (NCBI taxonomy): domain Eukaryota; kingdom Metazoa; phylum Arthropoda; class Insecta; order Coleoptera; family Buprestidae; genus Agrilus; species Agrilus mali. The sequence goes on from CM055662.1 coordinate 10,534,675, forward strand.
TTTATAATAATTATACTAGGTTCTCGAAATAAAAAAAAAAGACTATGTGTCTTTATTTTCTGTTTTCTATTTTGTATATTTGCCTAGATATATTTTCTATTCACAAAAATTGTATTAATGCAACTAAGCAACATCATTATTTTGACATTTGTTTTGTATTATATTCAAATACTTTGATAAAGTTTTCAGGGGAAGAATTTATCTTTTCCACGTATCAGGTCTTTTATTAAGTACGGAGTCTTTTACAAATCTAAAAGCGCCTTTAACTTTCTTTTGAATATTCAGAGCACACTCCAGACTTTCAAAGTAATTTTATGACACTTAAGATTAATATTCGTTTATTTAACGTAAGAACGTTTTAGCTCTTCAGCATTTAGGTTAGTCTTTCCAGAATATTCCATTAAATGATTTCATTCAATGGCTTTTAATATAAAAAAAAATAAAAAAACATACAAAAGAAAATATTTCAATAGAACATTCGAGAAAGCTTCTGTTATTCTAATAAATACACCACTTCAAGTTTGTTTGATTTCTGAAATTTCTTCGTAAACGTGATTTCATCTTTATGTTTTTTTGGTAAACGAAATGTTATTTTTCCAGAATTTATACGAATATTTGAGTTATAAGCATTACGTATTTATTGAGATGATATAGAATGAATTTGAAATGGCAAACATTTTATGCTGGATGGCGTACTTAAAATACCCACGATAAGTTTGTGGACAATAGTAGTTTGTTTTAACAATTAGCCATTTAAAATTGGTAAATTTGGTGATTTTTGTGAATCCGGACCTTATTGGTTTAAATCGAGTATTGAAATACATTTCGCTACCGTGTTCACTGATTTAAACATTAATTTGACTAATTTTGAATGCTCAGAATGATTGTTTAGTAGTGAATAAGCTAGTACCTAATTATGCGGACATTGCAGTATTTCGTTCACGTTGTTTTCAGTCACGTTCTGCCGTGCGGTTCCTGCGGGTATTGAAGTCTTGGAAAACGACTGCAATGAGATTTGGCTGCCCCTAAGGTCCTTCTGTCTTTTATTTTAAACGAGTGTTCTCGGTACGTCCCTCTGGGGAAAACTGCGCTAGAATGTACACACAGAAAACATCACTCCCAGGTTGTCGTTCTATTTGTTTTGTCAAAAACAAACTACGTACATATTGTAGTGATCTCAAACATAGCAAAGATGAAAAATGGAATCGATGTGCGATGTCAACATTACGTGAACTTTATACAAAAAAACCCGAACAGCTTTGGTTTGAGCTTTTCAACTTTCGCCAACAAAGTTATCGACTTTTTTTTCTCCCATTTTATAAATGAACAAGATTGAAACATGAAAAGTGTTATAAATTTTATCTTTGGAAACTACAAATAAAGCACATTTTTTAATATTCTAAGCCACTTATCAATGGGCAAGAAGGCTCACTACGGAAGGTGGCCATTGTGCCTGTGCAGTAATACAAAAATTGCAAAAATTAATCCTCAAAGGAGGAGAGAATCCTGTTCAGAAGCAGCATCGGTAGTGACAGAGCACCTCAATGAGGAATAATAGCTGAAAAGGGATTTTGAGAATAAATCAGGGGTAGAGCCGCTGAAGAAAGAAAAAAGCTATAGGAAAGATGGTTACTGACATCAACTTGCAATGTGGACTGACAATGGCTGACAGGTGTCAAAGATGGTCAATGGACAAGATTGTTCAATGCAGAAGATGAACATGTGCGGTTATAAAAAAATGTAAAAACAAATCTTCACTGGTCAGGACGATCATTAATAGTAGTAAAGCACTTGAACGATGGGCAACAGTTTAAAGGAGTCTTTGAGAATACAGCACTCAAGTGCAGATTCCCGAAGGAGGAAAGATGGTATAACAAAAGTAGTTAATGACATCAACTAGCAGTGTAGACTGACAATGGCTGACAGATGTCAAAAATGCTCAATAGGCAAGATGGTTGGTTCAATGTTTAATATGGACAGGTGCAGTAATAAAAAATTGCAAAAACAAATCTTCAATTATCATGGAGCAGGATCAATAGTAGCGGAGCACTTGACTGACGAATAACAGCTAAAAGGGGTCTTTGAGAATGAAGCACTTAGGTGCTGAGCCCTTGAAGGAATAAAGAAGCTATAAGAAAGATGGCCGATGACATCAGTTGACAACAGCTGACAGAAATCAGAGATGGCACTGTGCAAAGTGACTATTATACATGTGCAATAGTACAAATAGTGCGAAAAAGAACATCCAACGATCTTCAACTTCTGAAGGCGGGCCCAGTTCAGAAGCAGCAGCAGTGACAGCAATATGGGTAGAGTATCTGACACAAGAACAATAATTGAACAAGACTTTTGAAGATGAAGCATCCCAGCACAGAGGCCCAGAGGAACGGTAATCCTAAGAAAGTTATCTAATGAAATAACGGAAAGATGTCAAATATAGCCTCTTCATAAATAAACCTTCAAAATGACCAGTGTTCTTCGGTAGAATTGATTTTAGTCGACCCTAATTTTTTTGTTAATTTCAATATAATTAAACATACGGTCAGTTGACTACTGTGGTTATTTTCAAAATAAAATCAATGGTACACATATTCCTTCATGTGAGAGGAAATCTTCTGAACTTACGGGCTTCTTCTTTGATACGCCTCTCATTTCAATTGTTTTCGCGGAAAAGTGTACGTTAAAGGTGCATTTCTACTAGGGAAACCCTTTATACCTTCTGCAACGACTTTAATCAAGTTTTCCTTTCTTTGTGTGCCCCCTATTACCTACTCTCGGTTTTCGTATATATTTCTTGGGTCTACTGACTGCAAAGGAACTGAATTTGTAAGTGGACATTCTCACTCCAGCAAATTAGTTTTGTCATACAATGTAATATAAAGTGATTCTTGATACGTTGAATTCGATTGACCAGATCAGTTAGTGATTAGTTTAAAAAAGTAAAAATAATTGAAAGGGTAGATAGAAATCAGAGATCAGTTAAATTAAAATCAAGTTAGATACGAGTTGGCAGGGAATTAGGGTGGTGAAAGGGTAACAGTTCTTGTTCTCTCTCTCTCAACTCTTTTTTTTTTGCTGTCATACAGAACAGTTGACAGTGAATCCTCTCTCGGATGATGAATTTCTAAGTATAAAAAAATTGTGTGATAGCAAATTAATTTGTTGGGGAATATATTATAAATAGACGGAGCGTGAGAATAATCAGATGTATTTGTCACCGTGAGAGATAGGGTTGGATGCGTGCAATGGTTGCGGTTGGACGTTGCAAATAATAGCGAATGTTAGCGCGCAGTGGCGCAAACTCCAGAACTTCGGAATTTACTCTGGAATCACACGCCGGAGCCCACAGGAAGCAATCGTCGTCGAGACGCGCCGTCGGCATACAATTTCCCTCTCGTAACACGTTGTCAATTCGTCGACACACGTTGACGTAACCGGAAGTGTTGTTTTCAAAGAAGTTGCCGGTTTTTAAAATATTTTGTCTCGGTCTTGTCCTTATTGATGACATCTTGTATTATGCATGTACTATTCGATTTTTAATTGATTATTCTTGACCAATAGGAACTATTTACCCTCAACAAGAGGTAGGTTTATTGAGATACTTATAATTTGCTTAAGTTAATTAGTTGTCTAATTTGGACGAACCTATTTAATTCGTCGTTATAGAGCTTTTCAAATTATTATACAGTGGGAACTCGATTAACCGGACTAATTGTTGTCCTTAAGCATTCGGATAATCGAATGTATGAATAAAAGCAGGTTTTATGCATATGTAGTACATAAGGTTGTGTTTATTAAAAACAACAAATACATATCAACGAAAATCAACGATTATTGCTGCTATATCACGAATAATCAAAAATAATTGGTCGCGGTTGGTAGTCCAGATAATCGCGAATCCGGATAACTGAGAGCCGGATAATCGAGTTTCTACTGTACTTCTATTAGATAAATATTATACTTATTATATAAAAACACAAAATAAAAAATAACATTAATAGTGTATAATAGTGTATGAAAGCTTTGGAGCATTATTTACCTACAATTTGAGTTTTGGCGATAAATGCTTTTGAAAGTTACTTACTGTAATACAATATTTTATCCAATAAATAAATTTAGAAGTTTTTATAATAAAATATTAAAGCAAGTTAAGTAATACTTTTTAGTTTTAAGTCATTTTCTTCTTGGGCTAATGCACGTTTATCTACTCACAGAATCTATTAATTAATTACCTTTCTGGTTCTTGTTAATATCTGGGTTAAATTTTTGTTGATAGTTAGTACATTACCTATTCCAGTAAATTCTTGCAAACATAGGTACCAATTAAGAAATATAGTATTGATACTACAGTTTGTAGAAATTAATATTAAGAAAAGCTGGTGGAGTTGTGGATAAAGGAATTTGCGAACTGAAGAGAGGCAATAACTGATATGACATGAAATAAATTCTTACCATCAAAACATACTTGGCTGTATGCTGGAAACTTTTTAAAGAATTGCCCAAAAATTTAACTTCCCGTTCCATAACTTTCACTTTTATGAAGAAATCTTCTCCTTAAAACATTAAACTGCAGAATTTTCTTGTAAAAACGTTTTTGAAACTACTATCTAGCTTTGTCAATTTTTTCTTCGTTTTCTCCACCTTAGTAAATTAAAAATACCAAAAATTGTATTGTAAGTAAAATCGTAAATTCGGAAGTAGTAGAAAACCATAAAAAAATCCATTAAACATCAGACAAATATACATATATAAAGCGCTGATAAGAAATCATGAAAAATTGAGAAATTAATTCATAGAGAGTGACAGTATCACAAGAAGCAAGGAGCTTTCCCGTACCGAAATGTGAACTCGAAGTAGGTAAACAAAACCACAATTACGTAGCTATCAAATTTTTCAACAAATTACCTAATGAGCTAAAAACAATTATAATAAAAATAGATCTGCCAAGCTCAAACTGAAAAGTTGGGTCTCCAAGAATGTCACAACCTCACAACGTTGAAAAGATCTTAAATAATGGCTAAAAAATTAACAAATAGCAGCATATGAAAGAAAATGTCAAAGACTTATTCTTTACTAACTATAAACTAATTTTATTTTATTTTATTTTAATTATAAGTTAGAATGTAAGTTTTCTTGTACTGTACCATCTACTGATCTCTTTTCTCGTTTACTCTCCGCCTAATGTACAGGTCATAGGACCTCTTTTTAGGGCTTCTTCATGAATAATAAATATATAAATAAATAAATAAATATTCGGAGTTAGCATCGAATTGCATATTTCTAATCTACATGTGAACCAGTTTTATGGTTTTGTGTATGTATATTTTAAATGTTCAATTTTTATTTTGACTTGACACATACTTATTAATTCTTATTTGTGTTTAAATTATTTCTAAATTAACGACCTGTATTTACAAAGTTATAAAGTATATACAGAACTTAATTTATTTGAAATTTTCCTTAAATCTAAAAAGTAGGTAATTAATTTCCCAAGAGTGAGACATTGTAGCATTTGGAATTAAAATTGTCTGCAAAATTCTAAGTAATTATACAGGGTTATTTACGCTATACACACGGAATATTATGGACAAAATATGAAAATTTCAAAAATTTTAACATTTGGGTTATATAGGGGCTTATTATGGTTACCTTTTAAAATTATTTTCATATTATACAGGGTGTTCCTAATGCCCTAAAAGTATCAAAGTTATGTTTTTTTAAATAAAACCCCCTGTATATTATTGCATTTTTGGATTCTTCGATCAAAATAAGTGCTTGTTTTGATGAGGCTTATAATATCTAAACCCTATGGTTTTTTAAATAATTTAAATTTTATCAAAATGTAACCCAATTTTCATATTTCAAATACTTAAGAAGTATTTAAGTTATGTAAGCAAAATTTACAATGAAGTGTAACAATAGATCATATTTTATATCTCAATCATAATAAACTCATCATCTTATACAGGGCGTCCAAAAATTAAAACTCCTTAAGTAAGAACTTTAAGGGGTTGTAACTTGATTAATTTAAATGGAACGCCATATTTTTTAACATAGCAGAAGATGTATTTTTTAATTACCTATCGATTTGTATAACGGTGTTCATAAGCTAAGTCTTCGCATTTTTTCAGGAAACGCTAAACAATTGTATTGGAGTTTTTTAAATAAAAGTTCCAATGTATCTAGTTGCCTTTGGTGTTTATTGTCAGATATTATTATCTATTATTCAGGTGTTGCTTATTCAAAACGATACATTATTCAAAAGAGGAGCGTATTCATATGATTTTTATCCTTGGAGAATGTTATAAGAATTGTTTATTTGCTTCTCGAGTTTATGCTCAAAGATTTCCCGAAAGAAAACATCCTAAGCCAGCCGTTTTTGAAAAATTATTAAAACAATTTCAGGAAAGCGGAAATGTCACTTATAAAAAAACCCATTACAGGAAAATCAGTTACTGACGATGAAGAAAGTGTTTTTATGGTAGTAGGATCAGTTATCGAAAATCCCAATATTAGTCAAAAAATTGTTTTAATACTTCTTAAGTATTTGAAACGTGAAAATTAGGTTAGATTTTGATAAAATTCAAATTATTTAAAAAGCCTTAAGGTTTAGTTATTATAAATCTTATCAAAACAAGCACTTATTTTGATCGAAGAATCCAAAAATGCAATAATATACAGGGGGTTCCATTAAAAAAACATACCTTTGATACTTTTAGGGCATTTGGAACACCCTGTATAATATGAAAATAATTTTAAAAGGTAACCATAATAGACCCCTATATAACCCAAAAGTTAAATTTTAGAAATATTCATATTTTGTCCATAATATTCCGTGCCGTATAGCGTGTATAACCCTATATAATTTAATTCCTTACTTTAAAGTTCCAGTAGTTTTATATAGTTATGTTACATTTACCTGAAACAAAACTTGTTATATATTTTTATGTATACCAACATTCAGTAGCTCAGAGACAGAATCTTTTTAATCCTGCAGCGGGAAAGGACAATGAAATATAGCACCGAAATGTAATTGTAAGTAAACTTCCATCTTTGAAATACTTTGAGTTGTTAAACAATCAATTCCAGAAGTTCCCAATGCAAAATTATTACCTTGAGTGAAATGCCTTTATACGAGTATTATAAATAAAATATTTTATGGAATAAGCATTATCCTTGACTTTGCCACTCACATTATTAAATATTGTCGGACTATTACTACACATTTTATTCTATTCGTTGTTTAATAAAACAGAATGTTACTGGTAAAGATAATAGTTTGTCATGAAGTAGTTCTATTTTATAAAAATACTTATTTTGAAAATACTCCCTTTATAAAGGATTCTTTCTTAGAGCGTTAAGTGCTTTATATACCATACTTCCTTTTTCAGTGTGCCTCCCTCAAGTCGTACAGGATGTATTTTATTTGCTAGTTTATTATAAGAATTTGTGTGTGTGTGTGTGTATTTACGAGTACTTTACCTTTAATTTAAGCTTAAGTACTTTTGTACAACCGTTCTATTAACTTTACAGTTTTATGCTTTACTGCACAGCTAGGACTCTGCCCCGCGGTGTTACCCGTTATGTACAAAGTTCCCCATACATTATCCACGAATTCATTTTCATCGATTTTCCCATGGGAATAAGATATTTTCCCGCAGTAAAACGTAGCCTATGTGTTAATTCAGGGAGTCAGCTAACTCCATACCCAATTTTATTAAAATTGCTCCAGCCGTTTAGACGTGAAGAAGTAACAAACAAACACACTCACAAACTTTCGCCTTTATAATATTATAATTAAAAAGTGGAATTAGATCTTGTTTTATTTCTGCAAAAAGTGACCATGATATTGAAGTTCCATAAAGTAGATGCCGACACAATAAAATATTTATAATATTAGTGTGATTCTCACAAAAAACAAAACATTTTGGTGTTCCTGGACTATGTCTACAGTCGACATAATTTATTTTGTAAATTTGGTGTTTTTATATGAAAAGTTCTTTTAGACGTTCTTATCTATTGACCTAAAAATACGTAGCAAACTCGCTTAAGCTAAGCTTTAATTAAATATTCCTTTCGTTTGTTCCAGACATTCGGCAGTCGATGTGGACATAAAACTGAGAGACACGACGGACTCCGCCACGGTGGTGAAATCACCAAACGCGTACCCCCTACTAGCATCCTTTAGTCAGTCGTCCCCTGTGGTACCATCGCTCAAGACATCTAATGATCAGGTTGATAATGGAAGCAGAAAAGGGAAACCGCCAGACCAAGATGCCAACTCCATTAGTAACGATCCCAAACCTGTGATAGAAAATATTACTACAGTGCCTTCCCCCAAACGCCTGTCTGAAAAGCGATTTCTCTCATCACCTTTAGAAAAAGAGAACGTTGCACGTGGTTGTGAACTAACATCCCTCGACAATGCTCATCAGCAGGAATGCCTTATCGCCAACGAACGTGGTGAAAGCAGAAAACAGACGCTTGTCTCCTGTCGAGATGAAAGAACAAGGTAATATTCAAAATATGTGCTATTTTCTTTAAAATAATACACACAATCCCGGCGGCTACTCGGGGTGGTTCATCTAGGGGTGCCTAATTTAAACTTACTAAATACTAATTATGCTGAAGTGCACACACTAGCTTCATAGTTAGACAGTTTACATTATAATTTTATCTAATGAAAAATAAAATCCATTTTACTATCTTGAATTTATCGAAGACTCCGAAAATAAAACAACTTTTTTTACCTTTTTTCCGGTAAATATTCAGTTTGAATTTCTTTTTTATAATATTTATATATTAAATCACATTAAAAGACTTTGCAGTCATGGTCATGAAATTTATGAGTTCGTGAAAAAGTTCGCTTATTATATTTAATCGCTCGCTTACGCTACCTCTTTTAATCACGTTTCCTGTAATAACGGAAGCTGGAAATTTTACAGTCCATAGATTTTCTTGCAACAGACGTAAGAACCTTTAAGTGTTTGACTGCAATAAAACAATGCTGAATTAATAAATGGGATCGTTAATCGTAATGGCGAGCAAGTTCTGCAAACTTCAATATTTCATTCTCGGTTTCGCCGGTTGTCCTAATGCAATTATTCTCAATTTTAAGCGCGTGAGTTAATTTTCTAATAAATCACAAAAATACGAGCAATATCCGATGGAAAAGAAGGTATGACTTCGTCTAGATAGCATTAGTTTGTTTTAATTATAATACAGCAAATGTTATTTTATATCTTAGCACAAGAGTAGATATTTTTTTACATTTATATTTAAATCTTAATAACGATCAATTATTACTTATTATTTTGTTAAAAAAAATGGAGCATTCTTTGAAGTGTCAAGTTTTCTACCTCTTACCAATTAAAACGATTGCATAATACTGTTATGTTATTTAAAATACCACGTAATTTTCAACATTCTTATTAATTAATTCGAACACTAAATAACAACAATTTAATAACTATTTCGCTTCTCACTTATATCTGTCACTCTTCTGTCAAAAACTTGTCAAACTGTTCATCGCCGTCGCTTATATAGTGTTGTGGACGTTGCTAGGTGATTCTCGAAAATTCTAGCAACTGTTTCTCGAACCTTCTGGAACGCGGCAAAGGTACATTTCACTCAATTTTCGCAGTCGGCGCGTCAATTACACCCAAAACGCCACGTCTGTCACAATACAAACAAACAAATATTGACTGCTTGTCGTAATTTGCCAATTTATTTGGAAAATTAATTAATACATAAAACATTAATTATAACATCACTGTGGTGCATTTAAATTTGCAATTTGTAATTTAAATTAATCGCGGAAACTTAATTAAAATGAAAACTGTTACGGATGTCTAACTTTTTTAGAGTTTTAATGAAATCTAAATGCTTTTAGTTCATAGAACCATTAGGTAAATTATAAATTAAGCAACACAAAACTGTAGAAATGCTTTGGATCAAGGTGGGTGCTTTTGACCTTTTATCTTCTGTTTATTTTAGGGAGAAAACTTACGAGAAAGTGGCGTAGGAATTTTAGTTTCATAAAATTTGTATTAGCAACAGTTAATGTATTTCCGATGATTCTTATTAGAGATGTAGGTTTTTCTTTCGGAATGTCCTTAAATTAATCATCCTTTAAATTGTTCGAGTTATTGTTACTTAATTTTTATAGTAAGTACTTAATTAAATTTAATTTAATTAAGGTAGAACTTGTTCAACTAGAATATGCGCAATTATATCTAATAATCAGCACTGGCTCTAAATGTTATGTTATCTTAGACAATGAAAAGATCTAAACAAGAATTTTTCGACAGAATGAATCCTCCACAAATTTATTAGGCTTTTGTTGAAAAAAACGATGGTTTCGACTCGGCTTTTCAATAGGTTTAATTAACGGACTTATTTAAATTGCTTGAGCAACTTCTCGATAATGAATTAGTAGCTTGGAGTGTGTTATAACCCCAATAATGCATAGTAACCATAAAATATGCTAATTCAACATCAGCATTCGATCATCAGATTTTGATGCTAAGTGGCTCGTGCTCATTATCGTTATTCTCATTGTTTTTTTTATATAATAATTTTTTTTGTACTCAGTTTTAAGTAAAAAGTGCATACAAGTGTCTTACAGGTTGATAATTGACAAATAAATTTATTAAAGGTAATCATAACTTCTGACTTGTAATACTTATAAAATAAGCAATGTTGCAGTAAAATTATTTATTGAAGGGCGAATTGATTCTTGCTCTCTTAATAGGGGTTGTTAATGAGAGACAACTATATTTATAAATGTATGCGTTTCGTAACCTCTTCTTAAGTGATTATTGGGTCCCAAATCGATTTGACCCGAGGATAAGATACCCGGTTAGGTGTATTTATAGATTTGGATGGTAGATGATGAGTTTAAAGCGTATGAGAAATCTACACCACATTACAAATTTATCCAGCTGTTTGTAAAAACATGGTTATAATTTAAGTATACAATAATCAGAACAGATATATAATAATCAAATATGACATATATTTACTGAAATAGTTAAATATAAAACCTATACATATAATTGCACATATTATATGGTAATCGCTCGTCTTTTAAACCCAATTTATTTTTCTAACAACTGTAATAGCATTAAAGTTACCATTTTATCGTCACTATCTGGCTCACTTATCCACTTTCTCCGCCTTCTTTTCCGGTTTGATAGTCTCGTTATTGGAATTGAACTAAACTGAACTGTTTCATTCCCAATGTTGGTGGGCGGGTTGTCCCTTCGGCCTACACTGTAGTGCAAAGTCGGAGGACCCTCTTCAGCCTTCTTTGGGAATCGTTGTGATGGATGGGTGGCGGTTGGGGGGAGAAAGGTGAGACGGACAAGGAAACCACAGAAAAACTTGGACCACAGTAGCCGGCTCCGGAATCGAACTGATGATCTCCCGCATGCGAAGCAATGATCTAGACGACTAGGCCATTCCTCTCAGTATAATAATCGTCAGGAAAAAAAAATTTTGGGTGTTTCATTCGCAACAATGTTGGTGGACGGACTATCCCTCCGGCCATCACTCTAGTACAAAGTCGGAGGATAGGGCGGAAGCCCTCTTCAGACTCTTAGAAATAGTAGTGTAGTGTAACTTACCTAGGCCAACGTGATCGTCAAAAACTTCTTACCCTTTGTTGTGTTGAAAAGCCAGGTCTTGCCAAAAATGACAAACTGTACTCTGGTACGGGTTTACCATTAGAGGAACAAGGTTAAATAAAAGACAGTGAATTAATTCCTACTTTTTAATTCAAAATCAAAATCAAATGTAAATTTGGAAATGAGAGTGTCAGACTCAGCCTGTGGCTAACGTGGAAAAAGAGCCTGACAGAGAAAACCACGATCTCAGCCACTCAATGATTAAAAACAAATTCAAATAACATAAAAATCAAAATATCAAATTCAAGTAAATCACACATAAATCAAATATCCAATGTAGAAATAAAATCAGATAAAACACAAATAGATAAAAATATCAAATATAAAAAAATAAGTTCCAGTGAGACACATGTAAATCAAATTATCAAATGCAAAAATTATATTCAAACAAAACACATGAAAATCAAAATTTCCAATGTAAAAATCAATTCAAGTAAAACACAGGTAAATCGAATTCCAATAAAATTGTAAATCAAAATATCAATGTAAAAATCAATTCAAGTAAAACAGGTAAATCAAAATATCAAATTCAAATAAAATGGTAAATCAAAATATCAATGCAAAAATAAAATCAAGGAAAACACAAGTAGGTACATCAAAATGTCAAATCCAAGTAAAATTGATAATCAAAATATTCAGGTAAAAATAAGTTCCAGTGTAACACATGTAAATCAAAAATATCCAATGTAAAAAATAAATTCAAGTAGAACAGGTAATGCAGAGTAAACCCAACACAAAATAAAATGCACATAAAAATAATCAATCAATAAGAAAATTCAATAAAACACATAAATCAGGGCACACAAAAACACATAAAAGGGTAAAAACACAATAAAACAAAAATAGAATAAAATATATGTAAAATAATCAATAAGAAATTGTTGTAGATAATTAAAAATTCTCAAATAAAATGAAATCAAAAACAACTTGGAAAAAAATAAAATCAAATTTTGTAGTTCTCAGGCTCAACAAAAATGAAAAATAATTGTGTAAGAAAATTTAGAAAAACTTATGAAAAATTCACAAAATGTAAAACACCCAAATTTTATTATAATTTCCCGAATGTTTGATTAATTTTGACACAATTTGAAATTCAATCCCTACGAACAGCAGCACATTTTAAAAACCAAAAACATATTTGTTAGTTAATTTAGGGGTCTGGAGTCCTGTATGGAAGCAATCCAGATAACGTTGATAGTTGGAACGCATCGGGCTACACGGCTAATGTTTCTTTGCATGCTTTATCTAATCTAGAATCCTATTGTTGGACCGAGACATCATCGATAAATTCTCAATATAACAAAAGCCCCTGTTATACTCCCATCAACGTCCACACCAGAGAAAATATTGGTACTTACAACAAGGCACAAAATGTTTTACCCCTTTCGAAAATATTTATTTATTTATTTATTTATTTATTTACTGAAATTACGGGCAGAGCCCAATTACATAGTTAAGTACTAAATTATTACATTAGAAAAAAGATACAAAACTGTTATATAAAACACAATTAAGCACTCTAAAAATAAAAAAAAAGAAAAAGAAAAACAATATGAGATAAATAAATTAAAGGAAATTAATGACAGTGTTAAATAGGTTTTTTTTTAAATCAGCTTTGGACATAAAGCCTGCATCAGGTGGAAGTTGGTTCCAGGAACGGATCATGCGCGGTATAGGAGAAAAAAAGAGTGCGTTAGAGTTGCAAGATGGTTCCACAAAAGAGCGAGCACTCCGAATTTCATAAGGAATAGAGCGGGCAGTAAAAAGTTGTAATAAATAAGGGCAATCGATTTTGTTGTTAAGAAGGCTATGAATAAACATGTTGTCAGCAATATGATGTCTAGAAGCAATAGAAGGTAAAGAGAAACGTTGAGCAACGAAAGAATAGTCATGACAAAATGGATGAATAGGAGTGCCAGTTTTAAATGATAAGATGCGAAGAAAACGATGTTGAATTCTTTCTAGAATGAGAGTGTCAGAAACTGAATATGGACGCCATATAATAGAACCGTATGTGATGATTGAAAGAACGAGTGATGAATACAGGTAAGTGAGAGAAGAGATATTAGAAAAAGACTATGCTGGAAGTCAAGGAATTTAGTGCGTAAGCCACGAACATTTTGATAATACACGTGACAAGATGACAGCGAACAGATATTTAGTTTTTTTGATATCGAGGACGACCTTTCGAATCAGTGAGAGTGGGAATATCATTAATAAATTTTATGGAGAGCAAATCATTAGGATGATGTTGGTTGTGTCCATCGGCCATTGTACGTACTTTTTTAAAATACTCTTGTTGTTGACGTGTACGATCGGTATGGGCTCTGACATCCTTGGGAAGATATTTGCAGATTCGTAAAGCAGCAAACATTTCACTTCGAGATTCAAATTTTACTTTTAAAGGCCTAGTTTTTCCTTTAATGAATCGCCCTATTCTACTCATACTAACAACCTGAGGTGTATTGGACACCTTAGCACGATTAGCAGCTTCTTTAAACAATAAGGAGAATTTATCAGTGTCACTATCAGTGGCAGGTGTAGATGTAGAGGGATCAGATGCTATGGAAGTCAGCTCATTGGGATTAACGCTCGATGCAGATATAGAGGTAGCAAGCGGTGGATTAGTTGCAGGTGATTCCGAAATACCAATTATGATAAGGTTAGCTGCCCTACTCTCCATATCTTTAATTTCAGCAATGACTCTATGCGAGATAGAGTCAAGGTTAGATTGTGACGAGAGATCTTCAACTCGAGAAGAGACATTATTAAAATATACACAAATTATTATAAATTGAAAATTGAAATATTAATGTTAAGCCTGAAAAACTTTTAAGTGAAATAATTTAAAAAATAAAAGATAATTTAGTAAGATTTACCTGAATTGAAATTATTTTATTAATAAAAAAAAATGTAGTTTATTTAATTTAGCGAGATTTACCAAAATTGAAATTAATTTAAAAATGTAGTTTATTTAATTTAAAAAGATTAACCTTAATTGAAATCATTTTTAAAAATGCAGTTTATTTAATTTAAAGAGATTTGCCTGAATTGAAATTAGTGTAAAAATTTATAAACAATTGAACAGAATTTCCACAGTTATAAAAGAAAATAATGAAAAGTGAAATTAAATTTGAAACAATTAAAATTATAAAAATGATAAAACAAAATAATATTAATTTAGAATAGTAAAATAATTATCATACCTGTTAGAAATGTAAGTAATTAATCCAATTTGAAACAGAAACTCAAAAAAAAAAAGAAAATACACAAACATACAAAATACAAATAAAGACACAAAACAAATTACAATCTGAATTTGAATACGAATTGAAATGAATAATTGCTGGATCTGTATCGGAATTTGAAATGAATTGAATTGAATTGAATATGATTGTTGAAATCTGAATCAGAATGTTGAATTGAATCGAATTGAATTGAATATGAAACAGAATTGAATGCCTTAAAAATCACGTCGCAGGCCTTCTAAAGACTCGTTCTAATACGTCATCAAGACTAATCGAACCCACGCCGCATGTAAGAAAAATTCCCACAGGAAATCGATCTACGAGACAAGTAACAAAAATTTTACTTAAACGAGAACAGTTCTCACGTCAGCTCAAGAGTATTTATGGTTATTACACCCAATGTGCAAAACTATGCAGACCACACAAAAAAAATATGTGGTTGTTTAGTTTATTTTACTCACTTAAAATGCAAGTAAATATTCAGAAAGTTATCAGGAAATTTGACAAGGAGTTTTGTAATACCATAATCGAAAAACTATTTTTTTTTTTAAAGAAGCGTGCATAAAATATTTAAAGGATTAAAGATGACCATCGGATACCACAGTAGGAACGGGTGGGTAGTGGTACGGACGAAATGAAGACAGAAGAGAAGTGAAATACTATCTGTGGAATATTACTGCCCCAGAAACTTGAACCAAGACAGTTGACCGGGGAATCAAACCGGTGATCTCCCAAATACTAAATAATGATCTAGATGACTAGACCATGCTGCTAGGTATAATAAGCGTCAGAAAAAAACTATTGGGTGTCATTCCCATCAATATTGGTGGGTGAGCTGTCAACCCCCCCCTCCCCCCCCCGGACTTTAACTCTTGTGCAAAGTCGGATGGGGAAGGCGGAAGGTCCTCTTCAGCCTCCTTTAGGAATAGTGGGATTGGGTGGGAGGTGGTTGGGGGAAGAAAGACGAGACGAACGAAATGAAGACAGAAGAGAAGTGAAAGACTATCTGTGAAATATTACTACCCCACCATTTGCCTAAATGATCCAAGGAAACCATAGAAAAACTTAAACAAGACTAGTCGGCCCCGGAATCGAACCGGTGACCTTCCGAATGCTAAGCAATGATCTAGACGACTAGACTATGGCGCTCGGTAAGCGTGAGACTTCGCAGTAGATATTTATAGGGTTCTAAAAGATTTCATATAGGTCACCTTGAATGCTTCCCCATCTTGCGACCACACGTACCTAATTGCACTGTGGTGTTGTTTTTCGCTTAAAGCAAACTATATCATAAAATTTTAACTGTTTACTTAGTTTTAATTTTAATTGTCTCAAAATACGAACTAAACCTGCTAGTTTATGTTAAAAGAAATATGCTCAAAGAGAGGTTCATATTTATGATAGATATCCAAGTATCTTTACAATTTCATTTCGTCTAACAGATTCATATAAAATATTCAACTTATCAATTATATTTAAACTATCTAGGGTGCACTTTTTGTGAAACATTGTATGAATAAGTTTATTTAATAAAACAATATGGAAAATTTCACCAACTTTATTATTTTTGTACTCGACAAATTTGTTTCGAGCTACGAGCCCATTATCAAGAGTAACATATATACTAACAATTCAAAATCACTTACATCAATTTATAGATAACTTAAAATTAGTGGACCTCAACATAATAAAGAACAATAACAAGCTTAGTTTTAGTATCTACCGCAAACCTACAACTACTGATACAACCATTCCTTTCGACTCTAATCATCCCTTAAAAACAAAATTAGCTGCTTACAATTCTTTCATAGAAAGATTAATAAACATACCCCTATCACTTGAAAATTTCAACATCGAATTAAATATTATAAAAACAATTGCCATTAACAATGGTTTTAATACTCATATCATTGACAAATTATTAGAAAATAAGCTGAATAAAAAAGTAACAAAAATGTTATATAATAACAGTAATGAAATTAAACTTAATATATTTTGCTCTTTACCTTTTACAAGAAATGTTAGTTATAAATTTAAAAATACTCTTAAAAAATTAGAAATGTCAGCCATTGAGTGCAACAAAAAAGATTTAAAAAGCTTACTAGTTAATAATAAATGTAAAATAGATATAAAACGAAAAAATGGCATATATAAATTATTTTGTAATGAATGTAATGCTGTATATCTAGGACAAACAGGTAGAGCTTTTGAGATTAGGATCAATGAACATGTAAAATCAATCAATAAAAAAGAAGTTAAATCAGGAATTAGCGAACATTGTACAAGGTTAAATCATAAATTAAATTTAGAAAACACCAAATTCTTTCATGTAAATACAGTAAAAAGTAAAAAATTATCCTTGTGTGAATTTTTAGAAATAAATAAGGCCTTAAAAAATTCGGAGAACGTTGTAAATAATCAGTTGGAATTGGGTAGTTACTCATCCCCACTAATTTTAAGTTATCTATAAATTGATGTAAGTGATTTTGAATTGTTAGTATATATGTTACTCTTGATAATGGGCTCGTAGCTCGAAACAAATTTGTCGAGTACAAAAATAATAAAGTTGGTGAAATTTTCCATATTGTTTTATTAAATAAACTTATTCAACTTATCGACTACTCGTTTAGCTTTATAATCAATATTTTCAGTTCCAATCGGTGTTAAATATTCATGAGTAATTTAAAGGTGATGCAAAAAATTGTCTGCGTATTAACATTGTATTTACACCTGTATCTGTAATAATGGAAATTTTTTTTACAGTAATTTCACAATGGTCTAATGATGGGTGTAGGTATGCTTTCGCAGATTTCTTCGGTTAAATAGTATATTGCAAAAAGGTTTTTTGTGTATACTATACAAAAAAATTAAACATTAACAACATAACAACGAATGAAGTGTTAAACTATTCTAAACTTTTATAAATTATCTTTACTAAATTTTAAGGTATACTTCAAAATTAAAACGAATGATGGATTACCAAATAAATCTTAAAACTAATTTGCCTAATTGATATACATGAGTTTTCAAATTATTCAGGCTTTATATCTACACAATGTTTTATAGGTATTTTTATTGTTTCAACATTCTCCAATATCCTCCATTCCTTGTTGTGTTAGACAATAAACTTTTTAATTCTCCTTGAATTGAAATTGGAAAACAAAGACGAGACTCCCACGGGTAGAGTTAATAAACAAAGAATTAGCTTCAGACCAAAACAAAACTTTCATTAACTCGTATTGTACGTCTCACATGTATTGCACAAATTGTAAAACTACTTCAAACAACCCCAATGAGTTGAAAAAGAAGCGATAGTATTGTTTCCATTACCAGCATTGTTATCTTAAACTCGTACATATATCAAGTTACAATTGCAAAGTTAGAATAAAAAACCAGCTGGCATGGCGTAGGGAATCCAGTGAAGGTAACATTTTTCCCATTTAAAACTCTAGGGACACATGCGGCATAAAAAAATTCATTAGCATCATCTACATTGTTGTTATAGTTCTTAAGTTAAAGAAAAATGTATATATCAAATACGATTACAGAATTAAAAAGTCAATTATAATGCATAAAATGTGTCTCAAAACCACGGACCCATGCAGTTTTACATTTTGATTTGGATCTAAAATGGACGTGTACCTGATTACAATTTGTATTGTTAACCAATATAATACATAAGTACTTTTTGTTCTTATTACTATGTATAACAGAAGATAGGAAAGTGTCTAGTAATTATGGTGTGAATGGAATTAGGAATTCAAAAAAGACGAACCAGATTTTTTATTATTTCGTGTTAAATTTTTTTAATGAAAATCTCTAGAGTGGGTTCTTAAATAAACAAAAAAGAGCAATGTTAATACATTTCTTTTCAAGTGTGCGGAAGACAAGTCGTCTAAGATAGATAAAGGTATATATCATTAAAGACATTATGGTTTACAGATAAGTCAGCAATTAAGCTGACACCCAAAATTGAGGATTTCACTAAAATTTGTAGGATATTTGGGAAATAACCTGAAATTCAATAAGGCCTTTTGTTGTTTGCGTATAGACAAATGATACGTAGTGAGTGTAAGGTTTTGATGATGATTTAAAATTGATATTTTTAATACAAATATAGATTTATTTTAGTATATACAATGAACTTAAACTAAGGTTGAAAAAAGAAAAATTTTGAGGATAACAAATAAATGAGGTAATTAATGCTTATAATAGAAGTGTTCAACACATATAAATTGTTTATACTTAATTTTTTCGCATGAAAACTGTTTACGTGAGGTTTCATCGATGTTGCTTTTTTTATTTCAAGAGTCTTATACCAGTTGCCTGACCTGGCAGGAAAATAATAGGCATTTTTTCCAGATTTGTTTGTTTTAGAAAAGGATAAGAACATATGTTTGAGAAGTGAAAGCAATTCAAGGAAGAGCAATTAGTACAGGCATTTTCTAAAAAGAAGCGAGGGTGTAGTGTAGGAGGATACTATAATAAAGGATTATGACGAATTTAGTAGTAGTATACGCTTGAAAAAGTAATAAATAAAATGGGAATTGAAGAAAAATAGTTACAAATGGGGATGTGTAGTGGTTTCTGGTCATAAACTTTACTTAGAAAAAAATTGTGGTAAAAAAAGGATATAAATGATAACACAGAAATACGTCACAGCAATTATCCTAAAAGCGTCAAAAAATAAGTAAGAATAAACTGTATAAAAACTTTCAAGAAATTAAAATGAAACATGACCAGAATTACTCTATGCTTGTAACACCCTTATTATATTTTAGCTTGTTGTTCGTCATTAGAGCGTTCTAAATATGTCATTATCAAATTGTGATTATTTTCGTAAAAAAAAGTGTCTAAGGATAAACAACAAAAAATATCAAATAAACCCAAGACACTAATTGAAAATATTCTGATAAAATCTATTGTTACCGTGACAGCGTAGAAATGCCCTAAACACAAAGAAAATAAGTATACCTACACAAGGGAACCTAAACTAAAATGTTGTAAATGTTTTTTTCGTAATAGAGAATGGGTGTTCGCTATAAAAAGTGGATTAAGGTATCAGTTGTAAAGTAAACCAACCAAATTGTGTTATTGTTGTTTTTCTTTATTCACTGCTTCACTCAATATTACAATACTCTCTATAATGATAAACAATACCAGGCCCCTGAGTTTCGTTATAAAAAATTTACACTGTATTATATTTCAAATTATCGCAATCTAAACTCTGCATAACCTAACCTAACCTTGCTTTTAACAGATGCATAACATTTAAAATGAAAAATATATTAGCATATTAAGATAAAACGTAAATGTTTTCAATATCTAAACAATATTATTTCTTAACATTGATCAAATCACTTACTTTTGTAAGGAAATAAAACAAAATTATTTTAACATTTTCGGTGAATTGATGTCTACTTTAGGGATTTGATCAAGTCTCCATTTTCACCACATGGCTGCGACATACATTTCTATACATTATGACAGATATAATCGTTCGTAAAACTGGATTTTACAAGGAATGGTAAGGTACCAAACCTAAAATTTATTTCTGACTAATTATATGTATACAGGATTGGTGTCGTCTCTTTAAGGTATCGTTCTAGACGCACGTCTGCCACTTCCTGAGCGACATTACTGACACTGCAGTTATTGATCAACATTATAGAAGCATTTTAATATGACATTGGTATCCAGTAATGCAGTCAAATAACGCGTAGGTTTCAATTGTAAACAAAAAGTGAATCGAGGGTATTAAACAGCAATATTGCTGCAGACGGCCTCAATTCAGTTGGGCAGTGACCAACAATAGATCATTATACTAAAAAAAGAATGTCTGAACAGTGTCCCTTTATTAAAGGATGGTCGCAAAAATAGCCGATGGTCTATGGCTTTCAAAATCTTTATCTGAGTGTTTTAAATGCTATTTTTGCCTTCACAGGATTATCCAGCTCGGAGATTCCACCGGAAGTTGTAATCTGTCATTAAAGCAATTTTAAAATTTGCCAATATTAAATTCAGTTGTAACTCTACGTTTATATACATATTTAAAGAAATACTGAGAGTTATCTGTCTCAAAAAATACAATTTCAAAAATAAATTAAAAAAGCTCGTATACATTCTCTCTGAGCTTTCCATTGACACTTGTTTTCACCCAGCCCTTACAAGGGGCGTTATCGCCCCAATTGGCGTCAGTATTGCTTTTTCAGATGCCCCTACCTTAAATATCCTCATTTTAGCAATAAATATCTCACCAGAGAAGCATTTTACCACAATAACCGTTTGAATCTCCAACTGGTTGTTGTTTAATCTAAACAGTTCCTTTTATTTTTTAATGTGTCTTTCTTGGTTCAATCTTCAACATCATTTTATTCCTATTTCTATCATAATTTAGCTTGTTAGGAAATTCACCGTGACAGGTAAGTTCCCCCATAAGGACCCTTGTAATACATATATGCATATGAAATAGTTCAGGTAACAGTAAATATCCGTAGATGGCAATATAGCAAATCGTAAATAAAATATTTTCCGTCTCATAACATGATCTATGTTGAATATTTCGCAGATACCCGAAATCTATAAAATACGTATGCCCCATAAAACTTAAGATTTAATGTAGTCATAATTCTAAACTGTCAATTAATCAATAACTTTGGATTAAAATTAAGTTTCATTTCAATTTCTATGTAATTTATATTTCATTGATTAATGACAGTGCAAAACCATAGATAAGTGAAAACAAATAAATAATATAAGAGAACAGTGAAAGGTGGAGAATTACCGAAAGGGGTATGAAGAAAAAAGGGGATCGGGACTAAAAATTAATATGATGTGGAAAGGGATGAGGGAGTTTCTATGGAAAGAATAGCAAAGGGATGAGGTACCGGGGTATCTAAGAGAAGGAAAAAGTATACAGATGATAGCTAGATTCAGAATGGGGAATGAGTGTAATGAGAATAAGTTTTGGATGGAAGAAGCTAGAGGATTGTGTAGAGTATGTGGAGAGACGAGTGAATTTATAGCACATGTATTAGAGGGGAGAACAAGGAAAAGGGAAATTGATGAACGTAGAAAGGCAGTAAATGCAGACGGTAATGGTCTGACCTTATTAAAACAAATTTGAGCGAAAAGAGATAAGGAAACAGAGGGAGGATAAAATTCAAGAAAAAGGGAACAGAGGAAAAAAATAAAATAAAATCGAACCGAAAGAGAGGATAGGATGAAGTAGTACCTACATACATATGTATATATGATAATAGTTTTATGTAAGATTTAGATTAAAATAAGTTTTTCTTTGTTGATCTGTATGAATAACTTTTTTGTAAAGAAGTGTTTTTACAAAAGGTAATGGAAATAAGCAACAGACGTGAAATCATGACAAAATTTCGGAAAGCATACGAAATGTCAAAATGAGTGATATAATTTAGGTTGAAAGGAATCAAGTCAAATTATTAACATGTTTATTTAAAAGAAAATTGTCCTAACTATTTACAAACTGTCTCCGTTTTCAAGTACCTATATATTGCCAACGAAACTTTTTTTTTTTTTTTTTATAGGAGACATACTTCTGTTAGTTCTATCTCTATCCTTTTCTTTTTCATTAAAACGAGTTAGAACAGACTGCTCCTGCCACCTTTGACTGTTTCATACACATGAAATTAATAGTACATTACGCAACTAGTGCGCGGGGAACGCGATTTACGCACGAGTGGTTCGCGGCCCGAGCGTGTTGAATTTTCGAAAAATAATTTATTTATATAACCACTTATTTATATCACTTGTGTCTGTTGGTTATCGGTTTGTTTCGCGCACTGATGCTTTATCACAACTACTGTCCCTCGGTCCAAAGATGATCACTTTATATACACCTTTCGAAATTTCTGGACAGGAACTTGAAGAAATCCTGATCATTCCCGAATGATGAATAATAATTAGAAAGTCGTCGATGATTCCAGAATTGATCTTGTAACTTGTCGCTGGAGAAAGATTTACAGCTTGTAAGTTTAGATTGATAAAGGGAAGCCGTACGCTGTGGCTGTGTCGTTAACATGTTAGCAATAAGAAGTACATGGTAGAAAAAGGAGACTGTGGTAAATGAATAAACAACTAAAATAGGACTCACCCCAAATTACCACTAATCCAGTCTCGCGTTGATAATGCCCACGTTTGAAGTGGGCAAAACACGTGTCCGCGTTTTAAATGAATTAGTGGTAATTTGGGGTGAGTCCTATTTTAGTTGTTTGCATAAAAAATTGTTATCGCACACACGTACGGTGTCCCTGGTCGCTACAATAAATAGGCAAGTAGTTTAAAGTTTAAGTTTAAACAGAGCACTGTCTAGGTGTTCAATAAACATTTAATACATCGGGTGTTCAGTATGTCATTTTGTGAAATAGTTGAGTGCCCACGTAATAGATGGCGATTTAAAGGTCTTAGAGTGGGTTGCCTAATAAAGAATGCTGTTAAAGCTAGATGAGCTAGATGTTGAAGGCTAATCAGGGTATGGGATGTCGACGGTAACGCCATCGTAGCATCTGTCCCACCAACTAAATCGCCTTTATTTATTACCTCTAAATTACTGACAGTAGAGAAAATTTGGTTATGATGACGATTAAAAATTGTAGTTCATTGTCGTTGCGTATTAATGCACATAGGGTGCGCATCAGTGTGCACGTAAAATTTGGGATTTCCTATCATATTATGTGCATCAATTTGTTTATGGTTTATGAATTTGTTGTCGTATGATCGATTAATCGTTGTACAGTTTTGTGATGGTTTTGTGTTATAAGTTTTTCGTTTTTGTTTGTTGACATTTTTGATAAAGTGTGAATTACCTGAAAACTTGTTTTTTCACTTGAAAGAGTATAAGGGGCATAAATTATTCCATCCCTCAAGTAAGTTTACTGCCTTGATTAGAAACATCACTACTCGTTGGGAGTGTTACCAAATCGACCAGATCTCCTTCATCAAACTACTCTTATACAGAAGCTACTGGATTTTAAGAAATCAACAATTTTTTATGTCCTGTTATTTAAAATTTGCTAATTTTTTTATACTTTTAAAATAGAATAATGCAATAGTTCTCTTATATAACATTCTAACTGTATTTGTATTACTGTATTCGCACTATTTATTACGTTACTGTAATTATACCTTTAATTAAATATATGTACTTTTGTGTTAACGTGTTTTGTTTATTTTTATAATAATAAATTATGATAACAAAAACCCTACATGCTTCACGCTTTTAAAATTCCCGCCATAGCCGTTATGGTAGTTTTCTATGTAGAATTTTCCATCTTCTCTCTCACTCGTCAATGTAGCTTGGTGGGACAGTTGGTGAGATGGCGCTGATGTCAAATTAAGAAATCGAGCTTCTTATCTATAATCGTCATCTAGGATGCTAATGGGGAAATCCGTACGAACGTAAATATAAGTGCAAGTGTGCTGGATGCCGGCAAATATTATTTCGATTGAAAAACGTGAAAAAATGTGAAAACCTGATACTAATTATCATTCGAAAACAAAAAGGAAAGAATACACAAATGAAAAACGTATGCAGACACAAATTAATACAAAGAAACAGTTCCTTGTCCAATACTTTCGGTAAGTGTTTCCTTACTATACGATTGGTTTTATACAAATATCACATAGAAAATAATTACAGTATATTTATTTATCAATAGAATATGCAGGTCTCAAAAATGGGTTGTTTTATATTTTCAGACGTATTGACCTTTAATTTATAAAACATTGCATATCACCAAAACAACTTTAACCTGAAGTAAAGGATAACGTAAAACGTGAAACACCAATTAATTATTTCTGTAGTTGTTACATTTGTATGTAAATTTGTAATTTCTATTAATTTTCTTATTTATAATTGTATATTGTATAACTTTATTTGTCCCATATAATAAATAATCTTAATTTAGTTTTTTATTTTTATTTTTGTTGTTACTCCCTCGCATTTTGTTACTGAAGTTATAATTTGACATGTTTTAACCCATATTCTTAAAGAAAACAAAAATTTTCTTTTTGTTAAAGGGTTATTACATGTTACATTATAACTTTTTCATATTAAAATATTACAAAAATAAACAAAATACATTTTTATTATTAATGGCAAATAGTTGAGTGCCCACCTGGCAGACGGCGCTGAAACTCGAATGCTCGAGTGATCCATCTATAAACCTTCTCTAATCTATGATTTAATAGCAGAGTGCATTTCCCTCTAAGTAGCTAGTGTGATCGGATTCTTACACTTGAATGGATAAACGAGCAGCTTTGTGTCAGCAATAGTATTCTGATTCTGTTGCTTAAACCTTTCAAACTTGGAGTCTTAAAATTGCCTTCATTCTTCATTTATGGGCACTAATGGTTCCTTCTAATTTATGGTGTTGGTACATTTTAAATATTGATTCCTTCTCAGTCATGGATAGTAGATAACTGAAGAGATATTTTAAAGTAAATCTTTTAGCAGACAGGTACTAAAACATTAGCAGAAAGCGTTAGAGAGGATAAAGGAACAAATATTTTGACTATAATTATAAACCTACGAAGAATTTTACATTATTGTATTAGGTTCAGCTTGACAATATGATATTGATAAAATCGTGGCATGTACAAATCACTAATTTTGTTTCTACCTCTTGATTCCAAACTATAGAACAGAGAATTGTTAAGGGTTTGAATTTGTGAGGTACCCGTGTCGTGATCCACTTAAATTATCTGAAGACGTTTCTTCTTAATATTTCGTAGAATTGCAGGTTATTTTAAAACAATATTATCAAGATTGATCATTAGGTACATATACACACAAAGACAGTACCTGTCAGAAAATACATTTTACAATACAAATGACGCCAGTTATTGTAGCCACGCGAAAGCAGAAGCTAAAACGTAACCAAACAAAATGTCAATAAAAGAAATTGTTTTCTAAGTTCACAATACTGTGTTTGTTTATGAATTTCCCAAGTAAATTAGTATCTGCCCACACATGATGATTACAAATGTTTATTTTGACATATATCCTAATGCTTATAACTAATTTATCGTTTAAATAACACAAAGGAGAATGGGAGAATGTCAAGAAGATTTCCGTCTAGATTAGTTCAATGTTTATAATTAGGTCCCTGAAACTATTTGGCATATTTTAATTTTTTTATTCATGAGCCATTGCCTTCTATTTAATGTCCGTGTAATAATTGCAACTATAAAAATAAGTAGAAATTATTCTCCAAATATAAAATTATTTTCATTTTGTTATTGATAATTAGATATGTACCTAAATATGTCGTTTGTTACTATACATATAACTTTGGATCATGTAACTTATTTTTTTTAATTGTGAATGTTGAGTTTACTTAGTAAGTGTCTTTTATTTATACAACTTTACTATCAAATTGTCATGTTTTAAACACTTTTCTTTATTTTTACTAGTTAACTTAAGCTACATTTCTACAATGAATGTTTCATTTGTTACCACCATTTCGCTTGCTGTTTCTCTTTGATCGTTTCGTTGCTTTACTCGTACAACTTCAAAAAAGTTGGAGGGAAGGGCAGAAGGCCCTTTTCAGCCTTCTTTAGGAATCGTGGGAATGGGTGGATGGTGGTGTAGGAGAGATATGACGGACAAAATGAAGGCAGAAGGCCAAATGTATGTGTTGACTCCAAAACTCGCCACTTATTTCATTAACACCCTATATATAGAATCGGACCGATTTTATAATGTTCGGTTCCAATAACTTCTGGAATAAACTATTAGTTGGCGTTATTTCATTAAGTACCTGTCACTTAATAAGGAAGGTTAATAAAAACAGTAGTGGTGAGTGGCTCCGCCTGTTATTTTTATTTGGTCTGATGCCATTGACGCACAAAAATAATAAAAAAGTATTTAATTTTCTTTAATGTAGTAGATGTACCTATAGGTATAGTAGATGTGCGGTTTCTAAATAAACACAATTAAAAGATTCTTAACAGTGGCGGGTTTGCACATTTGTCGCCCGTAGGCTGTTCAAAATTTGCCGCCCCTACTGACACCTGCAATTCTATACCCTAATTCACAATCAATTTTTTGTCAATGAAATTGCAACTTTATGATTGTATTATATTTTAATCAAACTAATCAACAAATATTGATACGAATTCATTAGAATTAAAAATGTAAGAATGTTAAGAAGAACCTTCGTTGAATGGATATTTACAGCTTTTATTGATTACAATATTATCATTATTGTGTTTTTTTAATTATCATCATTCTAAGAAATGTATAATACTTATGAAATTCTGTGCAACAATATGTAATTTTTTACGTGTAAATTTATTAAATTTTTATTCTACACTCAAACAGGTTGTTAATATCATCAGAAATATCAATAGAAAAGTATTAATTTTCCACATATATATCTATATAATATTTGTTTTTGTTATTTTTAAGCAATTTTTTTTCGGATCCCAATTCTCTTCGAATAGACATATTTATGTGGTGAAACATATTACACATTAATTGAATAGTGTAGGTGGACCTAAAGAAAAAATTATGGCAATAATTAATTTAAAAAATAGTTAAAAATACTAAATTTAAAATGTAATACTTAAATGGTATTGGAATATTTTAAAAATTCAAAATCACAATGGTATATTTTATAAATAAACATTTAGTAATTTTTCATATACAGACGTTAGTGTACTCAGTATACTGTAGGTATAGCACTAAAATATTGTGATTTTTGTTGATTTTGTGAGCCTCTTTTTTTTCGTGTATAAGATAGTATATTTTTTTAATTTCTGTAAGACAAAAAAATTTTTGAGCAAAGTTTGCCGCCCCCTAAAATCTGCCGCCCTACACGGAAAAAAGAGTATATTTAATGTGAATAAATAACACTTCATTCAAGAAAATCTTTGTTTCATATATACGCAAATAAATATTTTCTTGAATAAAGAGTTTAAAAGTTTTAATGGTAATCAAATGCTGCGTTTCATTTAAGAATATATACTTTCAGTTAAATACAGCAACGTTTGAAGCGAAAAAGAGTTTACTTACGAAGACCATAATATTTCTTCGTTAGAATAATGTATTTCTTTAAACAGAATATTTATCTACTGATTTCAACAATTTCGTTTTCTTAAAATAAGATTTGCGGGCTTGGAATAAATAATATTTTTCTTCAACACAAGAAACGGATGTTTCCATTTAAGATGGTACTTCTTCATAATAAACACGATTAATATTTGAGTTTAAAGCGGTATATTTTTGTATTAAACATGAAACATTTTCATACTAAAATAACAAAAATTTGTTTGAAAATTTAATTTTTTTTTAATTTTATATTTTTAATAATAAAGCAATTTTACAAATCAATGGAATGGTATATAAATAAGATGTGATTATTGTAACATATCTTTATTGAACATAAAATAATAAAAAGGACAACGATACACACATGAACAATAGTATGAAAGGAACTAAAAAAATTCCTTAAGACATTTTAGTGTTACGTATGATTTACCAGTACACCGAAAGAAATTTGTTAGTAGTTATAACGAAAAAGACCGTACTAAGAACTGAAAAATACCTTTAATATCGGTCCAACTACAGTGTTGTTAATATTAACTGACATTTGTCATTTAGTAGTGCAAATTTCCCAGTAATGGTTTAAATTCCGTTTTACTAACGTTTATAATCAACCGAGTAAGTAAAGCGCTATTAAAGGAATTGTACGTTATCACGTACGTTTGTAACCAACTTGACTTTTAATTAATTTTAAGAAACAGAGTTAGTTGATTGTATATCTTATAACTGTCATTGCAGTTGAATTTCGTTAAATGTTGTTGTCTATTAAATTGTCCTTTTTAAAAGTAGTACGGTTATTAATTTTCAGTGGTAATTATTCCATTAAAGGATTCTAATAACTGACTTAGGCCTTTTAAGATTTTTTTTAAATATGTACTTACTTGTAATTGTACTTATGTAGTTATTGCTGATTTAGTTCTTAAATAAACTTAAATCACCTACTTACCTACTATTTATTTTTTTTCTGATAATGAAACTGCATGTTAATTGGTAAAAGAATGAGATAAATTACGGAGAAAAACAGACTATTTTTCACCATGTTTTGTTAAGAACACCAATAACATAATATTAATTAGGGACATTAACAGAATAAGATTAAAACAAAATTATAATGATTAGGTACAAGAATTCAAATAAAAAGCGTTGAATAAACAGTCATACGTTGTATGACTACTGAGGATACTCTAAGTTAAAGATATGAAATACCTGGAAACCTACAATTGCACTTAAAAAGCTAGTGAACTTTATATTAATGTTGTCAAGATAGACATAAATTTCATTAAAATCAGTCAATGAATTTCTTACTAAAAGTATAAAAGGGTAGATGGTGTCTGATTTTATTGAAATCCATTCAACTACATCTGCTGCAGTTCTAAATATTCGAATAAAACTATCCATAGAGTCTTGAATCGTATATTTAGTATAGCCTTTGTTATTTTTAATTATATGGGATGGCTCTAGGATAACGTGGAGTAATCTTAATAACGTTGCGTGTCGGGAGTCTAAAATGCAAAGGGAAGTGACAAAAACAGATTTTTTATTTGTTATGTAATTACCGTTCGTCATATTTTGCTTATGTGTTAAAAACTCTATATAAATTTTATAAAAACTTGATTTCTCACTAATTTCCTTTTGATAAAAGTCAAGGATATTTTTTTCAAACAGTTCCTAATTTTTAAAAAATAACTCGCACTTTCCAGGGTGTATAAATTTAAAATCAATATCAATCTGAAAGAAAAACTTTAAAAAACTATACATGGTCTTAATATTTTAACCGTTTTTTTACCAATAGGGTTGCATCGGGATGCTTATATGAAGGCCGTTCAAATCAAATATTGTTTAATTGTTTGTCTCTTAAATGACTCCTGAAATATTTTTGTCTATATCTTGTTGTCTCCTTCCATTTTGCCAGTATCTCGTCAAATGGTTGTGAGTTGTATTTCAACCACATTTGTTTTTGATAATTTGTATCATCGGCTTCTAAAAATAAATATAAACTAAGCATCTAAATAGAAAAAAATGCTGTGTGAGTGTATTTTTAAACTATCGTTCTCTGTTTCATCACTGCAATTTGTGTCCTTATCGAGTAATGACGATTCCAGAACTCTATTATCAGTTTCGGTTTTTTTGTTATTGTACATTTTAAATACTAAACGACCTTTAGCTCGTTTCCCTTTCTCTTTATTAAACCACGCACTCTTAAAAAAAAAATAGAATTACAGATTATTTGAAAAACAAGATATTTAAAATTTGATTAGGTACTTTACTCTCCCCAGGAAATTTAATATTGTTATTTTTGTAATAAGTTTCCGTAAGCATGCTATTATTCGAATCAAATTTAGTTTTAATGTCAATGTATTCTTTGTTGATTTCGGTAATTTCCTAAAAGTAAACGATCTGGTGAATATTTATTAAGTTGCAATATAATGTAAAAAAGTTGGTTATCTTTGGTTTAAATAGAATAGGACTCAACTTACCAAGTAGTGCTTTATAACATTTTTTGTAGAGGTTCCAGAAGTCACTGCCGTCTCAGGCACATCCTTTGTATAAACTACTACTATATATGTATATATACTTTTAAGAAATTATAATTTTTTAGAGAATTCTTCACAAATGAATTCTTCAAAACAATTATTATTAATCTAAAAACAGCAAAAACGTAATTATTTAACTAACTACAAATTTAATGCATAACTTACATTTGTCAATATTTTTAATAAGTATTTAAATTTGATCACGTCTCCAAGATTATTTTAACCAAAAAATAGTAAAATTTCATTACTGTTATAATCAAAGAGACTATCAATTTCCCAATTTCTTTCTGCAACATAATATAAATATAATGTAATCACTCTGCCGCTTTAACAATAAATCTTTATTTTTTGTGATCTTCAAAAAATTTATCTAAAGCAAATGTCTGCAAAAAAATTATAACTTACCATTCAACTTTTCAAACAGCCGCTTTTTTCTCATATATCTACATAAGTAATAAAATATACTAACTCACTTTTACTCAACCTTTTCGTATTTGAAGTGGTCGTCATCACATCACAAAATGGACACGTAACACCACCAACTATAACCACAAGACGGTATCGTTTCAGAACTATTTTCAAAGGGAACCGACAGTTATCGGAATTCTTTTAAAGAACATCGTCGGTTAAAAGATACTCTTTTCTATTACTACGTCATTACTAGCAACGGCATAGTTCCATTACACAAAGTTAACTGCATTGTTGGTTAAAGGGTGTCAGTTTAACGTATTTGAGTAATTAAAATTAACGCACCATACAGTTGATGGTTGAACTACCAACAAACAATCTCAGTTGATAATTAATAACTGTTGTTTTCCATAGTAAATTTTTCAAGTGCAGTTAAAAACTATCAATGGTATCTTTTTAACGAATTATTCATAAAACGGACAATTACAGTTAAAATAATTTAGATTTTACAATTAAAATACCTACCTCAATAAACGAAATTAGTACTATTAATGGAAATGTAGTTAATAAAATTTAACTGCGAAGTCTTTTAAAAGTTTACGGACGCTTTTCTTTCGGTGTAGGGAGTGTACGCATCATGACTGGAAAATGCGTCTTTTTACTTTTATCCATGATAAGAACTTTACTTCCATTTACTGATTCGACCTTATTAAAGCTCTTTAATGTAACGTATTTATTGCTCAAGTTTGCAATTTTGATAAGAAGTTGTTTAGTCCAAATTATTCCAGTAGCTGTAATATAAATTATTGTTTTTAATTTAAAATCAAAACTAGAATTCTTGGTTTATCGATCAAACGATTCTCATCATAAAACAATCGACTTGCTAAAAGTGTAAATTTTCTATTATAGATAACCTTTTCTATACATATACAATCCACAATAAACGATTTTCAAATAGCAGTAGGTAGTAGCAATTTTTTCTTTATCGAGAGAAAGCGCGCTTACAAATTTTGCTAAACTGTAGATACCTACTGCTATTTAAAAAACAGTTTTATTTTACTACTACTTCGTTGAGGATTCGTTGTGGATAAAATTGATTTGTAGATATTTATGTACCTATATACAGCAGATAACGTGATACAGAATGAATTAAAAACTTAATTCTAATATTGCGGCTCTATTACATATTTACCATGCAAAATTTTGCATTATTTCATACTTCTATTTTAAATACAATTAATAAATAAATTCGTAAAAATTAAGTATTTTAATGGGTACTTACTTGCAAATGCTTCTCTAAAGCCAATTTTATTTAAAAATTCTTCCATTTTATTATAAAAATATACCCCTGCTTTTTCAGAAAATTTTATTGTGCACCAACAACTCACTTTACACTGATAGTTCATTAACGTATGACGCAATATATTGAAAACCGAAACGGGAGACAAATATGGAGCTCATCAAAGCGTCACATATTTGTACTAAATAAAATGTTCTTTAAAATAAAATGATAATGCTTTATCGAAAGCAGAACTGTTTTGTTTCGAAGAAGTGCTTTATCCAATCCAGTTTTCGGCTACTTGAATAGAATTAATATTTATTTGTTTCAAAACAGAAATGTCTTAAAATTAAGAAATTACTTTTTGTTTAAACCATTCAAAAAGTTGTAGCAAAACAAACATTTTCATTCCAAGTAGTTCCTTGACTTGTTTTAAGAACAGAGTTAGTCTTCGATCGAAACCTGTATAAATTTGTTTCAAAACAAAAATTCTTTCTTTAAATCAATTGCAATAAATAATGTTACGAGTACTTGCCAATTAAGTTGGTGTGAGCATAATTAATGAACATCTTCCCTGATTACATAAGGAATATTCTCGGCTTTCCTGAAACATCTAGAAAACACCAGCAAAGATCAATGGGAAAACAATTGGATTACTAGACGGCTGTAGAATACCCTAGAAAAAGGCTGAGAAGACTATAAAAGTGGACGAGACACTCACACCGAGTTAGTTGACAGTTTACAGTAACAGCTGATGCAAAGCGATCGATAGGCGATACAGGCGAACCATAGAGGCGATAGTGTTCATAGAGAGCGATAAATAGTGTCTACCGGAACGGCGATTAAAAAGAAACGTTTAGTGAAATAAATTGTGCGGACTTGTTCATAACTGTAGTGTAGTCAAATTAATTTTAGTAATTAAATAAACTCGTTGTTTTGTTTTGTTAATTGTGTTTTCTGTGACCGAACACGTCACATTTGGTGTCAGGTGTGGGGTAGTAAGGGAATTGAAGATTCCCGAAGAAAGTTAGTGCGACAGATCGTAGAAGAGGTCCGAAGAGAAGAAGAATTTTGAAGCCTTATGCCAGTAACAAGAAAACAATCAACAATAATGGAAGAACAAATAAAGGCTTTAATGGAAATGATGAAGGCAATGAAGGCAGGCCAGGAAGAAATGAAGGCAGGCCAGGAAGAAATGAAGGAAGAATTGAAGAATAAAATGGAAGCTGGACAAGAAAGAATGGAAGCTGGACAGGAAGAAATGAAATTAGCACAAGAAGAAATGAAGGAAGAAATTAAAGCAAGCAAAGAAGAAATTAAGGCAGTTCAAGAGAAATTGGTCGAAGATATAAGGACAATAAAAATTGAGCAAGAAGGATTAAAAGAAGAGTTACAGGAAGTACGACAAGAATTGGAGATACGACAAGAAAAGCTAAGAGATGAGTTGAAAGAAGAAGTACAAAAGGAAGTAGAGAAGATGAGACAGAAGTTCGAGAACACAAAACCGGCAAGTGAAGTAAAGTCCGAAGACACTGCTAAGACGATTAGAATTAAACCACCGACTTTCGACGGAAAAGTTTGCTGGTCTGTATACAAACGACAGTTCGAGGCAGCGGCAGAAGCAAACAACTGGAACGATTTTGAGAAAGCAACGGCGCTGGTCATAGCTCTGCGAGGAGAAGCATTGGATGTCCTTCAAGGTATTCCAGAGCGCCAACAACGAGACTTCTCTGCGCTGCTAGAGCGACTTGAAATGAGATATGGCGACAAACATTTACAACAAGTGTACCAAACCCAACTAAAGTGTCGCAATCAGAGGACATCAGAAAATCTACAGGAGTTCGAGGCCGATGTGGAACGTCTAGTTAGATTGGCCTATCCTACCGCTCCGCAGGACTTCGCAGACCAACTAGCAGTCCAAACATTCGTCGATGGTGTAAGGGACACCGACTTACAACAAGTTCTCCGTTTGGCCCGCCACAAGACTGCGAGTGACGCACTGGCGCACGCCTTAGAATTCGAAGCTGCAAAACAAGCTTCCAAAGGGCACGTGCGTGTACGCCAAACAGCTGTTGAAGACGACGAATACAAGAATGAAGTCACAAGGCTGATTAAAGAATGCGTCGAAACTGTCAAGAAGACTACCATCAACGACAAGAGAGAATCGGCCAAATGTTGGGAATGCGGGAAGGTCGGTCACTTTTCCCGAGACTGTGGCCAAAACAAAGGAAGACCAAGGTGCTGGGAATGTGGAAGGCACGGACATTTACGGCGAGACTGCCCGGCCGAAGAACGCCGTGCGGACCGACAGCAGTCGGGAAACTAAGATCAGCCAACTTTGAGGGGCGCAAGTTGGCTTCTCCCCACCAAGCCCCAGCCGAAATCGTCGTTTCCCAACTAAACGGAAGCAAGTCCTTATTCGTCGAAGGTCACATCAACAACAAGAAGGTTAGAATGGTGGTCGATACGGGAGCTTCTAAGACCATAATCCGGCCGAACATCGTTAACGAGTGGAGAATCCGTCCCCTGCAGAGGAAGCTACGTTTGACCACGGTTACCGGAGAAACAGCGCCGATTAGAGGAGAATGCGATATCGAATTGAGATTGGGAGAAGTATGCCTTCGACACAGGGCACTGGTAGCCGATGTCGCCGACGACGTGATCATTGGATTGGATCTTCTTGAACGAAACAAAATTAATCTGGATTTGGGCTCCGGCATTTTACGCATCGGCAAGGAAGAGTTGGTGATGACAAACCCCACCAAAGAAAGGTCATCGTAGCAGAAGACCGATTACTACCTGCTAGATCCGAGGTAGTTCTCAAAATAAACATCGACGGCGAAGGTGCGGATGGTTTGGTGGGGATAGTAGAAGCTAAAAACCCGGATTTGACACAGAAAGCCATACTGATAGGACGAACACTAATTCGAACTGGGACGCCGAACGCATCTGTCAGAGTGGTCAATCTGAAGGACTTCGAGCAAAAAGTGTGTAAAGGAATGGAAGTAGGAGTCCTTGAACCCGTGGTGTCCATCCTCCAGTGCGAAGTTGAAGCTGAACCCTCAATGGCAGAGAGCGAACCACTTCCAACCGTTCTTCGAGACTTAGTGCAGCGTTCGGCCACAAACCTTAACAGTGACCAAATTAGAAAATTCGAAGAACTACTCAGCAAGTATCGAAACGTCTTCGCCCTCTCTGACAACGACTTTGGGAGAACTAATCTGACATACCACCGTATAGACACGGGATCAGCTCGTCCTATTAAACAACCATCTAGAAAAGTTCCATGGGCTAAGCAAGAAGAAGTCAACAACCTGGTGAAGAACATGGAAGAGCAGGGGGTAATCGAACCATCACAAAGTGCTTGGGCTTCTCCGATAGTGTTGGTTAGGAAGAAGGATGGATCGACCAGGTTCTGCGTTGACTACAGGAAGCTCAACGACGTAACCTTAAGGAGAGCTATCCCTTACCCAGAATCGACGACACCCTTGACAGCTTGGTTGGTGCCAAATGGTTTTCAACGTTAGATTTGAAGAGTGGATACTGGCAAGTGGAACTGGATCCACAAGACAAGCAGAAGACCGCATTCACGACTGGTTACGGGCTGTGGTACTTTAACGTTATGCCATTTGGACTATGTAACGCTCCCGCCACCTTCGAGCGACTTATGGAAAATGTGCTACAATGGCTGAATTGGAAGGTTTGTCTGGTGTACCTAGACGACGTGATAGTACTGGGAAAGACATTCGAAGACCACCTCCAGAATGTCGAAGAAGTGATCAAGAAGCTTTCAGCAGCCAAGTTGAAACTCAGTCCCAAGAAATGCCATCTGTTTTGTAAGGAGGTGAAATATCTTGGCCACGTTATCACCTCGGAAGGAATAAGAACTGATCCTGACAAGACTGAAGCTGTGAGAAGTTGGCCTGTCCCGAAGAACCAACACGACTTGAGAAGCTTTTTGGGGCTGTGTTCCTATTACCGACGATTCGTAAAGGGATTTGCAAATATAGCTCGACCGCTCCACAAGTTAACAGAGGATGGTGTCCCTTTCCAATGGTCAGAACGATGTCAGCAAGCTTTTGAAACACTGAAGTCTACCCTTTCTCAAGCCCCAATACTGACGTACCCACAGTGCGACACAGACTTCATTGTCGATACGGATGCCAGCAATGTAGGAATTGGTGGTGTACTGTCGCAGATGCAGAAAGGAAAAGAGAAAGTCATTGGCTACTTCAGTAAGGCACTGTCAAAGCCGGAGCGAAACTATTGCGTGACCCGTAGAGAATTGCTGGCAGTCGTCAAAACTCTCGAACATTTCCATAAGTATCTCTACGGACGAAAATTCCTGTTAAGGACAGACCATGCGTCCCTGAAATGGCTGCTGCAATTTAAAAACCCAGAAGGACAACTGGCTCGATGGCTACACCGGCTACAAGTATACGACTTCAGCATCGAGCATCGTGCTGGAAAACAACATGGTAACGCTGATGCCCTCTCGCGAAGACCATCCTCGAAGAACTGCAAACATTGCATGGCCGCCGAAAAGAAGGAACCAGTCAACTTGGCACGGATCTGTCAGACGATGGTGGAACCTGAAGAACACTGGCAGAACGAAGACCTGGCGAAAGACCAAGATAACGACGAAGACATTAAACCGATACTGCGGTGGAAAAAGGCAGGAACAGCACGACCTACCTGGGCAGATGTTAGTAGTACGAGTACCATCACGAAGAGCTATTGGGCCTTATGGGATTCGCTCATCGTCGAGAATGGGGTACTAAAACGAGTGTGGGAAAGCCCTGACGGAACTAAAATTCGACATCAAGTAGTTCTCCCGAAGAACAGAGTCAATGAGGTGCTGACAGAAGTCCATGGAGGTGTTGGTGGAGGACACTTCGGAGTAACAAAGACGTTGGAGAAGGTGCGAGAGCGATTTTATTGGCTAAAGTGTAGAAGAGACGTCGAAAATTGGTGTAGGAAGTGCCCAACGTGTGCGTCAGCCAAGGGACCTCAGACTCGAAGCCGAGGGCGAATGAAGCAGTACAATGTTGGTGCCCCATTTGAGAGAATAGCTCTGGACGTAGCAGGACCATTCCCAACAACAGCTGCTGGCAATAAGTACATCTTGGTAGTGATGGATTATTTTAGCAAATGGCCCGAAGTGTACGCAATCCCAAATCAAGAAGCTACTACGGTCGCTGGAATGTTGGTCAACCAATGGATCAGCCGGTATGGAGTTCCGATGGAGATCCACTCTGACCAGGGACGGAACTTTGAATCCGCAGTATTCCGGGAAGTCTGTGAGCTGCTAGGAGTACAGAAAACTAGGACCACTCCATTACATCCACAATCTGACGGAATGGTCGAACGGTTTAACGCGACGCTAGAAACCAATTTGAAAATGGTTGTTAACGATCATCAGACAGACTGGGACCAGCATATACCTTTGTTCCTGTTGGCCTATCGAAGTGCGGTTCACGAGACCACCGGCAGAACACCAGCCAGCATTTTATTTGGAAGAGAGCTGAAGTTACCGATGGACATCCGGTTTGGACACCCAGAAGATCGGCGACCTTCAGCTACCGACTACGCACAGCAGCTAGAGGAACGACTCGATACCATCCATAGAGTCGTTCGTAACAAAATCCAAGTAGGGAGTGACCGCATGAAGACCAGGTACGACCGGAGAGCCAACAGCACAGGATTCAGAGAAGGGAACCAGGTGTGGCTTTACAATCCTGTCCGTCGGAAAGGACGCTCACCGAAGCTACAGCGAGCCTGGGAAGGACCTTACACTGTGGTCAGAAGGCTGAATGACGTGGTCTACCGTATTCAGAGAGGACCAAAGGCCTAGATGAAAGTTGTACACTTGGACCGCCTGGCGCCCTACAAAGGTCAAGACATTGATCGGGACGATCAATTCTAA
Source organism: Agrilus mali (assembly GCA_029378335.1). Taxonomy (NCBI): domain Eukaryota; kingdom Metazoa; phylum Arthropoda; class Insecta; order Coleoptera; family Buprestidae; genus Agrilus; species Agrilus mali. The sequence goes on from CM055662.1 coordinate 10,572,835, forward strand.
GAAGGGGGCAGTGTTACGAGTACTTGCCAATTAAGTTGGTGTGAGCATAATTAATGAACATCTTCCCTGATTACATAAGGAATATTCTCGGCTTTCCTGAAACATCTAGAAAACACCAGCAAAGATCAATGGGAAAACAATTGGATTACTAGACGGCTGTAGAATACCCTAGAAAAAGGCTGAGAAGACTATAAAAGTGGACGAGACACTCACACCGAGTTAGTTGACAGTTTACAGTAACAGCTGATGCAAAGCGATCGATAGGCGATACAGGCGAACCATAGAGGCGATAGTGTTCATAGAGAGCGATAAATAGTGTCTACCGGAACGGCGATTAAAAAGAAACGTTTAGTGAAATAAATTGTGCGGACTTGTTCATAACTGTAGTGTAGTCAAATTAATTTTAGTAATTAAATAAACTCGTTGTTTTGTTTTGTTAATTGTGTTTTCTGTGACCGAACACGTCACAATAAATTAAAGTGTTGAAGGAAATATTCTTGTTTTCTTAACACAAAGCAAAATACTAAAAAGAATTATTTATTTATTTAAAATGAGTAAATATCTTCAAAGCAATTTATTTTCTTGTTTTAAAATAGTTTTTTTTTTCTGTGTAGGCTCTAGCCTATTCAGTCTGCTGGTAAATCCGCCACTGATTCTTAATTCAATAAGTTACAATATAATGATTTTGTTTTCCATATTACTAACAGTCTTGTTATAGCATCGTCGTCACTGAAGATTAACCTGCGGTATACAAATGCCGATTGAACTTAATTTGTTGAAACCAAAGATGAAATCCGTAAAGTGTACACCCCGAAGATAAATGATTTATGAGATTTATTTCTTGAAATAACGCCATCTTTTTAAACAGTCGACTGTCGGCCACTCACCGTATAGACCTTGTTGTATGGTGGGTTGCCTAGTGTCATACTGCCATTGCATACATGTCATAATATAATTTAAGATTGAATATTAATAGATAACAACTTCTGCAACTCTAAGAGACTTTAATTTTGGCTAAAAAATATGAAATTTTATTTTGAACAGATATATGGAGTAATAAAAACGTTTCATCGCTTGAGTCTCCTGACAAGTAAATAAAAATAATTATTAATATAATTAATTTGAAGTATATGTTAATCTCTTCATAATTAATCCTGGCATTTTTATTTCAAAAAGATAGGGTTGTTTACACAACATTATATGTATGCTGCGTATTACAGAAGGCAACAGAGAGAGACAATGTTTAAAGTTACACAACTCGATACTTTTACTCCGTGAGCAGATTTAACAGCTTACACCCCACACATAAATACATACATACATATACAGGGTTTTTCAAGTTGATTGTTGATGGGCTATTAGAAGTATATGAATTAGTAGAAGGAATTCAATTCTGAAACTTGGGCTCATTTAGTTATTGTTTATGCCGCTTCTTTTAAAAATATTTTCAAGTTTGATTTACATCCGGTTATACCGGAAGTCGATACCAACTTTGTTATTTTAAATGGAATGGTATATTTTTCACGCTGAATTCGAATAAAACGTATAATTCTAAGGTAAGTTTGATACCAACTTGTACACCTATGACGATCGGTTTTTGAGTTAATTTAATTTATAGAAAAAAAATCGCTACCGCAACCCAAACTATAAAAAATCATAACTTCCACAAAATACGACTTAGAGTGTTGAAATTTTTACTAGTAATAGCTGAATATTAGTGCTAACGCCTTGACAAAATTGAATTAAATAATTTATACAGGGCGTTCAAAATAAAATTCTAAAATTGAAAAACTTCAAACACGAATTACCTCGTTTTTTCAAATGGCACCTACTATTTTTTATTTTGTCAATCGATTCCTTTTTTTATCCTCTTTCGATCTATAGGGATACTTCCTATTTTAAGTGGCGTGGTAGGAGCGCCTAATAGTTTAATGCCTTGATTAGTACAAAACAATTGCGGATTTGCGGTCTAAAACAACTTTTCTGAAGTTGGATCTACAATACATCAAACATTTACAATGCTGCCAACGTATTATGCAGACTAACCTTGGTAAAAGTGGTTCATAAAATTAAACGATTGGATTAGGTTATTGTTAGATTAAATTTCAATCATTTTCTTACAATGTTTTTTTCTGTCTGCGGTTGAAAAAGACAACACAAGGAAAGACGCTCGTACACTTTGAGTGAGTGTGTATGCAAAACCTCTTTAGATTACATTGCCAGCATTTCAATGTTTGAGTCCAACTGGAAGCAACTTCACATTAATCATTTAAATTAATATGTGATTTGTATTATGAAAGAAACTATACTTGTGAAAATTTTTGTGTATTAACTGTGAAATTTTCCCTCTGCAATGTTAATAGGAATTTTTATAAAAACAAAATAACATTTAGGTTATCAAAAGGGTTGTTATGTTGTAATGCTAAGGAGCAACAATTTTTTGTACAAGTGTTAGTTTTCTAATTATTGAGTCGTCCAGGGACTTTTGACTCATCCTGTATCATGCTAAATAAAAATTGAAATAGTATGATACAAATCCGAATGACTTTTTTATTTTCAAACGTTGTTCGAATAATTTAGGTAATTTGTTTCGGCTCATGTTCAGCAAGTTGCAAATTGACTTTAAATCGAATTCTAACCATTTTATTATCGTGTAGCTTGCCAGTAATTTAACGGATTTAATTGTATTGCAGATGTCTCTCACCCCAGCAGAAAAGCGTGAGTTCGGACTGCCGCCCTATCTATCCTAACTATCCTTTTTCACCCTACGCCAGCCCCACCAACTCTCCACGTAGCCGCAAAAAACAACCGCTAAGGGAATCCCGGAGAGTCTCGATCGAGAAATTCGGAATGTATATCCAGCTCAATCAGTATAAATTAATGGATTCTATCGGACAGGTAAGTTATACAATAAGTAACTAATTATATTAAGAACTCATTTTAATTAACTTACTAATTAAACCTAAAGAAACACAAACTCTCGTTTTTTCTAATCCAAAGCAAACGAGATATTGGCATAGTTCCCATCGGTTTTTGTGATTATTGAACCAAAAAATGTTTTTTTAGGATGTTACAAAAACTTGGGGTAGTTTATTAAGGAAACGACATCAGATTACCTCCATCCTCTGTCTGGATCGAATAATCCTTTTATTTTTGGTTATTTGTCTACTTGAGAAAACAGGAAGTGAAGTTGGCACGTTACCAATACATGCCTAGTTGCAACTTTTCGTCTGGTAATCAATAAATTCTACCAAATATGTAATAAATGATTTCCTGTTTTTTTCTCAAAACATTGAGAAAATCTATAAGAGAATCGGAATAGATGTAACATTTAAAGCACGTCCCCAAATAAATGTGTGTACTTAGTGAGTGGTAAAGTAATTATCAAATTATAAGTATCAATGGTGCAGATTATAGAACAACATTAAGACAAGTGGATAGTTTTTCAATTTATTTTTAATACCCACTGATTCAATGGCGACCTGTTTTTATAAGCTTTATCTCGTATAAACTTTCCCGTAGTATTACATACGATGTCAGTTATTTATTCCATCCAATATTTTTTAAGGGTATTTTTACGCTCAATTAATTCGATCATTTCGTTACACGCTTCAATAGGGTAAAGGTTTATTTGTGTGAGTAGGTGTCAGTTCATGAACATTTCCCAGGGGATGAAAAATGTTTTTCAAAAGACCCTGAAGTGTAAGCGCGTTTATTTATATACCTAAGCAACTTTCGCTGCATAAAGTTTACTACAAAAGCTGCGAATAACTTTGGAGGACTCGCTGGAGTATGCTTTAACGATTATTTTTAAAACTACTAAAGTCGCATATCGTTGAAGAGTTGAAATAGTTCGTGTATTGAGCGTAAATAACGTACGAACGGAATAGGTCTTGTGTTTTGTTAGTCTGCACCTGATGTCTCATCCTTGAAGACAAGCCATTAATCTGTATAACAGTGAGCTAAATGTTTAACCGACCTTCTTAAGTGTAACCGCTCATCCCCGGGTCGGGTCAGAACTGGTAAAAATGGTGTCGGGACAGGTAAATATAAATAAAACAAACAATAAACCTTCAAAAGTTATTTATTAAAAAAAAAGAAGTTGGTAGTGATTGTAATCGTCAATAGTCAATTTTGACAAAATAGTTATAATCACTTAAAAAAGAACAATTTAAAAGAGTGCTTCGGGAAGTTATGAATAATAAATGAAAATTGGCGAAATACTTATTTTGAAAATTTTACGTGCAATATTAAAAAGATAAGAAGTTTACACAATTAGAAGCACAAAACACCCAACAGAAGAAACACACACACACGTCTTGTCTGTACCAAGGCTAGAGGAAGAAGTCCTCATCACCGACTGGAAAAATTCAACGATCCTATCATCGATTGCGTAGTCCTGCGCAAAGTTGTTAGCCTTGATGATAAGACGGAAGGTCGATCAAAATTAGGAAGAAATCAATACCACTGAACCAAGACAAAGACAAACTGAACAGAAATAAGTTAAATTTTCGTAACGGCATTTTTCGTAGAAAAAAAAAACGTTATCTACAATATATAGATCGAATCAGTACTATTTTTGTTTTTTGTTTATATATAAATTTCGAGTTTGAGTATTTTACATTTTGACATGTGACGTCATAAGGCTTTTGACCCTCCCCGCCCCTTGTCACACATTGTCACATTTCCTTAGCCCTTTATGGAAACGACAATAAAATTAAAAATCGACGACAGACGGTTATTGATTGTGTCACGGTTTCCGACAATATTCAAACTCCAATATTTTGAGGAAATCGACTGATTTAGTAAGTGGTGCTCTGTAAAACGAAAGAAAATGAGAAAGAATTAGTTTTCCGGGGAGCTTAAGATAAATAGCGGTTTAACTACGGGTTATTAGCTATGCCACGGATACCAAGAAATTTTGCGTTCGAGAAAACGAAATTAAAGCACCACTAGCTACTTAATTTCTTGTAGATTAATGCCCTCCAATTATTTCTACGTTTCCAGGAGCGCACTAAGTTTTAATCTTAATCATCTTCAAGTTCAATGATCGTTTATTAATATTTCTTGTGGAAGTACACTTTATACATTAATTAGTATGATATTGCAAAAAATTTTGTAATGCAAGAAAATATAGTACCTAGTAGAAGCATAAAAAGAGAAGCGGGTACCTTTTTCAAATTCTAAATGAAGCAGAAATCGAAACGGAAACGGTATTGAAAATACTTGAAGAGTACATGGTTAGAAAATTTAAGCATGGATTTGAATTTTTAGTTGACAAAGAGGTATCTTAATGCGTTGTTCTGTAAAAGAAAACAATTTTTATTGGATTTTGATATAGGAAACTAACTGTTTTGAAGTGAAAACTTCTATAGTACCGTTGTGATTTCAAAGTCGATGAAACGAAAAAGCGACAGTAAAAAGAAACAGAGTGGGAAAAACTGAGATAGGAAGCATTATACAGTGTTTCTTATGTTCATGGTTCTCTTTGTGCTCTGCATCGTACCCCCTCCACTCGTGTTTACAAAGGCATAGTGGGAGTTTGCTTGGGCCTTTGCGTTGTACGTGGGTTAATACGTGTTTGTACGCGCATGCGTAGTACAAAGATTTGGGTTTGTATCACTATGATCATTACTAAAACCTACAATTATCCTCTTTCCGAAATTTTACATTGGCCTTATTATCTTGAAATTAAATTTTTTAAAGGTTTCACTTCTGTCACGTGTGAATTGCACACATGATTCTTTTTTACTTTAAGCAGAATTTGGGTCTTCCACTAAAATCAATGTTCCAATACTAGTTATTGGTGCTATTGAGGTGTTTAATTAAAAAAATATTTATGTCAAAAATTGAGAGCATCCATATAAATGGAATATACCCGACAACAATTAACCATCTGCAGCAACATCAAATTAAAAACTTAACATCATTAAATTACATCATATCAAGGTGACTAAGGTAGTATCATAAATAACCATTAGGTAGGTATTCTTTTAAAAATTAGGTCAACAAAGCTTCCCTAACGGCCTCTTAGAAGCACTTTCCACTTTCTTGTTAAAATAAACTTCTATTCCCGTTCTCTCAATTACCTCGGAGTTACCCATAACTTTATTTGAAGTGAAAGGTTGATATCAATGTCAGTTTCTTTATTTTTAGCATTGATATTTCTGGTTCGATTCGAATTAATGAGTGAAATAGAATATGAATGTTTCTATTGTATTGTCACGAATAAACGAAATTTTATAGGGTGTTTTTAATGATTTAATAAATTAAAGATTGTTATAAATTAGATAACACTTAAAACTAAATACAAATATATATTAAAACTACTTGCCTAATTAACTACCAACTAGGGGCGTTGGTAATGGCAGGGACTTTTAAAAGGACACTAGGATGAGTGATAGCGGTCACCCGCTACACCACCCTAACCATTTTCACTCGCTTGCTTGATCTTACTAACTGCTGCCTTACCTGATTACCTTGTTCTTTTATAATGATTCACATAGTGTTCTGTTTCGTAAAATAAACAGTTTGCATATTTAAATTAGAACAAATGTAATTAACGTAATAAAAAACAATTAAAGAAAAATATTATTTTGGAATGATATGAGCACTATATGATAATATCTATTGGATCCTTATTTGTGTAAAATTTGAATCTACTAGCAACATACAACTATATGTATACAATATATCCTACTGTAAGCTACTAAGTATTTTTTGGCTTACGACCAATTTAAGGTAATAGAATATACACTTATATAAGGTGTTTCTGAAATAAGTTCGGAGCTACAAAAGGCACCAACTACGATACATAATACAATAAGAAATCGCATGGTGATAGCGTGTTTAAGGGACAAAAAAAATCGCTTATTACGTATAGCCTTATAACAAACGAGTTCCGGGAACACCAGCAATACACAAACTCATATACATACAAACATACCAAAAAGTTCTGCAGCACACCCATGCAAATCCACCCACAACTGAAAATCAATTATCTGAAAGGGTTGCACTTGCTGTAAATGATAAAGGTGCAACAACTTTTTCCTAAAATTCGTCACACTGTTACATGAGATGAGCCAGTGTTCCACACTAAATGCTTTGAGGGTTGTCTTTTATCAAATCAGCAGTTTCGTCTTCAATAGTGGTGTTATGGTACCTACATTACTGGTTCCTCACAACCTCTGTACTACATTTGAGATGATTCGCAGATTTAGAAATCTTCGTTGGGGTTGTTGGTGGCTGTATGATGAATTCATTTAAAATACTTTAAAAGCACCCAAGCTAATATGAATTTATTTTTAATTATACTTAAAAAGCTCTATAATCGGTCCTTCAGACAAAAGTCACTCGTAATATTTTTTACTACTCTTACAATTTCTTCAACTTGTAGGGAACGGGGGGAGATTTTAGGGATCAGAATTTTTTGTCGATGTCCTGCATATAGTTTACGAGTTGGAAGTCTGAATCGTAAAGTATAACTAAACAAAAAAGTATAACATTAGTAGAACCTTACTATTAAAAAGAATTAACAATATATATTAAGTATATTCATATGTCGGATTGTATTATTGTCTTCAACTCCTCAACGTTAGAAGGGTTTGTTCAATTTAAAACTGAATTAGAGCAACACTCAGGCGGCTAGTTCTATAATTAGCTGTTGGGTGTCTAGCTTTTAAGCCTAAAAATAAAATACAGTCTTTGATTTAATTAACATGTACGTAAGTTTCTGATTTTTTAATAAAATATGAATTTTCCACGGTAAAATTTCGGTAAAGCATAATCATAAAATAAAACACAGAATATTTTCACTACGATTTATTCAACATTCTCGCCACGCGGTGTTATTTACGACAAAAAATTTGTATATACCTACTATTGTGTGTTTTATTTTGTTCCTTCGATTTTGTGGTCGCTTTTCCATGTGATTTAATCTATTTGATATCTCTAAGACATAGTACGCTTTGCCGTATATAAAGATACCAACACTCCTAGTGCCTTTGCTTTGAAAGATAGTTGTGGCCACATAGTGCATAAGACATTTGAAGTGGTCATTTCTTCAAAACTAGACCAAAACTTCGTATTTTATTCAGGAATGTTTGTTCAATTGGAAAAGTTTTTAAATACTTATAATTCTTTGTAGTTATACTTTAGTTTTACGGAAGTCAGAAATTCTTAACCCAGAAACTTTTAGAATAAGCTTCAATAAAAGTCAGGAGACTGTAAAGATGGAGTTGCTTTCTTATTTTTTGAAGAAATATCTCCTATGATGTGTTTCTAGCAAGCATAAAAATAACAAGGCCAACTTTAAGTGATAAAGAGTAGTTCGTTCAGAATTACATATATAAATATTATTCGGGAGCAGTTTTCTTACTGTAGAAAACTGTTAGATAATTCTAAATTATAATACTTACATAAAAATACCCTTTTGGTTTTTGAAACCGGTGTGAAACTATTAGATATGGTATTAAATACCAACAATTATAATATTAAAAATTATTTATAATACTTGGGGATTCTTACGTTAAACACAACCATGTATTTACCTATATCTATGTTATGTCTGTTTTACTACCAAAAACTCTTGGTATCAATGGGTCATACCATCTACAATCATAGCTCCTAGTGAGGTGCAGTGCATGAATGGTGAAGAAAACTGGGTTAAACAAACATATGTACAAATTCGTTTAATTCCGCTTACAGGTTTTCCAGAAAACTTTTTCCGAGTCTTCTCATACATGTTTTGTATATAAAAAAAAAAAAAAAAAAAAAACTTGGGTGTTTCATTCCCACCATGTTGGTGGGCGGGCTGTCCCCCCCGACCTACACTTTTTTGTGCAAAGTCGGAGGGGTAGGGCGGAAGGCCCTCTTCAGCCTCCTTCAGGAATCGTGGGAATGGGTGGGTGGTGGTGTGGGGGAAGAAAGATGAGACGGACGAAATGAAGACAGAAGAAAAGTGAAAGACTATCTGTGGAATATTACTACCCCAGCATTTGCCTAATGGTCCAAGGAAACCACAGAAAAACTTGGACCAGAGTAGTCGGCCCCGGAATCGAACCGGTGACCTCCCGAATGCTAAGCAATGATCTAGACCACTAGACCATGCCGCTCGGTTGTATATAAATGCAAATATATGTTACCTTTGCATGATTCAGCACTCTTTATCCTCAAATACAAACGACACATCCACAATTCGCTTTGATTCCATGATTAATACTTGTTTACTTGCTATTTTAACGTAACTTATTTAATATTGATTTAAAATATTAATAGCAAGTTAAAAAAAAAAATGAAATTAATTGAATTTAACCCTAGACCGGTATCGTACGTGAAATTTACGTATTCGATTACAAATTTTGCTTGCATTACTGTCATCCGCTCGTGCTTTATCTTCTCCCCCCACCTATGCTTGCTCCAGAGCGGCATCGATTGAAACAATACGATGTCATTTTATATTTTACAGTGCAAAAGTGACAATTCACCGTTTTTCGGAACCCTGCACGTAAATTTTACGCATCGATAACAATAAGCTCACTTTATAGCACGATTTTTTTACGTGTCGATACCAATAAGGGCCTACAATGCTAAGGCGTGGTTTATCAGAGGAGTAGCTGATGAAGGCACTATTAGTAGAAAGTAGTGACAGTGAAATCGAAGATGTTACTAGAGCTGTATCCAAGGAGGAAAGCGAGTCTGGAGATAGCGATGTTGATCCAGAATGGTTGCCAAATGAGGATATGGAATCGCAGCTGTTGGGTAGTTTGTCAAAAGTTTGGAATGAAGAAGATTTGGAAATTGAAAATCCGCATATTCCAAAGCGTTTGAAAGCTAGTATGAAAAAAATAGAAGAAAGAGAAACTACGTCAGGATCCCGGATTAGATTAGAGGATGACACAACTTTAGAGGAAATAACAACTGCTCGTGTAAGTTATGTATTTCATGTATTATTTATTGCGTTTTTATTTTTCAGACTAAACCCATTGATGAAGTACATAGCTTTGTGGTTACTGCAGCTAAAGAGAATTTATATGGAAAAAATGGCTACGAATGGTCTTCAAAACCAACCAGCACTGGGAAAGGCAAAACGTCTTAAAAAATATTGTTTATATAAAACCCGGACCTTCGCCGGAATTACGAAATATACTCGATCCAGTACGCGCCTTTCAGATATTTTTTTCGGACGATATTTTGAATACAAAAGTAGAAAACACTAATCAGAAGATTCGCTATGTAAGACAAAAGCACGATAGAAAGTCAGCGGTTGTATCTGAAACAAGTTTGGAAGAACTAAAAGCATTACTTGGATTATATATTTTGGCCGGAGTTTTGAAGGATGATCACTTGGCTGCCGACACCATGTTCAATACTACCTTTTGTGGTACACGATATAAAGCAACAATGAGTCAAAAATGCTTTGAATTTTTGACAGCTTGTTTACGATTTGGTGATACTAATACACGGGAGGAAAGAAGGCAAGAATCTTGATTTGCACCAATAGAGGACATTTGGAATACGTTTCTAGAGGCATGTAGAAGTTCTTACAAACCAGGTTCTTATGTAACTATCGACGAACGGCTTGTAGGATTTTGTGGTCACTGTGCGTTTCGTATGTACATACCGATATGGCCTGAAGCTTGTTTTGTTGTGCGATGTATCCACAAAATACCTAATAGATCCTGCCTTTATATCGGAAAATCAACAATAACAGATGGATTGCCATTAGCAAATTATTATGTTGAAACATTGACAAAAAGAATACACGGAACAAACAGAAATATAACAATGGATAACTGGTTTACCAATATTCCATTGGCTAAGAAATTATTGACCGATCATTACAAACTAAATGTAGTTGGAATATTGAGAAAAAACAAAAAAGAGATTCGAAAGGAATTGACAGAAATAAGTAAGGAAAGAGGAGTAAATACTTCTTTGTTCGCATACAATGAAAAAGCAACCTTAGTATCATACAAGCCTATAAATAATAAACAGGTTATTCTACTATCAACCATGTATGAAACAGGAACTGTGAATGAAACAACGCACAAGCCAGAAATAATGCATACATACAATTCCACCAAGGGTGCCGTTGACACATTTGATCAAATTTGTCAAAACATGAACTGTAACCGCAAAACCAAAAGATGGCCAATATGTATTTTTTACAATTTATTGAACATGGCTTGCATCAATTCATTCGTGATTTACAATCACAACGTCATTTCTCATGGCGGACATCCCATACCAAGAGATAAGAATTTGTACATCAGGTTGACTCAGCCTTGGCAATCTTCACGTTTGGCTCAAAATCCGAGATTTAGCATCCCGTTGAGCACGATGATAGAAGAAGTACTAGGAGAAAGGTAACAACCAGCAGTATAGGAACGCCCAGAGACTCAAAAAGGACGTCGAACTTACTGTCACATGTGTCCATCATCATCGAAAAGAAGCATGACCACGACTTATTGTTTCAAGTGCAATAAACCCATATGTGGTGGTTATCAAAAAAAAATCTGTTTAAGACATATTTATTATTTATTAGTATTTTCATATTTTTCTTGTTTGCTGAACGGATTTTTTGCTCTTTAGACTAGTTCCTTCCACGGTTCCTATCTCGAATCCTATTTTTATTTTCTTTAAAAAAGATTGAAATATATTATTTTTCTATTTTTATAGTTTTTGTATGGTTTTTTTTTTGTTTTTAGTTACAATTACTGTTAACATAATTCTATTTTTGTTTTCACAATAAACTATTTTCACCATAGCCAATTGTGTTTTATTAATTTATGGTTCACAAAAATAGAAAAATTTCAAAAGTAAAATTCACGTATCGATACCAATAACATATCATTGAATATCTATACCGGTCTAAGGTTAAGAAAATGTGCTCGGGCGCCACTTTGTCGAACAAAGAAAAATTATTATGCTCCGGGTAGAGCAGTGGTGGTTCCTGAAAACCTTAACGCTTTGAGAGCTCGAAGCTCTCTTAAAAAAAAAATAACTTGAGGAGTATATTACAAAAAGGTACATTAAAAGAAAACTAACAAAGACAACACAAGCCCAGCCAAAATAAAACGCACCCTGCGCCAACGTAGGGACTTCAGCTGGTTTCCGGGTCTCGAAGGGGACTTTTCAAAATCATATGAGTCCAGACGATAGTTAAAAGGACTTTGTGAACCAACCTTATTATTTTATACCAGAGCCGTCTGCAGGTGTTGATCGGCTTGTATCAGTTTGATCTGGATAAGATTCTGTAGCTAGTCTCTTAACCTGGTTGACCTTCCTCTAGAAATCTTCACCCCGACCCGTAATCTCAGCTTCAGAGTCCGTCTGGGTCCTAATCTAAGTTGGATGGATGGGCTGACAAATAACAGGAACAAAGATGTACAAAAAAATATCCCCTAAAAGTTAATAAATTAATTAAAATATTATAATTTTGGCGACATTGAAGATGTCAAAATAAGGAAAGAAAAGGAAGGATATAGGTGAGTCCACGTCGAGATCAAACAAACCAAGATCATCAGTTTACTCACCAGATACCACAAGAGAACAATTATTTAAAAATCGAAATTACAAAAAAAAAGTGAAATTTGAATTAAATATTGATTTACAAAATTTGCCACAAAGGCCTAAAGGATTCAAAACATAAAACTAAAACACGAGGCAACAAAAAAAATTTTGAAAATAAGTTAGAATTAATAAAAAATACCAATTTTAAAAAGTGCTTCAACAATTAATAACGAATTAATGAAAATTAAGTAAATACTTATTTTGAATAAATTTACGGGAAATATTAAAAAGTATTAAGAGGTTCACACAAAGACTTTCACACAATGTAAGGCACAAAACATAGACCGAAAAACAGACACACACACACGTCTTGTCGGTACCAAGGATAAAAGATAAATAAAACCTCGAGCACCGACCGGAAAAATTCATCGATCCTTCCATCGATCGCGTAGTCCTACGCAAAGGTTGTTACCCTCGATGGTAAGACGGAAGGTCAATCAAAATTAAGACGAAATCAATACAACTGAACCAAGACAAACACAAAATGAATAGAAATAAGTTAAAATTTTCGTAACGGGATTTTTCATAGAAAAAAAAACTATAATAAAATCAAAAACAAAAGAAAAAAAAAGTTCCACCTAATACAAGTACTTCTTTCTATTATTCAAAATGTTTATTTGTATAGAACCTTATTTATGTTTAATGTAGAAACATGAAGTTTATTTTATTTCATTGATTCTATTTTTTCCTTCTACCGATATTTTTATTATTCCATGGAAACTGCAAGATTTCTCAAAAGACACTATTTTTCCCCTACGTAATTTATTGCTAAATATAGCAATACATCTGGTAAGCTTCAATTTCCTCAAAAAGCGGCAGGTCCATTAGGAAGGGATTAAAGATGTAATAGAAGAAATCGAAGGAGAGGATTACAGAAAAAATCCCTCAGTTTCACCTAAATGAGACCTGATAACACACGTAGATCTACGGATCAAGGAAGTGGATTAAACTTTGTCAGAACATTTTCAGATGATTTTGACGTTGAAATGAAATTCTCAGTATAAATACTTACAATATCTATATTTGTTCTTGTTTCGGTATAACTTTATCTGGAGTTGGATAAACTTGTGGATGAAGTACTTGGCTTGCATTAAATGCTTTATGTAGAAAAATATTTTCGAATCTCCTTCGTAAAAAAACCCATTGTTCTGAAAATTAAAAAAGAGATACAGAGTTTTATTTGGATTTATCTAGATTATTTTCAGGAATAACCCATTAGCAGCAATTCTAAAAAGTAAAAAAAAAATAATATCTAAATTTATATATAGCATCTATATATCCATCCGTCTGAACTTGACCCCAATAGACTATTTCTTTTGAAGCTACTTATATAAGAAATATAATTTTTAGCTCAAAATCTGCGAATAAATTGAAAGAACCATTTTGCTGAACACTTCTCAGTCGGTCATATAAAATTTTTGATTCGGTCTATTGAAAGTTTCCGTACATGTGACTAAATAACTTTTTATAATACTTGATATTTAATTATACAAGGCTTTTTTCTGTCTTAGTTCTTAGGTAGTACTAAACTGAAATCATATGGGGTGATGATAGCTAAAGAAATCTTTGTATACTCCTGCTTTGGGTTCAATATTTAAAAATATTGAGCTCAATGCTTGGTTGTTTTGGTCACAGTTGGTAAATTATATTATAAATCGGCGTTTTCAGTATTTGCTGTTTAGATACAGCATATGGAGCATGACATATAAAAATTTCAAATTCCTTACTAGTTTAGTTTTTGAGATAGACCCCGTAACAAGAATAGTCCAGAAGTGACAACTTTGGCGGCCCCTTATTCCGTCATTTTTAAATAAAAATTATATTAGTACTTTACTCGATGAGTTCTAAACAATAACCCCACATGCCAAGGTAAAAATTTTTTTTTGCTGGTTTGGTATATGAGCACATATAATTTTTTTTTGTAATGCAATTACAAATATTCAGTTTTTGGATTTTTTCTTTTACTTGTGTTACATGACATTTGATTCCTTTGCGAGTGTCAAAATATGCGGCATAAAGGGAACATAAACAGCCGTATCTTTTGATTGCGTCGAGTTAGAAGTTTGATATTTTTAGTGCTGAAAACTATTGTAGACCCGAATATTTGGTATTAATTTCAATTTGATACCTCCACGCGTTCCTGAGAAAAGGGTCTTAACAGACTGACAGCCAGACGAGCAACGAAGTGAGGTACGGAACCCTAATTAAAACAGCAATTCTTAAATATCATACCTTGTATGTTTTTTTATGCCCTTTATTTATCCCTTCAACTCATTTGCTCGAAACTATCGTCTTCAGCCAAATGAGAAAATTAGTGTTCTTGATAGTTTCTTTACATCATGGTCTGTTAATATTTTTTTGTCACCGCTATATATACAGATAATTTGCAAAAACTACCATTCCTTGAATATATTCGAGCTTTTACGTAATAAATGCAGAGGGAAGATGTTCCAGAAGAAATGAGCAGAAGAATATTTCTTTGATACCTATAAAAATATATCAGAATGCAGCTGTGACAGCTTTAAAGGAGTGCAATTTAAATAGAAATTATGCAGCGAAGATTCCACCCGAGCGAATTATTCTGTCAGTAAGAACGTGGAGAATCATTTGAAACTGTTTCAAAAGGAACAATTCGTGAAAGAATGCGTAATAAAAACGTGTTATTCCTACTGCAGTTCTGAAAAAGAAAACTTCTCAAGAATTTATCTTAAGAAAAGAATACAAATGAAATGTCTGCAATTATAGAGAATAACTTAATTAACTCTTTCAGAAACTTAAAAATATATCGTTTCAATCGAAAGATCTGCTACTACCTTGTAGTAGTAACAGAGCTTGGAATTTTTCAGTAAATTCAGACAGAAAATGTAGGTATTTTCCTGAATTCATTCCAAAACTACACTAAAATAACTATTTATTGTGAACAATTTAACAAATAACGAAATAATACAGTGTAATCGTTTCACCAAAAAGTTTATTAAATACTTCTCAACAATATCGTTTCTATCGATACGACCATTATCAAGACTATATAAATTGATTAATTGGCCAAAACGAATTCGTAGTGAAGTACTAAATCATTGTTTTGTTGAAACTATTAGATTGTGTTATTTTTGTTAGTTGACTGGACCCTATAATTATTAAAACAGAACACACTACTTTTCGAATTACACTTTAAAATAGATATAGATGTTATAACAAATTACTATTAATGCTATCCATTCTTTCGATGAGCAATTTTATTTGCGTTGTAAATTTCGTTTTGAAGTAAAAATAAACTACCCTTAAAACGTTACTTACTGTTATTCTATCAATGAAATTTTTGGTTAAGTAAGTAATTTAACCGCAGTTTGTTTAGCAGTTAAATAAGTAATATAAATAATGGGCCTGAAGTAGTAGTATTTATATGGGGAAAAAGTTGTATTTAATAAAATTGAAGTCATTAGGAGTCGGTGGTACATTTACTACCTATTTACCATTCTCAATTATATAAATAGTAACAATTATTCAATCATTTTGTGTCAATTTTTTTACGTTGTGAAATAATTATTTAGTGCAAGTATTAGGAAATAATTGGAACTTTGAATAAGAGTATAATGGTCGAAAATTGGTGGAGATGAAACATCCAACAGCTTTTTTTATTATTTTACTATTGTTCACGCTTTATTGATAATGATTGGGATTAATAGGCCTGTTTCAAAAATAGACTAATATTGTAATAAAGTCTTCAGGGTGACAAAAGTCATGACTTGAGCATTTAAAGATAAACAAGCTTTAGGTCAGATTCCCATTTCGGTTTCCGACAAGAATGTTATTGCCTTTTGAAATATCACGATGATCTCACGGGAGGTGCTTTCGATAGTTTTTAAGTTAAATCAAATTGTACGGACAGACACCCAAATCCTATTTATAATTAAATGAGTATTTAAAAAGGAGAAAATGATGAAAACCATTTCGTCTTAAAAAAAAAGGAAAGAAAATTACGGAACGGTTGCAGAAAGCTGCCTTGGGATCATTTATTCGTACTATGTAGTAATTATGCAGCTATTGTTAGTTTTTTAAAATATCATTATAATTAAAAGAAAATAAAATAAAGAAAACTGTAATTTGTAATTTTACAGAGTACCTATTTTATGTGTAAGCACCAAATTAAAAAAAAATAAATGGTGACCTATAATGTGTTTCCAAGACTACGAATATACAATAAGAAAGGTCAGAATTTTCTAGAACATTTGCATTCTGGAATAAAAAAAATTAATCATGTGCAACTTAGTGAAAGAAGTGAAACTTTGGCGATCTCTACACCTTTATAACGAATAAGTAATGTTTGGTGAAAAGAAGAGAGAGTACGAGAATTTTCAGGATTTATGTTTTAAAAATAAAAACACATACATAAACCAAATGTTTTTTGCCTCCGTTTATTTTTCCAAGTGCGTAAGAAACCGTAAACTATCAATGACTATAAGGAATTAAAATTAATACATAATAATACTCACTCTTAAATAAATATTAATTGTTGTTAAATAAACATTTACTGTAATACACTTACTGTAATATAACTGCTATGAGATGCCGGTCACTAACAGCTGACTGTAATGCCAATATGCGCATGTGCGCCTTTCTATTGTCATAGCTTCGCGAGACGAATCGTTACGAAATGTGTCGTTTCATGGCCTTGAGATTTTACTCTCATCGCGCCCAAAGAAGTTTCACTTCAAAAATTCTAGAACAAACCCAGCCGCTATAAACTGCTCTTACCAATTTTGTTCTATTTGCGAAGCAATCAAGGCAAAATCGAAGATAGAATAAGTGATAAAGTAGTAATGAAGTTTAACCTCAATTGTTTCGCGATTTATTTTCCTAGATGCCTTTATAAAGTTAACGTAGTTTAGATTAAGTTATGTAACTGCATTTTCTTAACAGGATGCTAATGAATTTTTGGCAATTGAGTTTGTTAGTATTCCATTAAAAAGAGCGCAAATTTGTTTTGTATTGCTAATATTATTTCCTTTTGTTTCAGGGATCGTACGGGATTGTTAAACTTGCATACAACGAAGAAGACGACACGCATTATGTAAGTGTGCTTTTTTGTATTTTTTTGTGAATATTTTAGGCTAAGGAAAATGATAAATCATTATCGATTTTCGCTTTTGTTCTGAACTTTTCGAAATGCTTTGTAAGCGAAGCAAAAACTCGTCCACCGCCTCCATTAACGAACTTTCGCTGCAAAAACGGTTTTTACTAACTCATATTTCATCGCGCGTGAATTGTTTTGTCATTCATTTCTAGTAACAATAGCGATTTTTTTTATAACTTCATTGATGAAATATATGAAACCACTAACAACAGTGATACCAACTGTGAGTGAATTATACTCCCTCAACTTATGTCACTATTTCTACAGTTACAGGCAAAATATTTATTTTACTTTGACTAATCATTGATTTAGTTAACTTTGGTTTTAAAATTAATTGACTAAATAATTTATTTCAAAAGCGTTAGAATTAGTATCCTATTTGTATATATTATGTAACTATATACATTATGATAAGCGATCGTAACTTAAGTAGCAATTGCAGTTAAGTATACGATTATTTCCAAGAAATCAGGGGCTAATTCCAAGAAAGTAAAGTTTAGGTCGTAATCTAGAGAACTTTCGATAATGTCGTAAACTTTTATTGCTTTCAATATTGCTTCATCAGGCGTTAATACAGCATTCAGTTCTGTCTACATTGTACGTAACACCTATGTATCATACGTATGCTGGGAAGATATTTTTTGCGTTCATTCCTTTCATGGATAACCAGTTGATAAGCTCAATTAAAGGAGCACTGAGCCGTTTATATCCTTATTACAACTATTTGGACATGAACGATGCTGATTTGGTGGACGAAATAAACGAATAGAAATGCTATATTGATATGTGAAATGAAAAATAATGGTAGAAGTAGTTCAGGATCTCATGAACCACAAGGTGTGATTGCGCAGTAATAAAAACTGAGCTCTACACGATTCATTGATTTCTACAATTCCTATTTATTAAAAGCATTGGCTATCATTGTGTACGGTTTTTTACAACTTAAATTAAAATTCATAGTTATAAGAACTAATTCTGGAACTAATAAGATTCAAGACCGTAGTAAAACGAAATGTATTCTGTTTTAACAACATAAAGAAAGTGATGCAATAAAATCAAAAAAAAATTTAATAAAAATCCTATTTTAAGTTAAGACAAAATATTAATAGAACATAATAATTACACATATGTTAGTTCGCATTTTTTTATGTGTGAAGTACCTACATTGTTTTTAATCACTTATATTTCGAAATTTGTTCTGTTTCTTTTACAATTGACTCAAACCAACCTAGCTACTGCCCTAAAAGGGTACTCAACACGTCAAAGCTGTTAGAGGACTGCTATTAAGCAAGCTCTCAACAGACCAACGACCCAAACCAAGGAAGTCTTGCTCTGGGTCCCGAACCATATTGGTATAAAGGAAAGCTTGCAGTCTACCTTACAAAAGCTGGTGCTCAACAACGCCTCAATTGAAATCTTATCAAACAAGGAATTGTAAGATGGGCTGTTTTAGAGATATACAGGAACTGGGAAACATAACTAGGATGTAGGCAGGCAAAAGCCTTAATCTCCCCTACAAACTGTATGGATTGGGAGAAACAAATCCTTAGCCTTAGCAGAAAAAAGGTCAGGACTTTCGTGGAAATCATTACCCATAAGGAAGAACTGCAGTACCATATGAACAAACTGGGTTTATCTATCAGTACTTCCTGTCGCTTCTGTGATGAGGAAGCAAAAAGCGCACATCAAATCTCTTGTAACTGCCCCTTACTTTCTGAACATAGCCGCAATGCTCTAAATGTGGAAGATGTAACCGCTTGTTTTGGGATGCAAGTGGAACATGTAGCTAAAAGACGAAAGCCAAGTAGACCAGTGCTGAAGCTTTTAAAAATAGTAAAAAGTGGACAAAAAATATAGCAGGTTGAAACCCACGGGAAAAGGAAAAGAATATAACAGAAATGAAAGGAAAAATAATTTACGGGCGATCTGAGGTCGGGAAGGGGGTGACTTTTAAGGGTAAAAGACTGTTTTCCTTGATTTCTGGAAAAACTACAAATCTTATGGAAAAAAGTTAAATGACAAAGTTGTAGGTAATAATAAGATCTTTTTTTTTTACGAAATTTGGTGAAAACACCTATTTATGTCCCAAACAAAAAATTGTTGTTCTTAATATTAAAGATGATTTCAAAACGGAAATTTTATCTAAAAAATGTGACCGCTGCTATTTTTTTCAGTAAAAAAGTCGATTTATTAAATTCTAACTACATTTATGTCATAGAAAATCTCATAATATATAAATATACATGTTAATCGTACTATTAAATTCACATACATTATTCTGATTACGTCATTCATTATATTTTTTTCGTTTCTTTGCATTTCCTGAGATATTTTTTTTTTCAACGAAGAAAAAGCCCACCAGTTTTTCAAAAAGCAGATATTTTGACGTGAGAATTTTCGATTGAAAATTAGGATGCTTTTTCGATATTAAGTAAAAATAGGGTGAAAAAATAAATATTTCAAATCAAAAAAATTACAGCGTGTTTGGGACATAAATAGGTAAGTTTTCACCAAATTTCGTGAAAAAAAAATTTTTTTGTAAAAGAAAAATGAAAAACCAAAAAGTTGTTTATTTGATTTTTCACATAAATTTTGAGGTTATGTGAAAAAAGTGCAAATACAAAAGTTGTAGATCTTATTATTACCTACAACCTTGCCATTTAACTTTTTTCCATAAGATTTGTAGTTTTTCCAGAAATCAAGGAAAACCGTCTTTTACCCTTTAAAGTCACCCCCTTCCCGACCTCATATCGCCCGTAAATTATTTTTCCTTTTATTTCTATTTTATTCTCTTCCTTTTCCAATGGGTTTCATCCTACTATAATTTTTTTGGTTTCAAAAATTATTGACCTTGGTCTAAAGGGATTACTCATGCTTTCAGAGGTTTGAGCAAGCCCAAACCCAAAGAAATATAAAAAAAATAATAATATAGCTACCGAAATCGTACTAAGTATTCAAAAACTAAAATAATTGAAGGTTCTTGTGCGAATTTTCCCATACCACCAGTATAGTTATAGCAATGCGCCAAGTTAACAACCAAATAAATGTTTTCTGAATGTACAGTGTGAATGCAATAATGCCCTTTTCTTCATTTCCTGTTTCATGAGCTACTGAAATATCTGTACTCTGTCTGTTTGTATTATTAATCTTCCTAATTGGTCAACATAGCTAATTATCAAGTACCCAACACTTTTAATAGAAAAGGTCTTTTCATTTTCTGTTTAGTTCTGTTCTTACTTTATATTTCCAATAAGTTGCATACTCATTTCTATTAGGCATTTCTTTGAGCATCCTCATATAGCGAAATCGATTTTCTTAGTTGACGAAGACCTCGTCAAACGTTAGTGACAAGTTGCTACAAATGGCATTCATCATCCTATTTAAAAGTTGCTACTAAATTGACTGCTTTTCTGTCCAAAGCGTGCTGATGAGAACAGTAGAATTCAAAATAACGATTCATTTGTGACAAATAAATGAAAAAATATTTAATTAATTCCATAATATATTATAAAACTTAACATATGTTTCGTCTAACTTAGGCTTCTTCAAAAGTATAAGTGTTAAAATGAGTTTCCATGAAGTAAACTTAGATATGGTAAATAATATTCACTTGTAATTTTTTTTTCGTGGAAGAGTGGAATACTGTTCAATTCCTTTCTAATTACGAGGACCTACCAACTGACCATTTAATTAATTCTTTTCAACCATGTCTAACTTTTTTAAAGAGATATGGCCATTGAATTGAGGTCTTTATTGAAAATTGTGTTTTTTATTCATGGTTTTCATTTTTTAACGGAATAAGCCTTTAGAGCAGTAGACAATTGTACTTACCTCATTATACGTAATTATCTAAATTCTACAAGGCCGGGAATGTCCAAGTACATAATCATGTATGTTTTTTCTTTGGGTAATTTTATTTTCATTCTAATTAAAGATAATATAATACATATTATCTAAAAACAAAAACAGATAAACCACCCTTGTGCGTGATGTACTTGACAATCGGTCTTTAACTATGAATATTAATAAGTTCCCATTAGAAATACACATAGCTTATGTACATGGCCTATTAAATGCTTTGAAAGAGAAATATATGTAATGAAATTAATTTTTAATTGTAGAAGTAGGTTATCTATTTTTTATTTTTCATAGAACAAAAATAACCATCTCCAGAACATATTTAGGTAACAAGTAAATACAAATAAATTTTAGGACATTTATATTCCTATTGTATTTATAAGTAAGTCAGGGTAATTACAGTTTCCGTCCACATAAATGTGGTACACATTATGGAGGCCCTTTTGGGTAACTGAACAAACTGTTTTGTACTACTTAAATATAATGGAAAGGGCTCTAAAGCCAACAAAGTGGATTGCGCAATTTTTGACTCAAAGTAGCAAAAATGGTCATTTTCAAAAATGTTTAATTCATTACAAAAAACAACATAGAAGACATTTTTTCTGGAAAATTGCTACCAGCAATGAAAAAGGATTTATTTCGATATTTTGGATAATAAATGACCCTTGGGTTAACTTTAATGAGCTAACGATACCTACAGTAAAGTGTAATTTTTACCTTAAGTCATGCTGCGTTAAGACCTGGTCAACCAGTTGCTAATGATTGCTATCGTAAAGAATGGCAAAGAAAAATGTTTAATAAAATCACATCGCGACAACTCCAAGTCAAAGCTACGTCAGTGGCTCTTGAGTGAGAAATTGTAGGTAGTATATCCGGCAAAGACCTAACTCCAAGTGAACTTTATTGAAGTGAAACTTTTTATGGGACACTATAGGAGTTTTGGCATGAAAGTTAACTCGTAGAGCTAGCAAATCTGTTAAACTCCTTGTATTTTTCTAATTACCATTTACGTAGGCAGAGTGAGAGAGGCAGAAAGAGTTTACGAAGATCCGCACAAAGAGGAGACGCCGAGAATAGTCGCCGGGCATTGATTTTTTTACCTCTGCTACGTGGCTGGGCATCATTGCCTCTATTTGCGGTCTGTGTAAAATAATAAAAAATACAGACACAACATACGTATATACATAGAGATGTTAAATTTGCTCTGTTGGTATATATATCTACTTTAAAGATTTATCTTTTAAATATGTTTTTTAACAGTAATTTAAACTGATCGGCGTTTAAAATGGGGAAGACGCTCGCTGAGAGGCAGTGAGAATATCGGGCTCGCAAAATTAATGTTTTTTTTTCGGATTGAATTCAGTTTTTTTTTTGATAAAATAAAATGTTTAAACAAAAAATGCATTCGTTTTTCCACTTGTCCGTTGAAGTTTCACTTCTACTATGTGTCCCAGCACACATTCCTTTTATTTGCTTTGGAAGATGGAAAATTAATTTTGAAGAAGTGCACAAAGGGGTAGATAAGTTTGTTGCTTCATAAAATCCGTGCATTACTTAAAAGATGGATGAAGATCATTCAAAGCGATGGACATTATTTATTTATAGCTATCCAGGCCGTTTTCCGCATCCCAATCTCCATTGCCTCCTATCCTTCAAAACTTCTTCGTCTAAATTTCTCTTCTGCATTGCCTTTTGTATCTCCAAATTCCAACTTCTTCTCGATCTTCCCCTTTTCTTTCTTTGCGAAGGCTTCCATCTCCAAATTTTCTGTGGTATTCTTTCAATTTTCATCCTTCTCATGTGCCCATACTATAGAAGTTGTTTCCTTTCTATTTTTTTCTACAAGAGGCTCTTCAACTTGCATTCTTCGTCTAATCTTATCATTGGGTACTCAGTCCTCTGATGAATAAATAAACCTATTAATTTCTTTTTACTTTTGAATTGTTTTAAAAGCGCTTATTCTGTTAGTGTTATTATTCCTGGAGTTTCGGTGAAAAAATTCAGCAGTCGTTTTGTTTATTATGTATTACTTGTCTGGCTACAAATTTTACTTGAAAACTTGTTTAGGCCGATAAATTTGATGTTAATTAATTATACAGATTGTGCTGGTACAAAGATGCAAGATATGTATCTTAAGTTTTCTTTGGTCAGTAATTTATTGAAACCGCCTACCAGATGTGAATCGCGATAAAAGCTTGCCATAAATTGCGAAATATTATAGTTAGTATTTACAGTGAACAATATGCTGTCCAATTAGTTTTAGTAGTTCAGATTGATTCACTATGTATAAATCAATCCAAAATGTTCAGCTATCTCTACAAACAACATCTAGTTGATATCTAGCTCCAGTGCCAAAAAACTTTTTATATCGCAGTGCAACGTTAACAGATAAAAATAAATATCTATTCCTTTTTAGATCAAATTTGCGCATTTTTTTGAAAATACTAATTTTTATATACTGCATGTTTTGTTTATACATTACATTTGCCTTCACTGTAGGTCGCAAGCAATGGTTTATTTAGCTGCAATAACGTAGTATGCGATTTTATAGATTCCTGATGAATACTATATGCAGACCTTTTTGCTTTATCGAACTGTAACTTTTAAATGGTACAAAATCTAAAATAAAAATATTTTCCTATGTAATGGAAAAATTAATAAAACGATACAAATAAGCCAATATAGGTAGATACAAAGTGTTTTTTTTTTAATTCATTTTGTCGGTTGTTGTTTGGTCCTTTTAAAATTTTATTACAATTTGTTACAATTCTTCACACATTCGTCAGAAACGTCTTATCCCCTAGCAGGAATTAATAACAGCGTAATATCCACATTTCTCAGAAATACAATTTTAGCAGTAGGGTTATCAAAGTAGGTTACCGTACAAGATAGGAATATCCCACGGTATTTCACTTTTCGAACAGACTTTTGAACAGCTCATATTTCATCGTTTGCTGACCGTTCCTATATCGTGTTCTCAGTTTGATACAAATACCTACAAGAAAAATATAACAGAGCAACGTGTTTATTACTCCCTTACGTTCATTGCAGACGATGAATCATTCTGTGATGTATTGCTCCTCTTATAAGTAATATTTCATACTCATCAACGAAAAGTAGATAATTTTTATCATGTTAAACAACTAAGTACCAGAGTACCTAGGTATTAATTGATCCTTTCGTTATTCTGCGTCCCATGATAATAATAATCTGGCTACGGGACTTGCTGACTTGCACGCACCTGTATTATTTTTTTACCGCCTTTGATTATTTCAAACATTTTCTCGACTTTTTGAAGTGAAACTATAGACGGGCCCGTCGAGGAAATAGACGGTACATCGCGTAGTGAGAGACGACAGCGGCTGAGAGAGAGAAAGGCTGCCGTGGCGAATAGGGGCAACGGCTACATTAAATGGATATAATGCGCAGCCGCGCGGAGAGCGGGTAGTCCGTTAGTCCCGGCGGCGTGTGCTTAGCTCAGCTGTTGGCTTTTTACCTCTGCTCTTCACGTGGCTGGTTATCATTACCTCTATTTGCGGTCTGTGTAAAAAACGTATGAATAAATAGAGTTTGTTATGGAAACAAATTAATAACAATAAAACTTTGCCGACGGTTATTTCTTGAAAGCCACAACAAAAATGAACGACAACGAATGACACGTGTTGATGAAAAAAAAAATACATTCATTAAAAGTTACCTAACCCAACCAAATCGTAATTTTCAGTAAACACATAGTAGAAGTGAAACTTCAACGAACAAGTGGAAAAACGAAAGGCAACGGACAAGTGGAAAACGAATCGCAACGGACAAGTGAAAAAACGAATCGCCACAAATGTTTTACGGGCAGGTTTTCAAATTGGACAAGTACATTAACAATTTTCCCGTAAAACTTCAAGTAAAAATTTTGTTGCGATTCGTTTTTCCACTTATCTGTTGCAATTCATTTTTACACTTGTCCGTTGCGATTCGTTTTTCCACTTGTCCGTTGCGATTAGTTTTTCTACTTGTCCGTTGCTTTTCGTTTTTCCTTGTCCGTTGAAGTTTCACTTCTACTATGTGTCCCAACAAACATTCTTTTTTCTGAAAACTCTTCCCGAATGTTCTAGTACATCTTTCACTGTGTCACAGACGCATGATTTATTACTTTTCAACTACAAGTACAAACGAGCTGACTGATACTGATTCCCTTGTGACATTATTATCCACCAGCCTTCACATCACAACCAGGCGTTAAACTAAATTTACCTCAAAATGCGCAATTCGCACCGGGTGTTTGATTAATCAAGCGTATAGATCAGCTTTTTTGTACAACAAAACCAAGAATGCTATTTACTGTTCAATTTATCTTCTGATAACCTGACTGCAGTTGTCGCGAGCGTTTTAATTCGTTTCGGGCAAATGTTGCACGGTGTGCTGCAGATTTTTCACCGATCGATTCCCGAAAGGTCAAAGCAAAGCTCCACTGTAATGAGAATTACGATTTGCTACCAACAGAATGTCCCTCTACTAATAAGACCAATTACCATTGCGAATATCAAAGAGAAATGCTAATATCAATCCTCAACTTTACTGTTAATGCAAATAGTGGGGCCTGAGCTCTTTTCCTGTACATTAAGTCATCTCGTACCTATTCAGTCTCCCCGTTCTATCATAGACCATTACCTACCGACTTTTTCTCCAATTTGTGTTACTTCGCTTCCTAATTATTTTAATTAGAATTTAAATGCTCAAACCCAGATCCAGTTTAGAAGCCCCATTAAAATAAATACGAGTATATTTACATTGATAAAACAGTTTTCCTGCTTCGTTCTCCAAGGTTCTTACTTTTGCTGAAGGGGAAGGTCCTCTAATCTACAATTGAGTACAAAGCCGAAAAGAAGGGCGAAAAATTATTCTGAATCGTCTTTCAGAAATTGTGAGAATGGGAAAATGTAGATGAGATGACGGACGTAATGAAAACAGAATATTGTGAAAGTTGATCGATGGTTACTAGGGGTGTGCAGATATGGATAAGGTAGCGGGGAATCTCTGACGTAGGTCGAATGAAACGTAGTACACAGATTCAAATGACTTGCATTGATTGGTCGTCAATCGAAATGTGATCTTCTTGGGCGAGCCACCCTATTTCAACAACCATTTATGCTATATAAACAAAAATATCGGAAACATCAACAGCCTTATTAATAGTCAACGATTCAATAGGATGCTAGTAGTCTACTAAGTAGTAGCTGACAAGACGCTACTATATGTATCGTATTAATAGACGTCAGTTAGAATTCTACTAGGACTAGCTAATAGAGTGGTTTGTGTCAAAACAATTTGACAACAGTGCGAAATTGTAACAACTGACTTACTGAACGTGTAAATACCAGTATTTTCAACATTTAACGGCTTAACCTTACTTTTAAGTCAAATTATTTTAACCATTATTGTTAAATACAGTGCAGGGAGGAGTTGTTGGTGTGTTTTATCTTTTACTTATTTTTGTAGTGATGTAGCAGTTATTTATGTACGTTCAATATTCCGATAACAATTAACATCGAATAATCTATCAATTTAAGAAGTTACAAAGACTCAGAATTTGCCATACTTATATAACGCATGTACACCTAATGAAAATGAGAACCACCCCCGCAATGTACAAAATACAACACCAACTCCTCCCAAACAGTGGGACATATCATCAACTGCCCAGAACTAAATAGCCAAAGAAGAATACATAATAATCTTTCCCTATCGATAAAGGACAATTTAAACAACTCAGAGTTGTATAAAAACGTAATGAAGTTCCCGAAAGAAATCAACCTCTAATATTAACCACCTTTATTTTGTCCGGTCTACAAACAGGGATTCATTTCTCTCAATAGGATGTACTTAGGCTAAATAAATGACTAAATTCATTCATTTTTCATTTACGAATCATTATTACCATTAGTAGTATGGATTCGCCGGTCTATGACCTAAAACGCGAAAAGTTCAATACCCCAATTACATTCATTGACATCAAGTTTGCCCTCGTTTTAAGCCAACGTTGACCTTTAAAGTCTAAACTCAATGTTGTCAATAATAAAGGTCAATGAACTAACGCGAAAGAGTTCATACCTCTAATTTACACCATCTGTTATTTTGCCGGTCTGAAAAGGTCAGGGATTCATCTTAAACTCATGACAATAATGTACTTGGGTAAACTAATGACTAGGTTCATTCATTTTAACCTCATTTAAGCGAACATTATTCAAACCATAGATATACATGGTTCACCGGTCATGACCTAAAACGCGAAAAGTTCAATACCCCAATTACTCATTGACATCAAGTTTGACCTCGTTAAGTCAACGATTCCTCTCTCAAACGTCATAGAACAATACACATGGTGTGCAAACTAATAACAGGTCAATGAACCTAAAACGCGAAAAGTTCAATACCCCAATTACGTCATTGACATCAAGTTTGACCTCGATAAGGTCAACGACCTCCTCCCTAAACGTCATAGAACAATAACACATGGTGTGCAAACTAATAACAGGTCAATGAACCTAAACGGAAAGTTCAATACCCAATTACGTCATTGACATCAAGTTTAACCTCGATAAAGGTCAACGACCTCCTCTCTCAAACGTCATAGAACAATAACACATGGTGTGCAAACTAAACAGGTCAATGAACCTAAAACGCGAAAAGTTCAATACCCCAATTACGGTCATTGAATCAAGTTTGACCTCGATAAAGGTCAACAACCTCCTCCTCCGGTCATAGACCGGCGAATCCATACTACTACCATTATTTTATAAATAAAATTTTACTTATTCACACAATTAACATTAAATTATACAAACAAGATATTAATTCAACAGAGTTTGTAATTATTTCATTAAAAACGATTGTTATAATTTTTAAAGAATAACTGCCCATTAAAATAAATAAAAAAGACAAGTACTAGTTTGATTTCTAATTTTTGAATTCAATTTTACAAATCCTTTCCCTTTTCTATCTTATTCTTGTAGTATTCTTTTTAATTTTTGTATTTTGTACTAATAACTCACTTCTTAAAAACCACAGATTAGTTTAGGATTTGTCACTAGAGGTTATCTTTATCATATTTGTACCCCTTTAAACACAGACTACCACTCTACTAACTTTTTTAGTAGCGACTAAGCTTAACAGTCCACTAAGTGTCACTTTCTGATACGATTTTCTTAGTAGGCTCTTTTGTAGCTTCTTAGTAGTCACACTTAGTTTAAAATAAATATTAATAACAATACAAATAAAACACAACAGTTTCAGTTCCAAATTATATTTATTGACCACGATCATCATTTCGCCACACTGTGGCTTCTTCAGGTGGAAGAAATACTAAACTAAGACTGATTACAAAATCACTTACATATATACTAACTATTACTAAACAAAGGAGGGAAAGGGGAAAAAGTTATATTACAAACTAATGTTGTAAATTTAATAATGGCGAATTGTTAACATCAATCTGGTCATTTAAAATTAAACCTTGCTTTTTTTAACTTATTTGTTTCTAAAAATTCTAGTAAGTTCAATTTTGTACTTTTCTTCTCTATGTGTAAAATTTGGAAATTATCATTAAAATTATGAGACTCTTATAACAAATGTTGAGCATACGTTGAATGGGGTGACTTCTTTTTTATAACTTTTTTTGTGTTCGGATATTCTGTCCTTAAAGGCTCTACCAGTCTGGCCAATGTACGCTTTGCCTGATTTAGAGTTCTTATTAGTAGGATCTTTATTGTTTATCAAAACTCTTTCTTAGAGAGTTATTAATCTTAAAAGATATGACTGAATTTGTAAAATTAGATAACTGTTATCCTACGTTGAGAGAATTTTTTTCCTAAATAGGTAATTGAATTATAATTAAGATTCTGAATATTATTGTTAGTGAAAGGATAGACTAAGTTACAAGTTTTTTGAGCTAATTTTTTAAATTTTAAAAAATTTGAGACTAATGAAAAACTATAACCGTTATATTTTCGCAATCAAATAAATTCTATTGAATTCTCTATTATAACACTCTGGAGACATCGGTATTGTTATTAATCTATGTAAACTAGAATTAAAGAAAGCTAATTTATGGGACAACGGGTGACAGGATTTTGCATGGATAACAGTGTCCGTGTGAGAATGTTTATGATAAATAGAAAAAATGTGTGAATTGTTGGAATTCGTTATTGTTAAGTCCAAAAAATTGATAGATTTATTATGTTCTAACTCTAAAGTAAATTTTATTTTAGGATGTAATTTATTTAAAAAATTGAAAAAACTAGATAATTGCCTATCAGTACCAGTAAAGCTAACTAAAATATCGTCAATATAACGATTATCTTGATATTGATGCCAATAAAGACTATTACGTTTGGAAGATATTTTTCTTTTCAAATTTTAACTATCCCACAATGCCTCATAAGGTACTCTACTTTACCCCCATATAACGGTGCAAATACCATTTTATATTTATCTATCCATATATCGTAGAGTTCTTATCGTAATCGAGAAAACAAAATTGTAGATAGGCTTGAGTTTTAAGTACCCCCCAACGCCTCCCTTCGCCAACTTATCTAACATTTGCTCAAATGGTCTAAGGAAACAATCATGAGAAAACCGGGACATTCAAAGACACATTCCTATTTTCGTAAACTAATTTGGAACATAATTATTAAGTATAAAATTGGGCAATTAATAAATACTTACTGCTGCTACTGCGGCAAGCGACTTACGCATATAAATTCGCCTGGTTCATACTTCGTTCAATATTAAGCATGAGCTTTGGTTATATCATGCCTTTCAAATGATATAGTCAATTTATTAATCTCCTTTACTCTCGAACCTCATTAACTGTTTACTGGTTTCCTCTTGAGCATGCCAAGTTCTTCTGTTCATCATTATCTACTTTGACCATTCAATATTATTTTTTACAGTTATTTCCAATAATATTTTGAATTTAACAAGGTATTTTCATTTTTTCGAACTTCAGTGATTAACTAAATCTTACGTAATTCCTATATTTTAGAGATAAGATATTGCCCCAATAACAAACACGTTACCAAAATGCGGACATGAGACTGTCCTTGTTACACTGAAAATGCTTATGAGCGAAACATGTTTACGCTTTTTGGTAACGTGTTTTGGTGTAATTGGAGTATACTTTTAATTTTGTTTATTTCTTTCATCTTAATCTTCCTTTATATATCTTGAGTTTTAGAGTATACTGAACCTAACTTTTGAATTTCTACATTGCTTTTAATAGTAAAATTACCTGTTTGAATCCAAGGGCTACTTGTTTAACGTGACATACGACCTAATAAATAATAAGGTGCCTGTCGATATTGATTTACGCAACACAAATTGTTGGAATCCAACACGTACCATAACTTAAAAGGAGAAACTAAATTCCTGACTTAAACATTGCAATATCAGTTCCTGAAACATCAGGTGCAGTCTTGTCATGTACTTTGAGAAATTTCAGGATCGCACTGTAAATTATATTTGCCGATTGTTACTCGAAATTATGTTCTTACCATATGTTAATGACACAAGTTTTCAGTTGCAACCTACACTTCAGCATTCTGCTAAAGTTCTGATCTGATTACATAATAACATTTGGAACTCTGAGAAAATTATTAATTATACTGATCACAACTCTAATTATATTAGTGGAGTAATTTGACTATTAATAACCAAAAACATACAACAAGCTAAAGCTCCAAAGTTCATCTAAGGTCTACAATCAAAAATGTTAAGCCAACGGAGGATATCATGATCATGATTTTCGGACACAAAACCAGATACAATTTTGTAGATTTAATAATTGCAAATAATAATACGTAGTAAAATACAATTGAATTCCTGGCGAGGCGTCCTCTCATACATTATTCTGTACTTTTATTATGGAATCACTAAAGGGTTAATTAATTAAATTAAATCACCAAATAATTAATATGTAGTGGTGTTACGGAAAATTCGTCTATTACAATTTGCAATTATCAATGTCTATAACAATATTGGATTGTAAGTATATTGTAGGATATTAATTTTATTAGAAAAAGTCGTTACTCAAAAACTATATGTAAAGTAAATACTCTTTCGCCAAATCCTTTTGCAACAGAATGCAAGGTATTCTGAAAACTTTCTCAAAATGAGATAATTTTTATGCTGCAACACTGTACAGAGTGACAGTACTGATGTGAATATGAAGTCACGATCCACATCTGATGCTGATAAGAACATACTATTTGAAGTATCTTAGTTAGTTTTAATCTAAATCACTCGAGTACTACCATAAAGGGCATTTCCATAACTTCAGAAGTTGTAACGACAAGAACGTATACTGGTTAATTTTGTGTTTCTGCGGCAAACTCACTGCTTCATATTGGATACAATAGAAAAGAATCTCCTAGCCCTGAACATATTTCCTATTGGATTTCAAATAAAGTTGAACTTTATGAATGAAAATATTTTCATCTTTCGAAAATGAGGATAAATTGTTTAAAACGTTTTCAACCAGAAAATTTTTTGATGTGAATGTGTCTGATTATACGGGACACTTTCATATTCTTTCAATTTTAATTAATGGTTTATTGCAGAAAAAACTGATCAAATTGGTTCAAAAGTCCCGAGTTCAACTGTAAACGACATCCACAAAAGTTTACCAAATTCGAACTCGAAAAGTAGAAAAGCCTGCATATGTAGTTTACAAAATATCGAGCATGTGGCGTCATCCATGTGTCAGGTCAGAAACGTCGTGTGCTACTGTTGTATAGATATATTATTACATTTAAACTATTGAACTAATAATAGATACAAAATGATAAGGCAAAATAGTAGACATCTACGTTAGAATAAGGACATCCGTTTACCTACTTCCCCTCATTTTCACATTTAATTTACGCAGAAGGTTGGAAGGTAAAAGGAAATGAGAAAAACTTTCTGCGTTCTAACATTCTATTACTGGTACGGTAATCGTTAATAACGGCCGCAAATGCTTATCCTAATTGCACGTTATTAAGACGTAAACTAATGTAAAGTAGATTGGATTTCGGACTTTAATGGATTTCGGGCTGCACGCTGATTACAGGAATGCTTTCCTTATGTTGAATCTAACTATAATTCTCAAAACAGATTGCCTCTCTAATACTGTATAATAACCATTTAGTCATTTACAAAAGCCGTTTCATAAATAAATTAGGAAACTTATTGAAAAAAGTAGTTGTCAAAATATATTTTAGGTAAATTTTCTTTTATGACCATTACAATTAGCCAATCATCTCATTTTTATATTGTTACATATTACATACGGAGTTCGAGGCTTACGGTTCGGATTTAAGTTGGATTATCTATATGGGTGATTATATTCAAACGTTTTGTCGGCAACAACGGCAGACATCATCAGTAGAAAAGCGTTAATACATCGGTGAAGGTTTACTTCGAAATTTCAACAACTGAGTGGAGAACTAAAACAAAAAAAAATTTTGAATGTATCATTCCCACCAATGTTGGTGGGTGGCCTGTCCCTCCGACCAACACTAGTGTAAAGTCGGAAGTAGGGCGGAAAGCCCTCTTTAACACCCTTTAGGAGTCGTGGGAATGGGTGGGTGAGAGAATGTTGAGACGGGCAAAGTAAAGACAGACCAGGGCAACCGGCCCCGGAATTGAACCGGTGACCTACCGACTGATGCTAAGCAATGATCTAGATGACTAGACCATGCCACTCGGTCTGTGCAAAATTGACTCTTCATTAGTATTTATACTGCTACTTAGCTACACCGACCGATGGATCATACAATGGCCTGAGATAGAGAGATTTTAGTCGATAGGTCCGAGGAAATCTTCCTCGGGAATCCGACCCTACCCAGTCGTACGGACTGCTGGGTGTCTATGAAAATTTCCTCTCTTCCACGAAAACAAACAGCTCTGTGTTCAATTGCTGCAGAAATTTCAAATGCAACCAATTAGGTAGTCAACGCAGTTCAATTAGATGTCAGCTACAGTTGCGGAAAAAACGTTTGAACTTAATCATTTATACATACAAACAGCGGCCACTTAGCCCAGATCATAATTGTATAAAATTCACTAATGATGCAGTAGGAGAATTATGAAACATTTTTCACAGTAATAACGAAAAGAAAGTTTGCTTTTATATGTTTCAAAGAGTTTATTAATTTCTAGAATTGTTTCGACGTCTTACGTCTTTTTCAAGAGTACAAAGTCTTAATAACGTGCAATTAGGATAAGCATTTGCGGCCGTTATTAACGATTACCGTACCCGTAATAGAATGTTAGAACGCAGAAAGTTTTTCTCATTTCCTTTTACCTTCCAACCTTCTGCGTAAATTAAATGTGAAAATGAGGGGAAGTAGGTAAACGGATGTCCTTATTCTAACGTAGGTGTCTACTATTTTGCCTTATCATTTTGTATCTATTATTAGTTCAATAGTTTAAATGTAATAATATATCTATACAACAGTAGCACACGACGTTTCTGACCTGACACATGGATGACGCCACATGCTCGATATTTTGTAAACTACATATGCAGGCTTTTCTACTTTTCGAGTTCGAATTTGGTAAACTTTTGTGGATGTCGTTTACAGTTGAACTCGGGACTTTTGAACCAATTTGATCAGTTTTTTCTGCAATAAACCATCAATTAAAATTGAAAGAATATGAGTGTCCCGTATAATCAGACACATTCACATCAAAAAATTTTCTGGTTGAAAACGTTTTTAACAATTTATCTTCATTTTCGAAAAGATGAAAATTTTTCATTCACAAAGTTTAACTTTATTTGAAATATAATAGGAAATATGTTAAATGCTAGGAGATTCTTTTCTATCATATCCAATATGAAGCAGTGAGTTTGCCGCAGAAACACAAAATTAGCCAGTATACGTTCTTGTCGTCACAACTTCTGAATTTATGGGAATGCCTTTTATGGTAGTACTCGAGTGATTTAGATTAATACTAACTTAGATACTTGAAATAGTATGTTCTTATCAGCATCAGATGTGGATCGTGACTTTATACTCTCAACAGTACTGTAACTCTGTACAGTGTTGCAGCATAAAAATTATCTCATTTTGAGAAAGTTTCCAGAATACCTACTCAGCCGTGTTTCATTCTGTTACAAAAGGATTTGGCTAAAGAGTATTTATTTTACATAAGTTTTGAGTAACGACTTTTTCTAATAAAATTAATATTCTACAATGTAGGTAAAATCCAATACTGTTATGGATATTGATAATTGCATATTGTAATAGATAACACCACAACATATTAATTATTTGGTGATTTAATTTAATTAATTAACCCTATAGTGATTCTATAATAAAAGTACAGAATAATGTATGAGAGGACGCCTCGCCAGGAATTCAATTGTATTTTACTACGTATTATTATTTGCAATTATTAAATCTACAAAATTGTATCTGGTTTTGTGTCCGAAAATCATGATCATGATATCCTCCGTTGGCTTAACATTTTTGATTGTAGACCTTAGATGAACTTTGGAGCTTTAGCTTGTTGTATGTTTTTGGTTATTAATAGTCAAATTACTCCATTAATATAATTAGAGTTGTGATCAGTATAATTAATAATTTTCTCAGAGTTCCAAATGTTATTATGTAATCAGATCAGAACTTTAGCAGAATGCTGAAGTGTAGGTTGCAACTGAAAACTTGTGTCATTAACATATGGTAAGAACATAATTTCGAGTAACAATCGGCAAATATAGTTTACAGTGCGATCCTGAAATTTCTCAAAGTACATGACAAGACTGCACCTGATGTTTCAGGAACTGATATTGCAATGTTTAAGTCAGGAATTTAGTTTCTCCTTTTAAGTTATGGTACGTGTTGGATTCCAACAATTTGTGTTGCGTAAATCAATATCGACAGGCACCTTATTATTTATTAGGTCGTATGTCACGTTAAACAAGTAGCCCTTGGATTCAAACAGGTAATTTTACTATTAAAAGCAATGTAGAAATTCAAAAGTTAGGTTCAGTATACTCTAAAACTCAAGATATATAAAGGAAGATTAAGATGAAAGAAATAAACAAAATTAAAAGTATACTCCAATTACACCAAAACACGTTACCAAAAAGCGTAAACATGTTTCGCTCATAAGCATTTTCAGTGTAACAAGGACAGTCTCATGTCCGCATTTTGGTAACGTGTTTGTTATTGGGGCAATATCTTATCTCTA
Source organism: Agrilus mali (assembly GCA_029378335.1). NCBI lineage: Eukaryota > Metazoa > Arthropoda > Insecta > Coleoptera > Buprestidae > Agrilus > Agrilus mali. The sequence goes on from CM055662.1 coordinate 10,608,626, forward strand.
AAATATAGGAATTACGTAAGATTTAGTTAATCACTGAAGTTCGAAAAAATGAAAATACCTTGTTAAATTCAAAATATTATTGGAAATAACTGTAAAAAATAATATTGAATGGTCAAAGTAGATAATGATGAACAGAAGAACTTGGCATGCTCAAGAGGAAACCAGTAAACAGTTAATGAGGTTCGAGAGTAAAGGAGATTAATAAATTGACTATATCATTTGAAAGGCATGATATAACCAAAGCTCATGCTTAATATTGAACGAAGTATGAACCAGGCGAATTTATATGCGTAAGTCGCTTGCCGCAGTAGCAGCAGTAAGTATTTATTAATTGCCCAATTTTATACTTAATAATTATGTTCCAAATTAGTTTACGAAAATAGGAATGTGTCTTTGAATGTCCCGGTTTTCTCATGATTGTTTCCTTAGACCATTTGAGCAAATGTTAGATAAGTTGGCGAAGGGAGGCGTTGGGGGGTACTTAAAACTCAAGCCTATCTACAATTTTGTTTTCTCGATTACGATAAGAACTCTACGATATATGGATAGATAAATATAAAATGGTATTTGCACCGTTATATGGGGGTAAAGTAGAGTACCTTATGAGGCATTGTGGGATAGTTAAAATTTGAAAAGAAAAATATCTTCCAAACGTAATAGTCTTTATTGGCATCAATATCAAGATAATCGTTATATTGACGATATTTTAGTTAGCTTTACTGGTACTGATAGGCAATTATCTAGTTTTTTCAATTTTTTAAATAAATTACATCCTAAAATAAAATTTACTTTAGAGTTAGAACATAATAAATCTATCAATTTTTTGGACTTAACAATAACGAATTCCAACAATTCACACATTTTTTCTATTTATCATAAACATTCTCACACGGACACTGTTATCCATGCAAAATCCTGTCACCCGTTGTCCCATAAATTAGCTTTCTTTAATTCTAGTTTACATAGATTAATAACAATACCGATGTCTCCAGAGTGTTATAATAGAGAATTCAATAGAATTTATTTGATTGCGAGATATAACGGTTATAGTTTTTCAGTAGTCTCAAATTTGTTAAATAAAAAATTAGCTCAAAAAACTCGTAACTTAGTCTATCCTTTCACTAACAATAATATTCATAATCTTAATTATAATTCAATTACCTAGCCCAGATCATAATTCTATAAAATTCACTAATGATGCAGTAGGAGAATTATGAAACATTTTTAACAGTAATAACGAAAAGAAAGTTTGCTTTTATATGTTTCAAAGAGTTTATTAATTTCTACAATTGTTTCGACGTCTTACGTCTTTTAAGTATACATTGTACTCTTGAAAAAGACGTAAGACGTCGAAACAATTGTAGAAATTAATAAACTCTTTGAAACATATAAAAGCAAACTTTCTTTTCGTTATTAGTCTATAAAATTCTATAGAAAATCTTCTACTTCACTAATAGTAAACAAAAACAATCTTAACATTAATGTGTATGTGTCACACAAAAATTTAACTTCTTCCTTTTATTAATCTAAAGTACTAAATATAATAACGTGTTGCTATTTGCATCCCTTTTATCATTAAGACAAAAGCAAACGTTCTCTACATAAGCAATGCTTAATGTTTAGTACGTGGCATGGTGGCGTTTGCAGGAACGATTTACAAAGCACAGTTAATTGCTCTCTCTGCATTAGTGGTAGTTGTAGACATCTCGTTCCATAAGAGCCTACGCTTTCATTGCAACTTCAGAGAATTGTATGCAAGTCGAATATTGCATCTCCTAAATAGACACTTAACCAGGCGTTTCTGTTGTGTTTATAGTAATACGAATATTTGTTTTATTCGCTTTGTTCTGATGAATAAATCAGTATGGAGCCATTATTAGTCAAATGAACACAGGAATGCAATTATAACTCTACAAGATAGAAGCTGGATAATTAGGTATACTATGGTTTTGCATTGATCATAACCCTGTTTCTGTTCGACAAATGAAGAACAAAGCTTGCTTTATTATTAAACATTGCTCCTCTTAGATAGTAATGGGGAACTAAATCATAGAACAAACTCACTTTAATCCCAAAAAGCAAAGTAATACTTTTTATTCTTATCGCTTACAATTCCTACATAGCAATGCTGCTGGGCCTACATTGTAGTGAAAGCTGGAAAATAAGGAGGAATAAACTCTTAAACCTCCTTTTAGAAATCGTGGAATAAGCTGTCTGACTGTGTTGTTGTTGGAAGAGACAGAAGAAACAGACAAATTGAAGAAAGGAAGGAAGTGAAGTTTAAGGGAATCCCATAAAAACTTCATTTAGGGCTAACTTATCCGCTGGATCATGCCGGTTTCGTTCCAAAGCGATTTAAAACATCTAATGTATTAGTAACTATCAGTAGTATATTGAAAAGTTTTATCCATTTACAACAAATCAGTCAAATTACCTTAGCTTAGCCCACGAAAAGTTAGCGGATTTCTATTAGGTTGTACCCTGAAATAATAGAAAACTCTAAATAAGCAGAAGTTTCGATAATATTCTAGAATGTTCTAGAACGTTTCAGAATGTTCTATAATTTTCCAGAAAGAATATTATAAAATCGTATAGTTACCACAAAAAAAAATACTAGTAGCGTAGTAAATTCTATATTGTTCAAGAGAATTGTGAAATTTTCTGGAACGTTTAAAAATTTCTAGGTTAGAGAACCTTCTGTAGGATTCCATAATATTCTCCAAACATCAGGAAATTTCTAGAACATTCTCGGACCTCCTAGATCATTCTAGAATTCTAAAATCGTCTCGAATCTTAAGGGAAATTCTAGACCATTCTGGAAAATTTCATTTCGTTCTCACAGATTAAGGTGAACAACGCACGAGCCGCTAACCGCGGCGGATGGCGGTCGCGCGGATGTTAATTTGTAGAGGATGAATATGGTGAACAACGCACGAGCCGCTAACCGCGGCGGATGGCGGTCGCGCGGATGTTAATTTGTAGAGGAATATATGATTGGCAACGCACTGGCATCCGCGTAACCGCGCGGATGAGCGGACGCTAGCATCGGACGCGGTGCACGCGGAGACCGCACGTAGTTGCGGGTGCTGACTTGTTCAAACTTTGTAGAGAGACTACGCACGACACCGCAAGTTCGCGCGGTTTAAATTAATTTCAAGAGTATTTTATTATTTTTCACGTCGTATAATAAAAATAGACTTTGATACTGAAAATTATATTTATGAAATTGAAAATTGTCCACCATTGTGGAATATGAAAAGTAAGGAGTATAGCGATCGAATATTAAAAATCAAAATGTGGGAAGAGATAGTTGATATCTTTGTTTGCAATGACGTTTCATTCGTCTTTTCGAAATAATAAATTGGTACAAAAGCCAAATGGCTACACATCCTACCGTGGACACTTTCATGACTGCTACTATCCGCGGCGATTTCCGCAAAAGCAATCCGCGCTTTCCCGCGGAACCGCTTTACCGCCATCCGCCGCGGTTAGCGGCTCGTGCGTTGTTACCCTAAGTTCTTTTGGGTGATAGAAAACTAAAATATAACATTACCCTCAGGGGGCTGGGAGTTCTGGTGCGGAGCTTTAGCGGCACGCACCTTGCACACTTACTTTTACAATATATATTGATTAAGGATTCAAAATTTTTTCATAATTCAATTAAATTTATAGGAAACTTGATTTTAATAGGCATATATTTGCATTTAAATAGAAGAACTTATGTAGGCCAAGTAAATATATATATATATATATATATATATATATATAATCCCATTTTTTCTGTACTACAATAAAAAAGGCGTATGTAGGGATTTCAAAAATCCCTTGATTTCCTTTGACACATTTCGTCAACATTACTTCAACCATCGCTATTATATGAAAACAGACATATTATTTGTATACTATGCAGCATATTAAACTAACTTGGTATTTATCTTCTAGTGTTAAATTTTAAGAAGCGTTCCTAATTCGATTTTCGCCTATCTTGAAGTAAGAAGAGTTTTTTAAACTTCGTCCTCGATGCTATCAACTATAATTTAGACCTATTATGTCCTCTTAATAACAAACGTTACTCCCATATGTTGAAATCCATTTACGGTTCCATTTGAGAGAAAATCGATGTAGTGCAAAAACCGCCATTTGCCGCCATGTGACACTTTGTAAGACTACTCCAGGGGTTGAAGATGTCTCATAAATACGTCCAGCTGACGTATGTTATTTGAACGAAATGATATTCTGCTCCGATAAAAAAAGTCTCGATGAGTTAAATGAGGTGTTGAGTATCGACCAAGTTATCGCATGTTTTTTATGTCCATATATGGATATCTGAAATAATTTTAGGAAAATCTTTTTTAAAAACATTTGGGTGTGGCTTGACTATTTTGGGCGTATAGAAAGTTTAAATCGTTTTAAATATTGTATCTAAAGAGGCTTCGAAGGAGGAATAGTCAATAATTAATTTTGTACAAAATACATCTACAAAACAAACCAAACTAAACGAAGATTACCTTACAATAAAACACAAGACTTGAGATTTTCACAATGCTTTATTAATAATAGTTACAATTGTTTCGCCAAACATTGGCTTCATCAGACTTCGAGTACTTACTACTAAAGATAGTGTACAACGTAGGTGTTTATATAAAATAAATATTAGGGGTGGTGGTGCTATTAGAACAATTTGAGAAGAGAGGAGTTATTACATTCTGTTTAGTCGTTTAATAAATTTTCCAGTTTTTTGTATTTTGAGACCATCTTATGTAACTTCTTTAGTAAAATTTTCACATTTCCTAAATGCCGTATTACTCACAGCCTATAGGTAGGAAACCATCATCTGTTTATCAAATTCAAATTTTACTTCAAGATAAAAAATCAATAAAGCGTTTTCCGCATATTTATACCATGCAATCAGGGCGATACGGTACACGTGAAACGTTTTAGTTCCTGTGAGACTTCATTCAAGCGTTCCAATTAAATTGACGGGTGCTGCATGCTAGGAGAAAATTTATGGACACTTAAAATTTTATGCCTGAGCATAACGGAAATCCCCCTTTCCCACTCACTATGAGAAATGTAGGTCGCTAGTGGAGATACGTACGTACCTACATGTAAATAGGTTTGCACGTATGTGTGTAAGTACTAGTAACTCTAGATTGAAAGCGGAAATGGATGTGAAAAATCCGTAGCAATAGCAATACTTACAGAAATTGAAAACATTTTAAACGAAAAATCTTTTTCCAAGCTTACAGGATGTAACATGTAGTACACGGTTACTGTAATTCTTCCGTTTATTGCAATCAAACAATCGCATGTCGAGCTGGAAATTGTAAATATTAAAATCCATCCGGTTTTACAAATTGCAATTTGCTGTTGGTACATACAACAACACAAAAGTAAATATTCCATTTGATTTCCTAATATTTTCAGATACGTGCCTCGCAAATGTTTTTTTTTTACAAGAGCCACAAACATTTTTTTTGTTTAGAATGGGACAATTGTGACAAATAAATGACGTAGTAAAAATTTATAAAATCAATAAATTAAGGACTTTGTAGATTCGTATTTCGTTCAAACGATTATTGTAACATAATATCCGCATATGACTTAAATAAAGGAAGAAAGGGCAAACGTAACTCGCATGTTGTGCTCACGTTGTGTTTTGTGATATAAATTACTACGGACACCATAATTTGGTGCCTAAGATTGCTTAGGAACCAGTGAATAAAATTGAAAATTTTGGGAAAAGTTTTTTATTTTATTTTTAAGATACAGAAGGTTGTGCTTACTTACGACTGTAAAAATAGAAGTTAAATTAAAGAAGAGTTTTACAGGTAAAAATAATTGTAACTATTGGTAACCAAGTGTTTTCCGGAAAATATGAGGAACATTTGACTACAAATTTTCATTGGAAACATAACTTTTAGTTAAGTGTACGTATTGAGATTATATTACAACTAGAAAGAATTACCATTAATATTTTAATTCAATCTAATTAATATTTTGATGTGAAACATCTATAGGCGCGGGTAAATCGGATTGTTGGCGTGGCGATCGTGGCAATCTTCCCACTCGGTTCGACGGTGTCGTTTACTATAGTAAACTAGAAGATGGAAGAACGAACAAAAGAGCTCAAACCCCAATTTACAAATGTATAAACTTTCAAAACTATCTAGTAGACAATTATTCCTAACTTCCTTAACTATTTTAAGATTATTAATATTAATATTATGTTTTTCAGTAAGAATACGTTGGGCAACACTAGACTTTTCGGCTCTACCAAACCGTGCATAAGCTAAATGCTCTTTGAACCTAGTTTGGATCGAGCGTCTAGTTTGTCCAATATATTTTTTACTACAGTCATTACAAATAATTTCACATATCCCCGACTTTTCTAAGAAAGGAATTTTATCCTTAGGGTTACCGAGGAGAGTTAGAAGGGAGTTACCACTTGAACTGTAGTCAATGCGAAGACCAAGTTTACGAAAAATGCCTTCGAAACCTCGAGTAAATCTTGGATCGTATGGCATAGTAATAAACTTGGTCTTACTGGTGTCTGTTTGAAAAGTCGAAGTTCTTGAAACAGAATTCTTAAATTAAATCGTATTAACTAATTTATCAATGATGTTACAATTATTGTAACCATTGTCAATCGCAATTTTTTTAATTGTACAGAGTTCCTTGTGATATCTACTTTTACTAAGAGGAAAACTAAGCAATCTATGTACAAGGAAATTAAAACTAGCCATTGTATGTTGAACGCAATGATTAGAGTCGTTGGTTATAAATCTAGAGGTATTAGTGGGTCTCTATAGATATCAAATTCTACAGAATTCCCATTTCTTATAACCAGCGTATCTAAAAATGGTAGCTTGCCATCTTTCTCCAATTCAACCGTAAATTTGACCGAAGGGAAACGTAAATTTAAAACATCAAGAAAGTCTTAGAGACTTCTGGAGCTCAAATCGAAGATAGCGAAAATGTCGTCCACATATCTAAGCCATATTCGAGGAAAAAACTTTAGGTGGCTGAGGTCACTTTCAAAACGACTCATGAATAGATCGGCTATGAAGGGTGATAAGGAATTCCCCATAGCTGTTTCTTCTTTCTGTTCGATGAAGCAACCGTTTATTTGAAAACAATTTTGCCGCATGCATATTGAAGTTAGAGTAATGTACTCAGCTACAAAGTCATCGGAGAAACCATTTTCTTTAGGTAAATCCTCTAAATATATCAAAGTAAGCGGAACTAGCACACTTGGAAAAAGGGAACAAATATCAAATGAAACAATAACCTCACTGTCTTTTAGCTTAATATGTTTGACTTTGTTTATGAATTCAATTGAATTCTTAACAGAAAAACTAGGTGGTTTAATTGGGAGGTTGTTGAATTCATTTGTCAACCACTTAGCTAGCTTATAAGTCGGTGAACCAATTGCAGAGACAATTGGTCGCACTGACCTACCTGGTTCATGTAGCTTGGGCAAACAGTACTGTTGGACCTGAAAGTGCTTCGGACAACTAAAGTGTCGTGTTTTGGCGTTGGGGTTTGAGCTATTTTGTTCGTTCTACAACAGCCGCCAAAGTTTTTCCAGTCTTCATTTTTAGAAGATGAAAGTGAATTCATTTATGATTGTTGTGTATAATTAACCTAATAAAAAAATGAATGATATTTCATTTTTACATGAGAAATTATTTCCGTACAGTCACAGAGGTTCAATAATTTTTAAAACCAATAAAGATAAACTACCATTGATTTTAGCTGGAGATTTCAATGTAAATTTTGCTAAAGATGAATCAATGCCATTAATCACGTTCCTCCAAAAAGAATTTCAATTGCAAATTAACAACAATTCAAGAGAACCTACTACCAGATATGCAACAACAATAGATGCTGTATTTATTAGATGTCTGATAATGTTATGCCCAATACTTCAGTTATCCTCAACCAAGACTGTATTATGTATTTTATATTAACTCGCTCATTAGGAGTTACTTTGACTTGGTTACTTTCTCAAGACCGTCCATTGCACGCTAATGAGATCTAATTGTACCAAAATAGTGATTCGCATTTAGTAGTAGTAGAAAAATGAAAATATTCTTATAATTATTATGACTACAATTATTTCAGCAAATACCATTACAAAAACTGTTTAAAAATACTCCGATAAATATAACTAGTCAATAATTTAAGTCTACCGAATAATTTTGTTTGCGATCCATTTACTTTGGATTTTTTTGAATACAGTTAAATGAAACTTCTGATAAATTACTTATTAATTAAATTCCTCACTGTAAATACGTAAAATATACTTTTTTTAAACTCTAAATAGTATTAAGAAAAATCATAGTGTGGCAGTATATTCACCCCAAAGATTTTAAGCAAATGTTCTGTTTATAAAAAGAAAATTAGTCTGCGATGTATTGAATACGTGTTGGTCTGATTAATAAAACTATGCTCCTGGCAAAATCGCACCTAACATCTATTTATAGATTATAATTAAAATGTCAGCTTATAATATAGGGTACCATTCTTATACTTATTTGAAGTAAAGTGGACGATCATTTGCTAGCAGTCACGTACACTCCATTACTCTCGATCAAACACACCCCTTCAAATAATTGAGATCTAAATGATAATCGTAGGCTTGAGTTCTACAATATTATTGAGAATTTTCATCATTTTAATTATTTAATAAATTTCACACTACTGTTAAAATTAAGAGAAGCGTTAATTTCTTTTACTCTATTATTTATCTTAAAATTTTCTATTCACCTAACACAAATTAAGAACAAAAAATTTCGTATCTAATAGTACGAACTAACATCACTTTTACGTATGTACCTACAAATATATAAAAATTAATTGATTGATTGATATTACCTACTCAGGACTAAATACATTGTACGGGACCTTTATGGCAAATAATTCTTGTATCTTGCAGTTAAGACTGTTATCCAAAACATTAAACAAAAGCCACAAGTTATTGCTAGATAAATGTAAGTGTAACCACAACGAAAAATTTTTAAATTAAAAATGGAGATGAATAAAAAAAGAACAAGAACAAATTTTTCGAAAAAAGAGCAAACATTCGACTTACTATTAGAAAATTACCACAATCACCTATATAAACTAAATCAATCATGTGTGAGAAGTCAGGGAAATCACATTAAACATACAGAAATTACGGTTCACATATCTAATACTGTCATCAATAATGATAATCACATATTCCAAGTTGCTTCTAGTTTCTTGAAGATAATCAACGCCAAACCAGTGAAACTTTAATGTTGAATAACTCTAAGTTCAGAAAGATTTAGTTTCCCGCTTGTTGTGATGTTGTCAACAAGGATAAAGTTCAAAAGCTCGATATTCATTTTGACTAATTCCGAGTACAAGATAATACACTTCATTACCCTTTGAAAATACAAAGATACTCTTTAATTCTACCTAAGTAATATACATTTATAGTCACAATATAAACAAAGGAGGATTTTGCGCGCAGTACGGAACATAAACGTTAAAAACAGGAACGAAAGTTGCGCGCACAATTTGCAATAATTATCAATATCAGCTGTACCCTTTTCCTATAATTATCTTAATTGTTTTTATTAATTTTACGCCTCTGTTCGTTGAATTGTTAGTCTAACCTCCTGGCTGTACTGTAAATTTCTCTGAAACACACAAAGTATAGCTTAAAATTCCTTAACAATCCTGTCTCCTCAATTTTAACCTTTTTTACAAAAATTTCTTTAAAAACATTCCTGTAACGGTGTAGATATGTTTTTCGCAAGAATCCTGAAACAGTATAAATACTTATATTTCTTTGAACTACTTGTCAGGAGTTGTCCTATTTTATTTATGCCTATACTTACGATGAAATATATAGCGTTCAAAGCACTATATGCTCTAGTGAGCAATCTCGGCAAAAGGGCTCCTTTTTCGTTTTTCTTAAACGACACGAAAATTCTCGAGAAATATCCCTTCCGTGATTGCTTCAGTTCCTACTAACGTTGAACACGAAAAATTTACGACTTAAAGTAAGGAGGCAGAGATTAAAAATGTTTTCCTCTCTTGCTTTATCGCTACAGTTTTATTGATACAGAAAGTTCATTGTTTTCTAAATGCAGAATACCCACCAAGCCATTAAATTTTATTTTAAAAGATGAAATATGATGCAAATTTCTTTAAAACGTATTTTATACAATTGTGCGTGTAGAAACCAAAAAATACCAGAAATAAATTAAGTTTTCTCTATAGGCACCGAGATAAGTTAGTTTTCAAATATTGATTATTATCCCCGAACGAAAAAAACTAGATTTATGTTTTTAAAAATATTATAATGAATAACGTAATCAGTATAAAGTATGTGAATTCAATAGTACGATTTACATGTATATTTATATATTATGAGATTTTCTATGAGATAAATGTAATAATTAGAATTTAATAAATCAACTTTTTTACTGAAAAAATTGCAGCGGTCACATTTTTTAGATAAAATTCCCTTCGTTTTTTTGAATTTCCTGAGAAAACTTTCCATAGTAATGTATATATTTTTTTCACACCATCAGAAAGTAGAAATTTCAACGAAGATAAATCCCACCAACATTTTTTAAAAAGCTAATCTTCTGACGTGAGAATTTTCGATTGAAAATATAAATACATAAACAGGTGTTTTCACCAAATTTCGTGAAAAAAAAAATTTTTTTTAAAAGAAAAATAAAAAAACAAAAAGTTGGGTATTTGAATTTTTCACACAAATTATGAGGTGATGCGACTAAAGTGTAAAAACAAAAGTTATAGATCTTTTTATTACCTACAACTTTGCCAGTAAACTTTCTTCCACAAGACTTGTAGTTTTTCCGGAAATCAAAGAAAACGGTTTTTTACCCTTAAAAACTCACCCCTTCCCCTTCCCGACCTCAAATCGCCCGTAAATTATTTTTCCTTTCATTTCTGTTATATTCTCTTCCTTTTCCAATGGGTTTCATCCTACTATAATTTTTATTGGTTTCAAAAATTATCGACCCTGGTCTATATTGCTAATCTAAATATATATATAATGCTAATGTTCGTAGGTACGTAAAGGCAGGGTTTTCTCTTTCTCTACTTACTCCAATCAACTTCCTGTTGGGGTGGTAAATACCCCTTAGTCTCCAGGTGAGAGTAAGGGACTTTGGTCGCGGTAGGTGAAAGTGGGTGGTTGTAGGTGGCAGAAAGGTGAAAAGAAGTATTTCTGTCCTTTTTTAAGTCATAAAGACTTCCGGAAAGATCTCACAATTTCTGAAATGATCTAAAAAATTCTAAAATGAGCGCAAACTGTGATTATCGACTTAGAATTTTCGAGAAAGTTCTAAAAATTTCTTGAATGATCAAGAAAGTTTCAAAAGGTGTACATCTACGTTTCAAAGTGATGTACATCTAAATATTCCTGAGTGATCTGGTACTAGGAATTTCGATGATATATAAATCAACAGTCAGTGACTTTTTGTCTATTAAATTGTGTTTGCAGTCGAGTGAAGATAAATTGGAAACAAGAGCGAACAGTGACCAAAAAAGTTGAAATGTTTAATACCCGAATAAGTCTCAATATCTACGTTATCTATGATATAAATCTATAATATCTGCGTTAAAAAATAGATACATACATATTTTTATACTATTAAACATGTGATGTATTTTAACCCGAGCAACGCCGGATTTCACTGCCAGTATACAATTAAAATAGGTTCCTTGGATACACGTAATTTATTTTTCTTATTGATTTTTGTCAAAATAAACAAGGTTATTGAGAACGAACTTGGGTTTGGAAATTACAAACGAACTTCATAAATAACTCATTTATACACTTACCTTATAATTATCTATATCATACAAACTGTCAAAAAATATTGCTTCTTCCCAATACATCTTTTTTTGTAATGTTCCTACAATAAATCATCATTCATCATGTTTTATTATCCATAGGTACAAATTGAAGATCTATTGGCGATTATCCTTTGAAACATAAAATTGATAATTAATTTATTAAGTAGAGTTTTCTTGCGTAAATAACAGCTAAGCGGACGAAACAGTGAAACTCGCTTCATGCCTCAAAGTTTTTCAATTTATTTAAGTACCGCTTGACTGAAATGTAATTTAAATTAAATTCTTTGACGCATCAAAATCCATGACAAAGTTACATTTAAAATAATAAACACATGCATATTTTATAAACACCAGTATTTTAACATATTTTACTAATTCATCATTCTGAGTTTTAGAAGTAATAAATTATTAATAATAAATCCAATCTGTAGCAGAAAACATTGATTTATTAAAGTATATATCCTTAATCAATTAAGGACATACTTTGTGAGTTGTAGTCGTATATTTTGTATTAAAAAGATGTTGCTATTATCTAATTTTTCGAAGTCTCCCTTATTTAAAACTACCAACAGCAAGCAAATATATGCAATTTATTATTCTACATTCTCCCTAGTACCCTGGTTGATGCTGGTGGACGAGCGTAGAGCATAATTCAGTTTTCAAATGGAAAGTAATTAAGAAATTGGTTTGGATTAACATTCATTGTAGAATGTTTATTGTCAAATTAAGAAGAAAGAGGGCAGACATTTTTACGTATGACCAATTGTTAAAGAAAAAAATTAAAATTAAGTAAATTAGTTTTAAAATTTTTTTATCCATACATTAAATTAAATTAAAAGTTATCTACCATGATATCTTATTGAAAAGGAATGATTCTGCTTCCCGAAGCATTTCCTTAGATTTAGAACATTCCTGCTCGTTCAAAAAGGGACGTATGATCACATTAATCTTAAATTGATTATATCACATGCTTAAGTAATTTAGCTTTCCAATTAAGCACTAGTATAAAAAACGTGATACATTAACAATAACATAGGTATATACTAAATAGTTCGGTTGTTTGACGTAATAACTAATAAGAAATTGTCTAAAAAAACTTCTATTAATGTGAATGAATATGTCCCCCCCCCCAACCTCTATTTCTATCTATCAACATCTTTTTCTGATATATTATCCAGTTCAAGTGTGACTTGGAAACTAGACCCAAAAAGCTGAAGTAGGAAGTTGACAATTCATTAGAACCAATCCAGACTTTACTCCCACCTGCACCGAAAAAACTTTTCAATACAATTTGTTGGAATTGCAAATAGGACCACAATAGATAGTGAAATAGGCCTTCCGGGGATACCACGTTATAAAAATGCGCTTAGTACCTATGTACACTACCTCACTGCTTGCATGGAATCGTGTGTGTAGGTATCTATTTATTATGGAGAACACACCTTTTTGAATCACTGTTCCCACAAATGGCAAGTCTTATGAAAAAAATGTAATAATAATTTATATAGATAATTACATAATTTACAATTTTTGTTTGACCTATTTTTATGATGAAACTTACCGTTTGGCGAAAAAATACAAAAAACTCATATTCGCAAACTTCGACCTTTAATCATTTTTGATGTGAAACATCTATAGCCACGGGTTAAACTGATCGTTGGCATGGCAACGCGTGGCTATGCGTGGTGATTCATTTCGCGACGTTCGCCACGCTAGCTATACGATGGTGTATATATATATATATACAGTCTATGGGTAGTAGTGTGTACGGTGTTGCGACGCATACCGTGATGACGCGTTGCAACGTTGTACGATGGTATATATATATATATATATATATATATATATATATATATATATATTATATACAGTCTATGCGAAGTAGTGTTCGATTCACTTCCTACTCACAATCAGCTTAGTGGTGTTGTTTTGTAGTACACATAACCTGTGTTTTACTTAAATTAAAAACTTCAGTTATCATCTACCAATTGTCACATTAATCCGTCAGAAGTAATATCGAGTGTTACAATTAGGTACTGGTCACTGAGTAAAAGAATTAAATAAATGGTCGCAACTTGAAATAAATTTTTGAATTAAAAATTTTTGTATTTAATGAAAATAAACGTTAAATGAATAAACAAACCGTGATCATTTTATTTCATTCGATGTTTCACATCTTCCAGGCGTCCCTTGACGACTCACAATATTTTTTTTGCAGATGTGGGACCGATGGAGATTTTTCACATTTCATTTATAATTGTGTTCCCAACATTCGTACCAATTTTCAACTGTATGCGAATTATTGCAAGCTTATCCCTATTTTTGAGCTATTTTGACCGAGCTATAAATTCAATAAAAAATCATTTTCGAAACAACTTTTTATGACATTTCAGCTCATTGAAAACGCGACGTATGGTCACCTTCATTACAAATTGATTAAAATATTTCATGCTTAAGTAATTTAGCTTTCCGAATAAGCATAATTAAAAAATACTAACTATTATTAAAAATACATATTTGTAAATGGTTCGGTGGTTTGACGTAATAACTGATAAGAAATTATCCAATCAAAAGTAGACAGGCGTGTGACAAAAATAATAATAATAAACAAAATACGCATCAGCTTTTAATTGAATATTTTATTACATATAAATTTATGTATTTTTTTGTAGGTATGTACATATAAAGTAATTATAAATTGTAAATATGTAGCGTTAGAAATTATGGGATTTACTTAGGAGTAACTAGATTACATAAATATAACAGAAAATAAACTTCAGCGGATTCTAGACCACAAAATAGTTGGTTTCAGCCTGGAGCTAACTTTTCTAAAAGATTTAAAATTAACATTTATTTTAACTACAATTAAGTTTAGGATGAGCATGTCACATCCACTGCTCTTGAAAATATGCCGTGTGGCGTGTTATAAATGACGTGTAATAAACATGTTTTAGTATGCACCGTCTCGTAAATTTAATGAGACACTCGACCCGCCATTTTTAAATACACTTGACGAGAACTAACAAAATATGTAGTTAAGGATCTGTGGTTGAATTCCCTTTTTTAAGGGCATCAGGACTTTTGTAAAGGTGATTTATTATCATCAAAGAGTTTTCGTATAAAAAATAACTTTTATACTATTTTATCACAATTTTTTTATCAACTATGGAATATTTTTAAGTTTAAATTCAAAATTGAAACTTTTAGTAGACTGTTTTCGTTCGTTTTCTTTGATGATTATCAATTTAGAAAGCGTTTTAAAAACTCGAAGAAGACAAAATTTCCTAGTAAAAGCATAGGAAAAACAATGATTATTTTATATTCAAACAGTATTCATCATGCTTATTAGGTTATTGTACATTATTTCTGTAGATTGAATGTTATTTATCTGTTAATTTGATGAAAGTTACTTGGTCTTCCACCCACTGTAGAAATTACAAGAAACAGCTTGGAGCCAATTTAGTTAATTTAGCACCACTCTTTCTTTATTAGGATATGAAACTATAATTGAAACACAATATCAAACAACTGAATATCTCATTGGTGTTTTCATAAAATACTTGAAATCTTTATTATATCAATTTATGTGGTATACTGGTGGTGGAAATGACACAATAACAATAATGTTGTATGAAGCATCTCTCCATATTTAATAAGGAAAAGCAACCTGGTGTTTTCATCTGATCAATCTACATGTAACTTTTATATCTTTAAGTTGAAACAATTGCTTTCCTTTTGAATATTTACATAAAATTTATTCTTAACAACTAGTGTTTTTAATATTATTTCTTCTAATTGGATTATTCCATTAAGTTAGGTTGGTTTAGAGTAGATTAGGATATGTAATTTAAATATAGCTGAGTTGGCGACAACAAAACATGCAAAACAGCACATAAATATATCCAGAAACCAATAAATACTTACGTAGTGTGATCCTAATGAATGGAAAGCTGGTTCTGGTGTAATCGTAGAATAAAGTTCATTCAATGCACATTTGCATTTCTAATGCCACCCTCGCCTCGACACGCTAGATTGCTGGTTTGATAAGAATTATTTTGAGAACGATATCTACAAATAATGATTGTCGTAATACTTGGAGTGTATCGCTAAGGTTGCGGAACTGAGTGTATAACATCATTCGTTTCCTCACAAATGGCTTAAGCCAGCAATGACACTATGCAACAATAAACGAACGCCTTATTGAAGTGTTATCGTAAAACCAGTATTGCATCTACTGCACAAGCTTTTAATGACAACGGCGAGAATTGTACACTTTATGTTAATAAAGATGATAAAATCGGTAGATATTTCCATGTTTCGTGGACGTACCTGAACAAAATGCAATTCGTTAAGTTGATGTTGAAATTTTCCACCTTAAACAACTTGCATGCAATAATATCGATTCTAAAGAATTGGAATGCCATTGAGCAACTTGAAGAAATCAGGCAAAATAAAAGAGTTCTTTACAATAGTGGTAGGTTTTTCAAAATTTTTTCAATTGATACCAAAATTTATTCATGCTTTGTAAACCGAGCGGCATGGCCTATAGTCGTCTACATCATTGTTTAGCATTCGGTTCGATTACGAGGCCGGCTACTCTGGTCCAAGTTTTTCTGTGGTTTCTTTAGATCATTTAGGCAAATACTGGAGCAGTAATATTCCACAGATAGTCTTTTACTTATCTTCTGTCTTCATTTCGTCCACCTTATCTTTCTCCTCCAAACCACCACCCACCCATTCCCACGATTCCTAATGGATGCTGAAGAGAGCCTTCTGCCCTACCACCTGACTTTGTGTAGGCCGAGGGAGGACATCCCGCCTACTAGCATTTGCGGTAATAAAAACAAAAGTTTTCTGTTTTTCTCCATAATCTCATAATTTTATAACCATTGTGTCAACCAAAAAATGTCAAACCAGTGACAACCCGGACCATGCTGACAAAACTTTTGTATGGTAGTTTGGAATTGCGGCCAGAGAGAATGTGGTTTTAGTAACTTCGTTTAGTGACAAATTGTAGTATTCCAGGTGGATTGTGTTGAAATGTGTGATGGCGGAAACGGGCGTATATCTATTATAATCGTACTACAACTTAAACTATCCATTGTCGCTGAGAAAAGCACTTTTTGCAAATTACATGTTATTTCCATCTGGAATACTCCATAAAACTCCAGCTTCCTCAGCTTAATAAAAAATTATATTAATACTGCTGTATTTGTTACATACATAAGTTGAAACTACATATGTAACCTAACCTTTTAACAATCTTTGTGTGGTATGTAATATTATGTTCTTACGAATTTCGCCTCATTTAAACACTGGTGCCCATCCCTTTCTTTCGTCATGAGGGAACTTTCCTTTTAAACGACTTGCAAAAATAAAAAATTGGGAAGAACAAGCCCCTCTTCTGCCTCATCAGGAATCATCGGAAAATATGGATTTAGTTATACAACACATGCTCTTCTGGGTTATTTTCTCATTCATTAAAACAATTACAGGACTGATTACTCTTATCATCGTTGATTATTTCAAATACATCCAATCTTAAATGCAATGGGATACCCATGTAATAATTAATTGGATTGACAAATTGGTCAAAGCTTTCGCTGCCAATTAATGGTCTCTAAACGTCGTCGTCAGTTGGAATTGCTTCCTAACGTTTCGCTAGCACGAGGAACGATCTTCTTCAGAGGTCTTCCGTCTTATCTAGAGTCTAAAGTCTACATCCATGGAAGAAACTTCAACCGACGACATTAATTTGATTTTGATGTGAAACATCTGTAGGCGCTGGTAAACCGGATTGTTGGCGTGGCGATCGTGGCGATTGCATTCCGTGGCGACGCTCGCCATGCGCAAGCGCCTGTGCGATTCTCTTCCCACTCGGTTCGACTGTCTCGTTTACTATAGTAAACTAGAAGATGGAAGTGAATTAATTATGATTATTGTGTACATTTCACCTAATAAAAAAATTAATGATATTTCATTTTTACATGAGAAATTATTTCCATACAGTCACAGAGGTTCAATTATTTTTATAACCAAAAAATATAAACTACCATTGATTTTAGCTGAAGATTTCAATTTTTTTGCTAAATATGAATCAATGCCATTAATTACGTTCCTCCAAACAGAATATCAATTGCAAATTAACAACAATCCAAGAGAACTTACTACCAGATATGCAACAACAATAGATGCTGTATTTATTAGATGTCTTAAAAATGTTATGTCCAATACTTTTGTAACATACTTCAGTTATCATCGACCAATTATCACAGTAATTCTGTCAGAAACAACATCGAATATAACTATTACTGAAGTCGCTGATTAAAAGAATTGAGATGTCGCAACTTGAAATAAATTTTTGAATTTTTAATTTTTGTATTTAATAAAAATAATGTTTATTAAATAAATAGTCATCATTTTGAGGAAAAAATTCGTAATATTTTATTTTTTCATTATGCCATATTTAGTTCCTGTCGTAATATTGTCTTTCATGCAAATTCGATGTTTCACATCTGCCAGGCGTCCCGTGACGGCTCACATTTTTTTTAGGAATACCGACCCTTCAACCATAATGACTACCTTTGATTTTAATGAATCGGTAATGTTGATGTTGTACATTTGCGTATAAAAATCCCTTATTCATTTTCAAAAACATTCTAGATGCCTTTCAAAAGCAACTACGTTGTTGACACCAACTTCTTTTTAACAATAACTTTCCATGAAAACAGCAGCTTATCTGCTTTCAACACAACAGTAACATCGCACATAACATTCATTTCACGTATAATAAAAAGATAAAGTTCTCGCCTGACTAGTACATGTGTACGTACATCTGGATGTTCCCGTGGGAAATTAGGAGTACCTCACCCATTGTTTAGTCTATATCTCGTAGTTTCTTTTGCTACCGATGCAGTTTGATAAATATTTAAACCAAATGTATCCTTGCCAACTGAATAAATGGTATTTGAATAATTCAGAAGCTAGATTTCAGCGTTATTTTCAGGGAAAATGTGCTTACTTGCATTGACATAGTTTGAAATTAGATTATGTAGTAATTAATTCTAAAATCATTGAATGGGTTTTGAACCTATAAACAATTAAAAAAAATGCACATAAGCCTAAGTCACTAAACTAATAAATATAAGTTTATAAAATTTTTACATTTTGGATGACATGATACATTTGGGTTTATTATTCTAGATAACCCCTCTCACTTTTAAATTCTAGTTTTTTCTATTTCCTCTTGATCACCTCGTAACTAGAACTGAAATGAAACCAAAAAAAAAAAATATAATAACAACTTGATTCGATTGGATTTATACAATTCCTAATGATTTTTTGAATTCGTGTCAACAAAAGAACTTTATATTCCTTTTTATTATTTTCTTTTTTTTAGAAAGATAAATGTTTTCGAAACAAAAATGTCTTTTTTCTCTCAGTATCCGTTTATCTTTTGAAGTAAACGATAACCTTGAAAGTTTCTCGACATCTAAAAGAGCCGTTTTGAATTCCGTTCCCTGTTCTTTGATAACTTTTCGGTGTTCGTTTTCCTTAATGGATTTTATCAAGTCGCGTTTGTGAAAAATGGGTTATTATCTGAAACTAGATATTTTCATCGTTACGCGCTTAGCCTCTAAAAAGAGCTAAAACAGAAAGACATTGAAATTTCAAGAAAATCTACGAAGATTTATGTTCATCTCGTGAAAGATGACAATAGCAAAATAATAAAAATAGTGGTGGATCTGGATTTTGAGAAAGGAAAGTTCGCCAATTTTCTGCCCTTTTTCAAATTGTAGCGTCATATCCTTATGTCAAATATTGACTGCAATAAGTGGCGAACTTTATTTCTCCGATTTGGTTTAGGGGTGGAGTTCAAATCCGGAACTATCTCTTGAATCTACAACTGACATAGATTTTAAATATTAACTACAGGGTCGTATAGATAATAAATTATTTTCTTTGCTAATATTGGTCAATGAGCAGTTCCAACAAGTAATTCAAAGAGACATAGTTAAAAAATTGCACGTTACCATTCAATCGTAAAATGAAATCTACAAAACAAACTAATAAAACCAAATCCAAAAAACTCTTTCTTAAGTATTTGCCGACTAACTAAACGTTGGCCGGATTTTAAAATATTGAAATTTAAACGGAGAAATTATAAATTGTATTTTTATATGTCCTTATAGGCATCTTTTCCCAGGGGTGTATATTTTTAAAACAAAATAATCCATAACGGATTCTCTGATAACTGTCAACTCTAAATCAAAATTATTTGCGTCACAAACCAATTTTCTGCTTCCATTTCACATTTCGATACACCGAGGAAGTAATTAATTAATAAATTATTTGAATCAATTACTGAATTTTAAATAACAGCACTCGACATAAATTAATTTTTATATTTTTTTTTTGAGTTTTGATACAATACAGTTAACGTATAAGAAATAAAACACAAAAGTTTTAAGAGTTTAACAAAATTTTTAATATTCACGACGAATCGTTTCACCTTACTAAGGCTTCATCAGGTAATGAATTGTACAGAACAAAAATTAATTACAATATATATATACAACATTATGAAGTGGGGGGGGGGGGAATATTTAATAACGGTGATTTATTAATGTCTAATTGGTCATTAAGAATAAGTTTAAGATGATTGTATTTATTTATTTCAAAAGATTCAAGAAGATTCAGTTTGTAACCCTCGTTTTCTTTGTGTAAAATTTTAAATTCAGAATTTGGTTGATGGTTTTCTTCCAAAAGATGATTGGCATAGGTAGACGTGTCTTTATTTTTGGTGAAGGCGTCTTGAAGTTCTTTTACTCTTTCGCAGAACTTCCTTCCTGTCTGACCAATATATACTTTTTGGCAACTTCCACAGTTTAGCAAATAAACCCCCTCACTCTCGCACACATTCTCGCGTTGATAATGCCCACGTTTGAAGTGGGCGAAACACGTGTCCGCGTTTTAAATTAATTAGTGGTAATTTGGGGTGAGTCCTATTTTAGTTGTTTTTTCCCTTATTTAATAAGGTAATTTATTGGTACCGCTACGTCGATGATATCATTGTTTGTTTCAATGGTACCACTAGACAAATAAACAATTTCTTGAACCAAATAAATAAGATACATAATAATATTAAATTTACTTTAGAACTTGAAAAAGAAAAACTTTAAATTTTTTAGATTTGTCAATCACGTTGATTAATAAAAAACATCATTTTAATATCTACCATAAACCTACACATACGGATACTGCAATACATAATAAATCCTTTCACCCTTATTCACATAAAATTGCCGCTTATCACTCTATGATTCATACTTATTACTTTTCCTCTATCAAAAGAACATTTTGATACAGAACTTAGTCGGATCAAAAATATCCCTTATAATAACGGATTTTCTACCACAATCATAGATAATATTTTAAAAAATAAACTTAAGCAAAATATTTTACAGTCAATTTACCCCATCCAAAAAAACATTCAAAATTATTCTAGTTTCACTTATGCTGGTAAACTTACAGAAGAAATCTCTAGAGAACTTAATAAACTTAACATACAAACCGCATTTAAATCAAGAAATACGTTAAGAAATTTACTTAAAAATAATAAGGATACTAGTGATAGGACATCGGGTTCAGGGGTTTATTTGCAAAACTGTGGAAGTTGCCAAAAAGTATATATTCGTCAAACAGGAAGGAAGTTCTGCGAAAGAGTAAAAGAACATCAAGACTCCTTCACCAAAAATAAAGACACGTCTACCTATGCCAATCATCTTTTGGAAGAAAAACATCAACCAAATTTTGAATTTAAAATTTTACACAAAGAAAACAAGGGTTACAAACTGAATCTTCTTGGATCTTTTGAAATAAATAAATACAATCATCTTAAACTTATTCTTAATGACCAATTAGACATTAATAAATCACCGTTATTAAATATTTCCCCCCCCCCACTTCATAATGTTGTATATATATATTGTAATTAATTTTTGTTCTGTACAATTCATCACCTGATGAAGCCTTAGTAAGGTGAAACGATTCGTCGTGAATATTAAAAATTTTGTTAAACTCTTAAAACTTTTGTATTTTATTTCTTATACGTTATAACGTTTAAACATATAAGTGCCTCCTCAATTAAATACAATACAGTTAATTAATAATTATTAAGTACAAAAATAATTAAACCAATTAGTGTTCTTTCTTCGTCCCTGATGGTTAATATAACACAAATTCTAATTAACTTAAATAAAAAGGTGCTCTTATCTGTATTATCCTTGCTCGTTAATTAACAACAACTGGAGTAGCAGAAAGGACACTAATTAGTTGTGCTTATAATTATTAATTACGTGGTCGGAAATTAAGGGATCGAAAACTGAGAAAGCAATTTATGTTGAACGCCTACCTATCTAGTAAATATTAAAGCAATTCAGTGGTAACATTTTTTTACCAACTGCTGGAATTAAAAAAAAGAGTATGAGGTACTGAATTTATATAGCGGACTTTATGTACTTTTTTATATCTGTTTGTTTCATACTATATTTTTGTTGAAGGTAACTGTTTACGATTATTGCTTTGATAGATTCCCAATTTTCTTCACTGCTTCCAACACAATGTTTGGCACCAAAGAAATGGCGTCTGTCTGGCATCAAAGCACGACGTAGGCACAGCATGCGAGTTACAAGTTCCCTCTCTTTCCTACTCTAAGGGTTAGGTTATTATGAAAATGATTTGTCATAGAAATACCATCTATAATTAAGAGTATCCAAGTGGAACTATGTTTCTGTTACTAACGCTCCTGAGTGGATTGCACAGCTAAGTACCAACTGTCCACACTTAAACCAACCAACTGTCGCTGTTGTTAACGTTCTTGATAGAACGGTGCAACTAACTATCAACTACAACTGTTTCACTGGTCCTATATCTGTCATTGTTACTAACATAGCTGAGTGTGTCTGTCAGCTAATTTTCATTTTAACTTAGAGGGAAGCTATAAAGCAATAAATTAAATGACAAATTAAACGGCTAAGGCCTAATGAAAATTCATGCTTGCAAACTGTACAAACATTCAATTTTTAAAACTATTTTATTTAACATATTTAATGTTTCTTTCAGATATTTTTATTAACAACTTAAAATTATGTAGTAGGTATTATACCTAATTTTCAGGACCAGCATACAAAAGAGTAATTAATTTTTACAATGAACCTTCAGATTGTACTGATGTGCAATTGTCGATTATATCCCTTTCTTCTTGACTTGGTACATTTCATTAACATCCCAATAAGAAAAAGAAATAAAAACTGGTTCTGTTATATTGATAAAAATTGTGACGAACTGATTGGGACAAGCACTTTTACCTGTACCCTGTTCAATTCATACTTTAGTGTCACTTCTGAACAGGATACCAGAGCTTAATGTATCTTCTATTGTTACCCTATCAATTATAAAAATGTGTAGGCGTGCTTTTGTTCTCATGTCAGTTTTCCTTAGAAGAAAACTGAGACTTTTCATTGGACATGTAACTTGATTCTTCCACAGAACGTTGAACGCCAACACGTCCTATCTACTCTAAAATAAAAACTCTATGAAAAGACATTTTGTGGATTGTAAGTACACAAAATGCCTCTATTCACATAATGTACCTTCTTCATTTACATTTTTCTTTTACAATTATTCTTGAAAGTCAAATAGTAAAATACGGTTTCCTCTTCATCGTTCTCATGGATTTCAAACTAGAAATTTATTTCTCTTATGGGTCGTTATTGTTGCAAAAATTTTATTTGAGTTAGGTTAGGTTAGGAGTTGTTGTCATCTTTTAGGTTGTCAACGTTGATGTCCCTCATCATGATTACAGGATGGTTTTCGGCTTTTGTATTTTACATGATTGTCGATAATGTTTCTAGGCTTTCATCTAGTTGACTGACTGGTGATCTGTAGATACCCAAAATGTACAGTTGTTTTCTTTTTAGGGGTATTTTTACCATGGCGACTTCGCAAGTGAGCTCCACGCAGAGTTCTTGTGTGCTGATGGGTAATGTGGGTACTGCAGATCTTCTTTGGCCGGTATTGGCACTCCCCCTTTCTTATTGAGAGCCCTGCTGAAATGGATTTTTAGTTGGTATCCTTGTATTGCTGTGTGTTCAATTCATTCTCCTTTCAGTCCGTGTTCGCTCAGAATTAGGACATCAGGTTGAGTTTCTTCAAGCAGTATGTTTAGTTTATCAATTTTGTTTACCATTTTTAACTAGCTAACATGTCTAATTTAACTACCATTAATTTAACACACTTTTGGCAAAACCAAAACAAATTAGTGTTATCGTTAATTGCTTTACATACTGCATCCTTAATTTGAACACACTGAGAATGGAAGGAATCATTCACGCAGTAGACTACGAAATTGTGGGAGCAATAGGCACACATGTCCGCACTCATGGCTACTTTAACTTTATTTTATTAAATAGCGGCGCCGCGGAAATCCTACTCTCCCTTAAAAAAGGAAATGTCAGCCAACCTATCAATGAAAATGACTAAAAACATTTGTTGAAATTTAATTTCAAAACGGCATTCCAATTCAGTCACCGATACGTCTAGGGGGGAGGCTGAAAACGATCACCTTGTATATTGGTACAATCCTGATACATTTTCTTCATTTGAAAAGAAATCAAACGTAGCTCTTTAGAGTTTATTACTATTACTAACTGCTTATACCATTTAACTCATTTATATTTATTTCCATCATGCATACCTACCGAAATGGGAATAATACGTAATAATACTATTACAGAGCAGGTCACGAAGTGTTATTTCTTTATTATTTTGGATAATTATATTTAATTACGCTCTAAAATGACGTGTATTGTTTTCGCCTTTTAAAGGATTAATGTTGATTATCCCCAGAGAGTGATATATCCCCATACACCCCCTTGGATATGCCACTGAGTCTGGATCTAAATTCAGCTTCAGGGTCACTAATTGGATTCCAATGCTACTGACATAAGGACTTATTTTAAATTATTTGACAGAAAAGGCGAAATATGTTCTTCCAAATGACGTTGGTGACCTGAAAAACCTAACAATGGCACTGCTCTGCACTCCAAACCTATGATTTCAAATTGTGGCAAAATTTTTACTTACAAAATCACGTAGAAATTAAACTTCTTCTGTATAGTCGTCATGGTTACTAGAATATGCACATTTTGATGATGTGCACCAGTAGGTCCTACTAATTCTTTGAAAAATAAAATCTTAAAATACAGTAATTCCTAAAAATAGGCAGAAGCTGATAAAACACGTTGGAAGGTTGTTCAAAGACTACATTTATTTTCTTATAAAAAGAGATGACAAGACATTGGTAATACAAATAGTTCCCAATAGTTGGCTCTAGTAGTATGTAAACTAAAATAATATTTTGATATTAATTCTAACATCTTCACTTATCAAAATAATCTAAATATTACGTATACCTAATTTCTTAATGAAATAGTTATGCTTTGCACAATTTAAGCCTTTTGTAAGCAGGTCTGCTGGTATTTCAGATGTTGGCAGATAAACTATCTTTACAAGTTTGTTAGCGATTGCTTCTCTAACAAAATGGTGACGCACATCAATGTGCTTAGTTCGTTTATGGTACAATGGATTTTCTGTCAGTTTCTTTGCCCCCTGATTATCATTAAACAAGGTTATTGTATAATTACAAAAATCGACAATCTCATTTAACAAGTTTTTTAAATATATAGCCTCTTTACAAGCTTCAGTTAGCGCCATATATTCGGCCTCCGTACTGGACAAGGCTACAGTATGTTGTTTCTTACATTCATACGAGATAACAGATCCTGAGAACTTAAAGTAAAAACCTGTATAAGATTTCCTATCTAAAGTATTTGAGGCCCAGTCGGCATCAACAAAACCTTCTAAGTTATAATCATCTTTACTATACATTAGTCCATAAGATTTAGTTTTACTTAAATATTTTAAAATTCGTTTTGCATGCCTTCAATGCGTGAGCGTATAACAATTATTAAATTGACTCAAAAAACTTACACTATATGAAATGTCTGGGCGAGTTAAAACACTTAAGTACATCAAGCTTCCTAATAATTGTTGGTAAGGATATTGTTTACAAACTTCAACACCTTTTTCTAGCTTTAAATTACTCTCAATGGGAGTATCAACACCATTACAATTTGTCATATTAAATTTACTTAAAATATGATCTACAAAATGTGTTTGATCTAATGAAATACAACCATTCTCATACATTGTTATTCTAATGCCTAAACATTGTTTTAACTGCCCTAAATCTTTAATCTTAAATTTTTGCATTAGTTCAATTTTAATCTCGTTTACCATGTCATTACAGTTAGAAAAAATGAAAAAATCGTCTACAAAAATTGCTATTATAATCAGCTCCTTTTTACACCTTTTTATATATAAACATGGTTCTAATTTTGACTTAACAAAATTGGACTTTATTAAACAATCGTTTACTTTTATATTCCAAGCCCTGGCTGATTGTTCTAGACCATAAATTGCCTTTTTTAACTTAAGTACACAATTTTCGTTACAATTTAAGTTAGGAGGAGCTTGCATGTATACATTTTCGTTCAGGTTACCATTTAGGAAAGCTGTAGTAACATCCAAATGAGTAATTTTAAAGTTAAGTTTTACACTTAAAGCAAATAAGAGTCTTAATGTAGAGTAACGTAGCACTGGTGAGTACGTTTCTGTATAGTCCACACCTTCTTTTTGAGTAAAGCCTTTCGCGACCAGCCTAGCCCTATAACGCACTTTATTATCACTATCTAACTTTTTCTTAAAAACCCACTTACACTGCACTACTCTATCAGCTTCCTTCCTGTCAACGAATTCCCATGCTTGATTGTTATTGAAAGCGTTCAGTTCCTCTGTCATTGCCTGTTCCCATTGTTCCTTTTCAGGTCCATTCATTGCTGCTTCATAGCTAAGTTCTTCGCCACATGATTCAAGTTCGTCCACAATACAGAGATTTGTAAAACCATATCTTTCTACTGGCTTACTTTTACGTTTACCAAGTTCCATATTTTGATCTTCTAAAGTTAAGTCGTCATCACTTTCAAACACTGATTGATATGAATCGTCTTGGGAACTTGACTGGTCACAGATGTATGTATGATCGTTTGCATCTAAAACTGAATTTTCTGATAAACTTTCTTCTACTACTGAATTTTCTTCTTTCTCTGAAATTTCTTCTTCATTATTTACTACTACCTGAGCTGTATTCGAGTTTTCTTTCTCTATAATAATAACATCCCTGCTCGTAGTGATCTTTCTGGTTTTTGGGTTATATAATCTGTAACCTTTTACGTTATCTGGATATCCTACTAAAATTAATTTGTCAGCCTTTTTATCCCATTTTTGTCTTTGTATTTTAGGAATATGCACCATTACTTTTGCTCCCGAATATTCTGACATGGCTTAAGTCTGGCTTTCTGCCTGTCCACTTCTCAAATGGTGTTATCATGCCTAAACTGACGGCTGGCGTTCTGTTCATGAGATATACTGCAGTGTTTACTGCTTCACCCCAAAAACTTTTGTCGAGATCTGCTTCAAATAGTAAACATTTAGCACGTTCAACTACAGTTCTGTTGAACCTTTCTGAGAGTCCATTTTGCTCTGGAGTATGAGGATTAGTCCTCTGATGGACAATTCCGGTTTGTTTTAAGAAGTTTTCCATCTCTTGTGAACAAAACTCACCTCCATTATCAGTTCTCAATATTTTTATCTTGTTTCCCGTTTGATTCTCAACTAGAACTCGAAATTCTTTGAAATGCTGGAATACTTGGTTCTTTTCTTTCAAGAAGTAGACATAAGTCATTCTACTGGCATCATCCACAAACAGAAGAAAGTATTTTGCTTGCCCAATCGATTTGGTCTCCATCGGCCCGCATAAATCTGAGTGTATCACTTCTAGTAGTGTATCACTTCTATGATTACCAGGTGGGAAAGGAAAACGTGTCTGTTTTCCTTCACAGCACACTTCACAGTTCTGGATTGGAATGTCAGCTTTCTTGCTGAAGGAAACCCCTTTCCCAGCACCTTCTTTCATTTTTACTAAGGACTTATTGTTTATATGTCCTAGCCTTCTATGCCACATTGTCATTGCTGATAACAAATTCTCTGATTTTTGTATTTGTAACTTGTACACACCATTTGTTAAATTTGCAACACCAACAAGATCATTTTCTTGATTATATATCAAACAGACTTCCTTCTTAAAAGTTACTTTGTTGCCATTAGCTATTAACTGGCTGACTGATAGTAAGTTTGTTGTGAGCTTCGGTATGTACAAAACATTCTTCACAATCACATCATACTGAGAACCGTTTACACTTGTCGTAATCTGTGTTTCACCAACACATACAAC
The DNA here is from genome assembly GCA_029378335.1 of Agrilus mali. NCBI lineage: Eukaryota > Metazoa > Arthropoda > Insecta > Coleoptera > Buprestidae > Agrilus > Agrilus mali. Next base: position 10,636,908 of record CM055662.1, read on the forward strand.
AGGCACAGTCATTTGATTTGCAACTACTATTTCTCTGTTTTCATGAACGGGTCTTGTTTGTAGTAAACAATCTCGATTTGCTGTCATGTGCGCACTTGCGCCCGAATCGACATACCAGTCTCCCGTGCTGAAACTCCCGTTGAAGAACGCAGCACTAAAAGCATTTAAAGTTTTTTTTGCTTTTAATTCTGGGCATTTATTTCGATAATGGCCTATTTTCTTGCAATTGTAGCATTTAATTTGTTTACTGCTGTTTGAACTGTCGCTATTTGACGTTGAAATTTGTGATTTGACACCGCGGTTAGTGTTGCCCATGTTGCCACTTTTCCACCTCTGCTGTTTTGACCAAAATGCGGAGTCCGTTCCAGTAGTGCCAGTCTCCTCACACATGTCGAGTAACTTTGTCTTAATGATGTCAGCGCTAATGGCGATGCCAGAGTGCTCAATCGCCATTATCATAGGTGAAAACTTATCTGGAAGTCCTGCCAAAAGTAACGATCCGATCCACTCATCTGTGATTTCAAAACCTGTCCCCTTCAATTTTTGCGCTGTTTCAACTACTTGAGATACGTAGGTTGTCATGGAATCGCAGTTTTCAAGACGGATTGAAATTAACGTTCGAAGCAAACTGATTTTTCTCTGATATCCCTTGTCATCGAACAGATTTTTCAACTTATTCCATACACCACTCACTGTAGTTTCACCCTTGATATGTGCATATAATGAAGAGTCAATAGTCATCACGAGTTTGGCTTTGGCTTTTTTCATCTCAGCTTCACTTATTTCCGCTGGTAGGTTCTCCAAGTCAATTCCCTCCAGTAACAAAAAATTGCTTGTCGCGAACGCCCAATCGTCGTAGTTTTCGCGACCTTTAAGTTTTGGCACATTGACTAGGTAGCCCGACGTCGACATTTTTTACTTTTCTGACACAATATAATTGTTTTATCGCGAATTAATTAGGAAATACGGGACTGGGCCCATAACCTGATAAAACACGTTGGAAGGTTGTTCAAAGACTACATTTATTTTCTTATAAAAAGAGATGACAAGACATTGGTAATACAAATAGTTCCCAATAGTTGGCTCTAGTAGTATGTAAACTAAAATAATATTTTGATATTAATTCTAATTATTCTGCAAAGTGTAGGACTCAAGCAAACAACAATAAACAAGCAATAATCCATCTATAATGACTCCTAAGCTTTTCATGTCCCTGTATTTGGAAAAACTATATTGAGTTTTTAGGTTATATTTCATAACTTCTACGCTATCCTTCAACAGCATAGCTAAACAGTAGTTATTAAGAATTTAAAAACGATTTTACTATAATCGTGTTATTTTTGTTGCAGGCTATGAAAATCATGTCCAAAAAGAAACTGCTCAAGAAGGCTGGCATGTTCGGACGCATGCCACCCCCCCGAAAAGATTCGAAACAAATTTCGGTAGATAAAGATACACCGTTGCGTAGAGTCTACAGAGAAATTGCGGTGCTCAAGAAACTCGACCATCCGAATGTAGTGAAACTGGTTGAGGTTTTAGATGATCCCGAAGAAGACCATTTGTATTTGGTATTCGAACTTCTGGAACAAGGTCAAGTGATGGAGGTCCCTACCACTCAGCCTTTGAGCGAAGATCAAGCGTGGACTTACTTCAGAGACGTAATCCAAGGAATTGAATACCGTAAGTCACTGTAAATGAACTTAATAAATTATGTTATTTCGAGTATTTCCACTCTTGATTTTCAGGTTATTATAATGTTTATGGAATTGTTTATTTTTGGAATAAGTAGATATAAGCTCCAAATAACTGTTAAGCTCTGAATTAAACAAAACGACCACAAACGTATTAAATACATTGGTATCAATAACAGTGTACAAATACACACATGAAAAATTATATTACAGTGTAAGACCATAGATTTAATTCTAAAGCAAATTAAACAATAATTAAATCAGTTCAAGCTGAAGCAAACATTGCTTTAGCGAAAACATTTACCAGATTCGTTTACAATGACGTCTTTGTCTGTCAATTAGTTTAATCAAGCGTGTTCCTTTGTTTAAATTCGCTAACATTTAATGAAAATATTATTGTTTTGCTTCGGAGCTTTCTAGTATTCTATATTTAGAATACGCAAGTGGAGTATTTTTTACATGTAAACTGTTAAAATAATTTAGAAATCATCAGGCACATTTTATTTTGTGTTTTTGTATTATTGCTAATATGCAAAAACATTCGGGTAAATACTCATTTTAAAAGGAATACAAAGAGATTTTCCTATAATTTTAAACGCAGAATGCAGTTGATTCTATTTTTTGCCCTTCCACAAGAAATTAGTAATACAGCAGGTTTTAGCTTTTTAGATTCGTTATTAGTTACTTGATGTAACAAAAAGGATCACATCTTAAAAAAATAATACCTAGAGGGGTGGAGTGTATAGTTGAAAAATCATTATTGATGTTAAAAACATATCTATGACTGAAGCTCTTTTTTTTGTTGGATGAATTTTCATATCTCAGTATTTCAGTATCAGTATATCTTCTTGGTATTCTATTTCTATCTTACTTGTGTTTTTGTTGATTCAAATTCGCCATTAGTTGCCCAATAAAGTGTCTAATAGTACTGTACCTAGAAATGTAGAGTATTCCTTTTGATTTTTGTGATATTTGAATAAAAAAATTTTTGAATTTTATTTTACTCCAAATATTTCAATCTACATCCTCATTGCAGTCTTTTCAACTTCATGCACTATGGCCACATAACGTCGAGAATTGGTCGAGTACAATATAGCATTGTTATCAACTTACTAAATACTTTTTAAAACAAAAAGTAAAAAGTCCAGGCCTGTATTTAACTAGGAACTAAAAAAACTACATTGAGAATGTATTTTGAGTTAAAGAAAGCCTAAAAGTTTAATTTTGTTCAAACATCTCACAAACTAAAAGGAATATTGTACATTTCTATTAGTTATAACTTGACAAACTTAAGTTGCCACCCGAAATGCACAAGAGTGGAAAAGAGAGTGAAAACGACATCAGAGTGACTGATATGCTTCTCAGTTGTTACACAGACAATGTACAGTCAAAGTATACAAACCTGATTTCGATGCCGCCTGTAACTTTAACCATTTTGCAATGGTATACCTGCGTAAATAATAAATTTTACACAGACTGAAGACCACTTGAAGACACTGAACAAAATGCTTTCTGGGTGCATCCCTTCCATTTTGTCATGGCGCACCGCTTTCTCGCGTTTCAGCTCAAGTTTGTCAACTAACTTAATTAATACCATACTATTCAGCAATTCATTAGGCAACTTTGCCCCCCCCTATACAAACATTCATATCTCTTATAGTTTAAACCGAGCGGCATGGTTAAGTGGTATAGATCATTGCTTAGCATTCGGGAGGTCACCGGTTCGATTCCGGGGCCGACTACTCTTGTCTAAGTTTTTCTATGGTTTCCTTGGATCATTTAGGCAAACGCTGGGGTAGTAATATTCTACAGACAGCCTTTCACTTCTCTTCTGTCTTCATTTCGTCCGCCTCATCTTTCTCCCCCACACCACCACCCACCCATTCCCACGATTTCTAAAGGAGGCTGAAGAGGGCCTTCCGCCCTACCCTTCCGACTTTGCACAAGAGTGTAGGTCGGGGGTGATAGCCCGCCCACCAACACTGGTGGGAATGAAACAACAAAAAGGTTTTTTTAGTTTTTTTAATAGTTTAAACCGAGCGGCATGGTCTAGTCGTCTAGATCATTGCTTAGCATTCGGGAGGTCACCGGTTCGATACCGGGGCCGGCTACTCTGGTGCAAGTTTTTCTGTGGTTTCCTTGGACCATTTAGGCAAATGCTGGGCCGCTGAAGTAGTAATATTCCACAGACAGTCTTTCCATTCTCTTCTGTCTTTATTTCGTCCATCTCATCTTTCTCCCCCAAACCACCACCCACCCATTCCCACAATTCCTAGAGGAGGCTGAAGAGGCCCTACCCCTCCGACTTTGCACAAGAGTGTAGGTCGAGGGGGACAGCCCGCCCACCAATATTGATAGGAATGAAACAGCCAAAAGTTTTTTTATAGTTTAAGAGATCCCCATTCTGAGTTTCAAAAGTGCGTCTATTTTTTAAAGCTGCAGATGGGCATAAGCAATATGAACGTGCGAGAGGAAAACAACATGTGTATGTTAAGAGAGCATAACATATTATCACCTACGTCTGTTATTTCTCGTTTACTTCCCCAACCTGTAGGCTTTCCAAAAATAAACTTTAATAAAAATTCGGTTTTTGTATTTTTACCAGTCAAACAACATTAAAAGTACCAAAATGTGTGGATTTAAATTTTCAAGCTATTTGTCACTTTATCATGGTTTTTCGTCTGTTGTTGGTTATTCTGAACGAAAAGCATTATATTGTACCCCTTCAACTATTATTAATTATATTAATTAATAGCTAACGTTGGTCAAACTTCACAAGATTCTTAAGCGCATCTAGTACTTACCTATTAAATTAACAGAAGGATTCAGAGTTGAAAACTAAATGAATTGGAATGGATGTTGAATCCTAACAATGAAAGATTATGTCTGTTATGTTAATATATCGAAGTCCAAATCTGTCTTGAAAAGACTTTTTTTTCGTAGCAAAAGGAAAAAAGTCCGTAATACCCAGTCGTTCCAATAACTGGGTATAATGTGTTACTTCCCTTCCCTTCTATCATAGAATGTGTTGCGAACATTTTATAACGAATCACGCACACTAAACAACACGTCGAAGGAGCGGTATATATTGATGTTATTGTTTACAAAATTGCGGACAGTCAAACCGTATCCCTAGCATAATACACACATTCGTTCGCCATATTTTTATTGAGTTTTTTAAAAACCGACTCATTCTGACTTGCCTATACTTCAAAACTAAATCGCATTAAATGCCAAAACCAAAAATGAAGTTAGTTTGACAGCATACTGATTTCCCTAAAGATTTAATAGATACAAATAGATATTATGGATTATTATTATTTAACACGGTCTACTTACAAAAGCATCAATTAGGAGTTATTACTCTTCAGCTCGTAAAGGACTACAAGAAATTGCGTAGAAATGTCAAATAATCACATTTTTGCAAAAACTGGACTACGTTACAGATACCGTTTTATGGTAACTTTGAGGATTGCTGTTCTAAAGGATTTTTGTTTTCTAGTCTTCTAACAATTACTAGGATTACAAATACGAATATATAGGTACGATTTTAATATAAAGCTTACAGCTAAATATCTACTCTAATGCAGGAATACGACAATTATTGTAGTAATTTTTTTCAAGTTTACATTTCAACCTTAATTTTAATATATTATGATGCGAGTTCTTTATTCATTTTTATTTTGTATTCGCTTTACTAAAAATTTTATCTGTAAGGAGATTTTTTAATATTTTTTATATTAAAGAAATATTTGTGGAGGATTATTCACATTTTTTGAAGAATGTTTATTTGTGTCATTAAAGGTTTCGTTATATAACAGCACAAAAACATGTTGCCCACTCACCCAGATTTGTCAGCTTGGATTCTCTCAGTTATTTTTCAAGTGATGCAAAACAACTTCTTTTAATAATCGTTGTATTTCTACTGTTCATTCTAATTTTATGTAACTTTTGCTGGTCTGCTGTGCACTAGATAATATATTCACCATTAATTTGTAGCAAATTCAGCAATAAATATTTTATAAAATATAAAATACATCAGGATGTAGTTATATAGCATTTCTAAATTAAGCTTCTTAATAAAATTAGATTCAAAAACTTATTTTAATTGGTTAATTATTCGATTCCAATTTTGGAAAAAGTAACAAACACAGTACCACAATGTTTTAAATAGCATAGTACTTATAAAACACGCAGGATTATTCCTTTGAAGGACTTATCTACTTACATTACGACATAAAGACATAACTAGCGTCCAGATTCTGTAAGGTGAGAATTGTTTGATACTCTAAAATGCTCATTTTATTTTATGGAAAGTACTTCTTTGTTTTTGGTTGTAACTACAATACGGAAGTTTTTAAAATGGGTATTTACTTTTAAATATCCGTTGTTAGTTTTTCAATACAATTAGGATTATTTGTTATTGCGATCCCTCAATTCTTATGATAAGTGGATAGTTGTAGGTGGCAGAAAGGTGAAAAGAAATATTTCTGTCTTTTTTAAGTCATAAGAACTTCCGGAAAGATCTCACAATTTCTGAAATGATCTAAAAAATTCTAAAATGAGCGCAAACTGTTATTATCGACTTAGAATGTTCGAGAATGTTCTAAAAATTTCTTGAATGATCTAGAAATTTGCAAAAAATTTACATCTACGTTTCAAAGTAATGTACATCTAAATATTCTAGAGTGTTCTGGTTCTAGGAATTTCGATGTTCGTTGATATATAAATCAACATTCAGTGACTTTTCGTCAGTATTATCATCGTAACAATCAAGAGATTAAGTTAATGATTTGGCAATGTTCAAGAATGTTCCAGAATCTTGAAGATCATTCAAGAATGTTTCAGAATGTTAAAAAAGTTAGAAAATGTTTAGAATCATTATAGGATGTTCTGGATAGTTTTAAATTCGCGAATATTCTAGAATGTTCCATCAAACGTGTAATATATACTTACCCGGGCAACGCCGGGTATTGCTGCTAGTTTTCATAGAAATTTATAATCGTGGCGGAAGAATCGGCGCGCGCAGCCACGTCTTTAGTCACGTGCTTTGTGTCATCAGCAAATTACAGCAAGGCAGTAGGGTAGGGTCATTACACAGTCATTACAGACATGCCCTAAAGTAGAGAGGTAGTCAGTGACACGTTTTCCGTACAACTATTCCGTTCTAGGCAATTATTACATATTGTAATTTGTTCCAAAACTATTAAAATATGAATCAGATTGATATTCTTAATCTATTTTACTGCTTAAAATTGTTATTGGAAGCAAAACACATACGAAAAAGCTTTTATGTATTTTTCAAATTATACACCTAAATTAATGTTTGTAGTGTGACGGACGTGTCATTTTAAATGAAATTGACATTCGCCGACTGCGAAAGATGAATGAAAGTTACCTATGACGCGTTCCAGAAGGTTCGAGAGTTGCTAGATGTTTCGAGAATCACCGAGAAACGTCCATAATACTATAGAAGGAACAGCGTTGGACAGTTTGACAGTTTTTGATAGAAGAGAGCATGAAGAGAGTCACAGATATAAGCGAGAAGAGAAGAAAAGTGATTACAAAGCAAAATAGCTATTGAGTTGTTGTTGTTATAGAAAAAGTTATTGAATCGTTGTTGTGTTCGAATTAATTTAATAAAAGTGTTTCAGAGAAAAATACGTTATATTGTAAATTACGTAACAATACTGATACAATTTTACCGATAAATAATTTTGTTAGTCAAGACTGTGACGCGCAAAATACTTACTTAAAAGAAACCTAACAAAATTTCGTCAAAGTCGAGTACCTACAATAAAAGGAAACTTTTTAATGAGTTCCAGAAAAGTTGAATTTTAATAACTTGAATATTAGGTACCTACAGTGTTAACATCTAAATTCACACTTCACAAATACATAATGGACAATAAAATAATAAAGAAAGTTTCATTAATTAACCCGTTTCAACAATATTATGTCAGTCAATAGAACCAATCCTAAAAGAAGAAAGTAAGAACGTAGTAGAAAGGGACCTTGAATATTATTATAACCTGAATTTCCAAAATTTTATTACAAAGCTAGCAGCGCCTACGGTCATAAATACAGATGTGTAAGAAAAACAACTTTTATCGCGTCTACCGAAACCAACACAAGTTAAAAAGATCAATCAAACGCAAAGGGCCTTGCTGGACAAAATGGTAAAAAGTGCCTTTCGATTCTAAACGTGATGGTCATATTTCCTGATTTTCTGTTTTCTAAGCATGTCAGACTTTTTGAAGATTGTTAAAAAATCAAAATTGATATTAAAGGTAATTGAAGCACGTGTCTGTGTTTTTTTTTAATTATTGGTACCAAATTCAAATTTTACGACTGTTCGAAGATTTTTAATGGCCATAACAATAGTAAGGCGTACCCAATAGTCGGATCGGTGGTCTGTATTCAATGCAGCTAATGGATGTGGATTTATTGTCTAAATCATGTAAATTTTAAATCAATACTGTTTTGGTTATTTATCTAGCTTGAAAAAGAGTACCCGTTAAAACAGAGTTATCTGCTATTTATTTAAGAAATACCCTTAGGAATTTAAATTTTGCATTACCCCTTTTGAACAAACCTCACGTCAAAACCAGAAGTTGAAAAATGCTTTAAAAAGAATCAGTGTCTTCCTCAGAAATTCAATGTCCTAAGATCGTTTGATAGCTCTATATCTACGCTTTTCACTAAAAAAGTATTCGTATCAAAATTTGATACCTTATTCGAGAAATTTATCGACAAGCTTACTTCCAAGCAGTATCGTATGATTGAATTAGCTATAATATCGAAAAATAAAGAAGTGAAAACAATGTCGTAGCTCAAGATAAAGCTAAGGTCATGGCCACGAAGAACAATAGGGAGCTTGCAAAAAAGTTATTACCTACATATAAATTTTTGTCTAATATTGTTAAATACTAATTACAAAACGTATATTTAAAAGAATTTTTAAAAAAGACATTTGAATATTTCAATTGCGTGGTAAATCGTTTTCTAACTGGATTGACGTTATTACAGTTCCCGAAAGCACCGCCCACAATAATACTCATCAATACAGTTCTATTACAATTATAAAAAATGCACATGCATTAAGTCACAATCAATGTGAAATGTGATTGCATACGATGCTGAAATTTGTAAAATACTCAGTGGTGTCCAAACGAATCAAATAATAAGTGTTACAAAACTGTTTCAATCGCAAAATATGAACAGAGGAATCAATTTAGAGAAATCCATTATAACACAGCTCCAAATTGGCCAAAATATTATAGGACAAACTACTAACTTTAGTATTTTAAAGAAATATGGAATTTTAGGTTCTTCACCTGATTCCAGATTCTGTCATCGAAATTATGTCAGGTTTCAGACAAAACATTTTTGCGTTATATAAATACTAAATGAGAAATTATCAGGAAGTTTTAATGGTAAATCAAAAGCAAATGTTATTAAAGGTATTTTCGAATACCTAATAACTATTTTAACGGGGTGCAATGAGTAACAGTACAAGAAACACGCTACTGACGTCATAGCGCTTAGCCTCATTGCTAAGTACCGTTTTAGAGCTTCGTCACAACGACAAATATTAGTAGCTTCAAATTTTCACAAAAGCCACGTTGTTCCACATCACTAAAACTTTAATTTTTTTGTTTTGTTAAATATAAAATAAAAAAACAGATGCAGTACCTACTCAACTTTATTTATGGTAACCATTATTATACTTTTTAAAGATAATAAAATAAGTGTAAACGATAACTAACTCTTTGTTATGGGTAAATATTAGAAAGTATCCAATTTTTGAAATTTTCTAAACAAATTTACTTATTTTTACAAACGATGTCTACACAACACACAAAATTTTTGGTTGTTAATGTACAACAATATTTTTTTAATTGTTGCCATTATCGGCCATTTTGATTTTTAATTGTTACCAATATTGTCAACAATTATTTTTTTATTGTTCTCATAGTATATCACAATAGTTTTTATTCTTTTGTAATTATTGCAACTGTGATTTCAAGTTATTATAATATTTCAAACGTCAGTAACGCATTGTATACAGGGTTTTTCAAGTTGATAGGCTGTTAGAAGTATATGAATTAGTAGAAGGAATTCAATTCTGAAACTTAGGCTCATTTGGTTATTGTTTATGCCGCTTCTTTTAAAAATATTTTCAAGTTCGATTTACATGCGGTTATACCGGAAGTCGATACCAACTTTGTTATTTTAAATGGAATGGTATATTTTTCACGCTGAATTCGAATAAAACGTGTAATTCTATGGTAAGTTTGATAACCAACTTGTACACCTATGACGATCGGTTTCTGAGTTAATTTAATTTATAGAAAAAAAATCGCTACCGCAACCCAAATTATAAAAAATCATAACTTCCACAAAATACTAGTTAGAGTGTTGAAATTTTTACTAGTAATAGCTGAATATTAGTGCTAACGCCTTGACAAAATTGAATTAAATAATTTATACAGGGCGTTCAAAATAAAATTCTAAAATTGAAAAATTTCAAACACAAATTACTTCGTTTTTTCAAATGGCACCTACTATTTTTTATTTTTTCAATCGATTCCTTTTTTTATCCTCTTTCGATCTATATGGATACTTCCTATTTTATTTGAAAATTTTGGAATAATTTTGAATTATTACTTAAAATAGGAAGTATCCATATAGATCGAAAGAGGATAAAAAAAGGAATCGATTGAAAAAATAAAAATAGTAGGTGCTATTTGAAAAAACGAAGTAATTCGTGTTTGAAGTTTTTCAATTTTAGAATTTTATTTTGAACGCCCTGCATAAATTATTTAATTCAATTTTGTCAAGGCATTAGCACTAATATTCAGCTATTACTAGTAAAAATTTCAACACTCTTAGTCGTATTTTGTGGAAGTTATGATTTTTTATAATTTGGGTTGCGGTAGCGATTTTTTTTCTATAAATTAAATTAACTCAGAAACCGATCGTCATAGGTGTACAAGTTGATTATCAAACTTACCTTAGAATTACACGTTTTATTCGAATTCAGCGTGAAAAATATACCATTCCATTTAAAATAACAAAGTTGGTATCGACTTCCGGTATAACCGGATGTAAATCGAACTTGAAAATATTTTTAAAAGAAGCGGCATAAACAATAACCAAATTAACCCTAAGTTTCATAATTGAATTCCTTCTACTAATTCATATACTTCTAATAGCCCATCAACTTGAAAAACCCTGTATACTTAGTCATCACCAACTTCAAACAAGTGTTTTAATTTTGTTCCTCCTGGAGTTCAATAAATGTAATCCCTTGAGCTCACCCCAAGCTACGACATTTTAAGTAAATATTTGAATGACGAAATTTCATCATGAGGCACGGGCTACAGTGTCGCAAATTCATATTTCCTTATTTTAGCTGATTTTTGATGTTTACAAATGAATAACCAAAATATAGTAATGATAATCGTAACGGTTTTAAAATTACACATCTGTGAATTCATCAGTGCACTGAAAATAAGTTATTGGTTAACATCAGTTCCTAAGGTAAAACTAGCATCAGAATGTTGATGCAATGGTGAGTAGTTGTTGAAATGGTTAATAGGTGTTGGAATGACTAGGTTTCCTAAAAATTTATCTCTTCCAAAAATACACATCCACGAATTGAAATCGGCCCACAATTTAAAACAGGATTTTTTAGTAATTTCTATTGATCAGTATTACAGATATATTTTTATGTTTACGTACATCTTATTCATTCTAAAAAATTTTACGCACTAATTATATTATTAGGTGTAATACAAAATTGCTAATCGCAAAATTTAAAAAAAAATTGAACCATGTGCAACTCAGTACACGTGAAAGAAGTGAAACTTCTTTGGCGATCTCTATACCTTTATAACGAACAAGTAATGTTTGGTGAAAGGAAGAGAGAGTACGAGAATTTTCAGGATTTATGTTTTAAAAATGAAAACACTTACATGCATCAACTTTTTTTCACCTCCGTTTATTTTTCCAAGTGCTTAAGAAACCGTAAACTATCAATAACTATAAGGAATTAAAATTAAGACATAACAATACTCACTCTTAAATAAATATTAATTGTTAAATAAACATTTACTGTAATACGCTTACTGTAATATAAATGCTATGAGATGACGGTCACTAACAGCTGACTGTAATACCGATATGCCCATGCGCGCTTTTCTATTGTCGTAGCTTCGAGAGACGAATCGTTACGAAATGTTTCGTTTCATGGCCTTGAGATTTTACTCTCATCGCGCCCAAAGAAGTTTCACTTCAAAAATGGATCACCACATAATTATTTATTAAATAAAAAGTGAAGTTATAAGTGGCGGTTTAGCTTGAATTGGTACCTTATGAGACTTTCTATTGAGCATCCTTCAGAATAAAAAAAAAGTAATTAGTGGATGACCAACTATAAATAGACGTCGGCTGTACCTCAGAAATTACTTAGTCATATAACTTTGGAAAAAACTTACAAATGAGTATATCGGACAAAGGAAATTGCTGGATTTATTTTCAAGTTCGTAGGATGACCATTTGACCAATTAGAATTTTTTTTCCCAAAACTAGGTACTTTTGCCCAGTTAACAGATATTTTAAGTACATAATGGTATTGTAATCTTTCAGAATTTGGCAATATTTTTTTTGTAACGCACTTTTTTCTATCTTTGCAAATAAGGTTAAACTTTCTTTTCTCAAATAAGGAAAACAGAATTAAACAAAATAGGGCTCGTTTGAAAGATCGTTTTTTATTGAATAGTTTGCTATATAAACTGTTCCTGAATTTATTTTACCATGAACACTAGAAGGCGCTCTTTGATATCATACTAATAGTTATGACGCGTTTTCATACAAAAAATTAAATGGCATACTATGTATCTTCTAACGTAGTTATAAGGAGCGCAAAATTTACGAAATATCGGTGCAAATTTTCTGTCTTCTCTCCAACGAGTGATAATAAAGTTAGTCTGCCGTTTGGTATATATTAAATATTATACTAGTAGACTATGGAAAAGAGGCGATAGGTACGTCAAAATATTAAATCGTTCTAGGAGGAAGAATTATCGGACCTCCCTTCTTTTATAAACTGAATGGAGTCAACTACCTACAACTTCTAAGAGAGGAATTGCTTATTTTGTTAGATGTTCCCCTTGGAAATTGACAACAAATGCTACTTCAGCATAACGGTTGACCATATCATTTCTCTATTAATGTGCGAAACTTCTTGCATGTATCCAAATAATATGGTCTTAATATGCGGATCGTACGATTTATCAGGGACAAACTTTCAATTTTGTTTTTCTTTCATTGCAGTTAATCAAACCCCTTAATTAAAAAGCATGCGATATTTTAGATATATATACAAGTTCTGCATAATAAAAGAAGATAAACATATAATTTCCAGCGTTTTTAAAAAGTTTTGAATAATAAATGTCAAAATGACAAATTGAGAATATGAATATTGTATTGATTGAAATTTATATTATCGTAACTTTCTAGGGGGAAAGTACAATTTCTGGGGCGCCACGATTTAGGTTAACTAAGCCAAAAGAAAACGAAAATTAAGAATAACATTTTTCGATATATCGCTTCGTTTTCGAGATATCGAAAATCGGAAATCGGGCAAGAGTTCCGTTTCCGTGGGCACACTCATGTAGGACTATAGGCCTATACAAATGACTTTTGGTCCTATAAAGGTAAATCGAGGTGTTGGTTGTGGTATCAAATCGATGTCTCAACTAGTTTTAGAATAATCACTATGATTAAAGTGTTGTGTATCACCGAAAAGTGCTATGCACCACCAAGAGGGTGCTTAGGTTATTGTATAATGTGGTCGCTAAGATTAATATATTTGAAGTGCTATGCTCCACCGAAAAGTGCTATGCACTTTCCGCGCTCCATATCTTCGAATCTAATCGATATATCGATTCAATACCACAACCAACGTGTTCAGCGACCTCGATGTACCTTTATAGGACCAAAAGTCATTTGTATAAGCCTATAGGCTGCATGAGTGTGCCGACAGAAATGGAACTGTTTTCAATTAAATATTTTTTTTCATAATTTTAGTTCAATTTCTCGAAAAATATAGTACCTGGAATTTTTTAACCATTTTTTTCGTGTTTTTCACGGCCAATCACATAATAAAATACATTTTGTTAACCACATTTATAATAAATAACTTATAAAAATAAATCTTGATCGTCACAACCCTACCCTTTTTCCAGGTAATTAAATTTTTTGTAATAAGAAAACATTTTGATAGTTACTGTATTTTTTGTCATGATTCATATTGCTAGTGACTTTTGAGTCTGCACATTAAGGCCAAATACTGTACCACCTCCCCTGGTAGATGGATACTATCTGCTATACAGGGTTTTTCAAGTTGATGGGCTATTAGAAGTATATGAATTAGTAGAAGGAATTCAATTCTGAAACTTGGGCTCATTTGGTTATTGTTTATGCCGCTTCTTTCAAAAATATTTTCAAGTTCGATTTAGATCCGGTTATACCGGAAGTCGATACCAACTTTGTTATTTTAAATGGAATGGTATATTTTTCACGCTGAATTCGAATAAAACGTGTAATTCTAAGGTAAGTTTGATAACCAACTTGTACACCTATGACGATCGGTTTCTGAGTTAATTTAATTTATAGAAAAAAAATTGCTACCGCAACCCAAATTATAAAACATCATAACTTCCACAAAATACGACTTAGAGTGTTGAAATTTTTACTAGTAATAGCTGAATATTAGTGCTAACGCCTTGACAAAATTGAATTAAATAATTTATACAGGGCGTTCAAAATAAAATTCTAAAATTGAAAAACTTCAAACACGAATTACCTCGTTTTTTCAAATGGCACCTACTAGTTTTTATTTTTTCAATCGATTCCTTTTTTTATCCTCTTTCGATCCATATGGATACTTCCTATTTTAAGTAATAATTCAAAATTATTCCAAAATTTTCAAATAAAATAGGAAGTATCCATATGGATCGAAAGAGGATAAAAAAAGGAATCGATTGAAAAATAAAAATAGTAGGTGCTATTTGAAAAAACGAAGTAATTCGTGTTTGAAGTTTTTCAATTTTAGAATTTTATTTTGAACGCCCTGTATAAATTATTTAATTCAATTTTGTCAAGGCGTTAGCACTAATATTCAGCTATTACTAGTAAAAATTTCAACACTCTAAGTCGTATTTTGTGGAAGTTATGATGTTTTATAATTTGGGTTGCGGTAGCAATTTTTTTTCTATAAATTAAATTAACTCAGAAACCGATCGTCATAGGTGTACAAGTTGGTCATCAAACTTACCTTAGAATTACACGTTTTATTCGAATTCAGCGTGAAAAATATACCATTCCATTTAAAATAACAAAGTTGGTATCGACTTCCGGTATAACCGGATCTAAATCGAACTTGAAAATATTTTTAAAAGAAGCGGCATAAACAATAACCTAATGAGCCCAAGTTTCAGAATTGACTTCCTTCTACTAATTCATATACTTCTTATAGCCCATCAACTTGAAAAACCCTGTATATCCGGGACTTGTAATGACGAAACGATCGAAAAAAGCGTTTATGGAACCGAAATTACGGAAGTATTTCACTTTACTCAATGACGTCCTAAATATTCGAACTATCGTCCATCATTTTCTATGAACTTTAGATTTCTTTCCTGTCTAAGACCAACTGCAGTCTCTACTGCCGCCATTGGAATATTTTGTAGACTGCTCTTTATTCGCACAATGATATTATGCCTTGGAGAAGGGCTTTTTGCAAAAATTATATATGTATACTTCTATACTATAATTATTTTATCTTTACCATCACGTGACCTGAATGAAGTGTATGAATAAAATCGTAACAGTTCATACACATATATTTGCAAAGATAGGACAAAGTGTGTTACACAAGAAATATTGAAAATTTTGCATGTTCTGTTTGGTCATAGCAATTGCGCCCCCTTACAATCATCCTATGAACTTGAAAATAATTTCCAGCAATTTCTCTTAGCCGATTTACTTTTAAGTTATTTTTTTAAATTGTTTCTAAATACAGCCGGCGTCCATTACACAACTACATTTTACTGAGCATGAGCGAACCCTGAACATATATTTTTTTCAACCACATCTATCTGAACATTTCTCCTACTTCTTTGATAACTGACCCAAACAAAAACTATTAATTGCGTTGTGGCGGATGACGCGCAGAAAAATTCGCGGGCCATCATAAAAAATTGTGCAGTGATATTTCGCGTATCGATGAAACATTCAACCTTTAATTATTTTGTAAATATTTCGAAGTACCTACGAATTCTTTTGTATGATATTTCCTTGTTATCTGTATTAATGTAAATATTTCTTCCTGTGTAAATACTTCAAACTCCTATTCTTTTGTATTCTATTTCTATACCTCAATTACTTTATTACTTGTACTTTCCGATAATCCTATTAACAGTTCATCTTTCGTAGACTCACCGCATGCCGCCTGTACCCTTCAATTCTTAATTACACTTTTACGATGGGTTTCTTCGGTGGTTTGGTACTACAATTTATTTCTAGTATTTCTTATCTCTAAAAATTTCCCATTGTTCGAACCACCCTATTGGTACCCTACTTTCACCTACTATCTATTAGCTCCTCTTTCTGGACATTTCTTCTTATTCAATTTTCAATCACTCACGCAGTTCTTCTCTGACCTTCACTGAAATCTCTGACCTACCTGCGCTCTTCTTTTGTTAAATTGTAAATATATTGTTATTCTTTATTGTTGTGTTATTTTTGTTATTTGTTGAAGTCCTCCGTAAATCATAAAGGACTAAATTGGTCCCTTCGCAAAAGACCAAAGCGTTAATTGGACTTATTTACGTTGCTAATATTATTTATATAAAGAAATGAGTCACGGTACTTGTGCGATTTTTCTCATACAAAGTCGTATTTTTCAAAAGTTGATCCCACTTTTGATATTTGCATGTAGTAGAATATCCCTTATTCCTTTGCTGACCACTAGCATATGTATAGAAGTATATCATCCCATTGTGCAGGATATCAAAAACGAAACACCTCCACCGTCGCCTTTTGGATGATATTCAAATTGCTAAATTAGCCGTTGGCAATATGTAATAGCGACACAACTGTGCATCATTCTTTATTTTACGTCTCCACTATTTTTTCCATTCTGATTGGTGACTTACCTACCTAATATCTAAAATCGATCGTTAGGTGTATGTAGTAAAATACAATTACCTTAATTGCAAATTTTTTCGTCTATATAATACTATTAACGTTAAGCGATATAAATATTCAAAATTATAACATAAATATATTTGTTTGCAGTGCACTATCAAAGGATAATTCATCGTGATATTAAGCCTGCCAATTTGCTCATCAGTGAAAATGGTCGAGTTCAAATTGCTGATCTGGGTGTTTGCGACGAGTTTAATGGATCTGACGCATATTTATCTTCCACAGTTGGTACACCTGCTTTCACTGCACCTGAGGCCTTAGGAGATAACAAAGACAGCTTCAGCGGCAAGGTTCGTATAAATTTTAAAACTTTATTCATTTTCTTTAATCCAAAAATAATTAACAAATAAGTCTGAACTATCTTACATTATCATACATAATTAATAGGGATGGGGGTTATAAACTGAGTGCCTGACTACATATAATTATTTTCAACCAGTAAGACAGTTTGTTTTATTTCAAACTTTATTTATAAAAACACAAACTTAGCGGTTACAAAAATAATTGTTTATAAAATGTGAGGACTAGTGTAACGAATAGCATCTGACATGAGGAACAAAAAAATACAATTAAAATTGTATCACTAATGAAATTACAAAAATATTGTTACGAGTACTTGCCAATTAAGTTGGTGTGAGCATAATTAATGAACATCTTCCCTGATTACATAAGGAATATTCTCGGCTTTCCTGAAACATCTAGAAAACACCAGCAAAGATCAATGGGAAAACAATTGGAATACTAGACGGCTGTAGAATACCCTAGAAAAAGGCTGAGAAGACTGTAAAAGCGGACGAGACACTCACACCGAGTTAGTTGACAGTTTACAGTAACAGCTGATGCAAAGCGATCGATAGGCGATACAGGCGAACCATAGAGGCGATAGTGTTCATAGAGAGCGATAAATAGTGTCTACCGGAACGGCGATTAAAAAGTGACTTTTAGTGAAATAAATTGTGCGGACTTGTTCATAACTGTAGTGTAGTCAAATTAATTTTAGTAATTAAATAAACTCGTTGTTTTGTTTTGTTAATTGTGTTTTCTGTGACCGAACACGTCACAATATGCTTACTGCAAAAGGCACAACTAATCGAAGCTCGGCAGCCTCCACCATGTTACGAATAAGCGAAATTTTTATGGTTGATTTTAACGATTTAATAAATTAAAAATGTTATATTAAAATAGATAACACTTCAAAACTAATTACAAATGTATATTAAAACTACTTGCCTAAATGATTATCAACTAGGGGCGTTGATAATGGCAGGGACCCTTGATAGGGCATTAGGGTGAGTGATAGCGGTAACCCGCTACACCCCCCTAACGGTTCTCACTCGATCTTCTCTCTTACCTCTACTTTATTACTGACTTACTCTCAAATAGTGCTCTTATAAGTTAGTTATATAGCAGAGTTATATGTCTTTTGAGATGGTCATGTAGAATGAAACGTCTGTTAATAAAAAACTAAAATAGGACTCACCCCAAATTACCACTAATTAATTTAAAACGCGGACACGTGTTTCGCCCACTTCAAACGTGGGCATTATCAACCCGAGACTCTACTGATAATGCCCACGTTTGAAGTGGGCGAAACACGTGTCCGCGTTTTAAATTAATTAGTGATAATTTGGGGTGAGTCTTATTTTATTTTTTTATTCATTTACCACAGTCTCCTTTTCTACTTTGTCTGTTAATAGTTTGAAAATAAATTAGTGGAAGTTATTTTATTTTTATTGTTTAATCATGATTTACCGTATAGTAAATGCAGATACAATAAAGTTTTAGTAACTTTTTTATTAAATAAAACAAAAACCCAAAATCCACAAAACGTTTAGAAACCTAGAACACGTTTCAACACCCAAGGTGTCATCTTCAGTTAAGGATTCAGTCTCTGTTGAAATTTCTCGCATCTGACATTCTTGGACAACAAATATTCAGAAAAGAAGAAGCAATGTTAATCAGCAGTTCGACTACACCCCGAGTAGTTGCTAGTGTTACAATTCTATTAATTATCTCACATTTTCTACTCTCTCTGAGTAAAAGTATATTCGTCGTTTAATTTGCTTTTGACATTATTTACTTTAAGAATGAGGCACTTACTTTTTGGTTTCCTGAAATAGTAGGGATCCTTTTCTTAGAAATGGACAGAAAAAAAAGACTACATTAAATGATCGAATATTTATCATTTAAGTACGTATTTATTTTCATGCACTTGTCACCTAGTGAGAGACTTCATAAAAATTAAATCCTTGGAAAATTTCTGTTGTTGCTTAATAGTACCTAATGTACCTGCTAAATTTATTATTTAATCTCTTTTGTACATATAGAAGTATGCAGAATTCATTTTATTTTTTTATGGAATATTTATCCTTTATGTGTCTATTTTCATATACGTCTCACCTATTAAAAGACTTCAAATAAATGAAGCTTTTGGAAAAACCCTGTTGTGGATTACAATAATGTATCTTTCAATCTGTTTTGTATGGGAGTGTGAAGATGTCGTATTATCTAATAATCGAATTTTTATACTTTTTGTGTTTATTTTCATGTTCTTATCATCCATTAAAAGGCTTCACATAAATTAAGCCCTTGGAAGAATTCTGTCATCGTTTAACGTTATTGTAGTAAATTATTTATTTATTTTTGTGTGAGAGTGCAGAATTTTAAATATCATAATCAAAAATTTCCCCTGATTTTTTTGTGTAGGTATTTCTTTTACCATAATTTAAATCTTTTAAATTCCATGGATTAGATCTCCTTTCATGAAATTTAAGTTGTTGCAGTAAAGCATAAATATATTTACAGTCTTTTCAAGAAAATTCCTCAAACTGCATTAAACGAATTTAAAACTTTTAGTGTTGTACTAATTTTAACCAGACCGAGATTTATAAGAGTTCATATTAAAGTGCACTTAGAAGTTTATGTAAACTTTAATATTTACAGTCACCTTGGCGGTTATCGTTTTTAATTTTATTAAATAATCCTTCACAATTTTCTTTTAATCCGATTACGGAGAAGTTTTAAGGTAGAAATTATTATTTTATCGGTCCTACGAAATAATTAGTTTTGAAGTGAATCCGTTTATACGAGACCGCTGTTAACGATAGTGCTTATTGAGGTTGGAACTAAACTCGTTGGAAAATCGAGCTAACAAAATTGGTAGTCATTATTTCAGTAATAATACTACCTAATTGCCCTTTTCTAATTACCATTTGCCCAAGTGAAGAAAATAGAAAGAAGAAGAACACCCCCTGTAAATATAAAAAGAGCCGGTCACCGAGGGTTTCGTAATTTTTTTTTTGTGAAATTACAAATTTACGGTTTTCGGACTTTTTCCTTTACTTGTGCTACATGAGATTTCTTCTTGCCAAATTTAACGATTCTAGGTCAACAAGAGGTACCCCATAGTGTCACATAGTAGTGATGTCAAGTACGATTACTTTTTGGTACTCGTTAGTACCAGTTACTTTATTAATCAATACCGTTACTTTGTAATCGTTACAAATACTCGTTACTTTTTCTGTAATACATAATGTTACCTAGGTACGATCCACAGTAACGGCGATTACCAATAAATAATTGGTAATATGTACCTATATGAGTAATTATGTTATTCCCTTTTTATATGAATTATCTTTTATTCCAAAATAAAAAATAAATAGTTCAATAGAAATTTAGTTTTATAATAATAACAATAACAAAAGTGCAGCTCTCTTTATAAATCAATAGAATTCAACAAGCCATTTTTTAACATTGTACCTAGTACCTAAATTATACGTAACTATAAATACAGATATTTATATTATCTATGTTGACGCAAACGACGACGCGATGCTGATCTACATGTTTATAATAAATAATAACACGATGAATGGTGGAAGTAGTCCTTTAAGCACGAGCTTGTCTTCGTCATAATAAATCTTCTTCTGTTTCATTTCCATCCGATACGGAATATTATACCGTAGAATTATGTATTATGGTCCACGAAATAATATTATGGATAGTGAATCCGTATAACGAGACATGTGTAACGATAGTGCTTATTATGTTACCCAAACTCGTCTGAAAATCGATAATATTGGTAATCATTACTGGTTCGAATTACCTCATTACTTTTCGTAATTACGATTTGCCATAACGAAAATAGTAAGAAAAGACCCGACATTAAAAAGATGCGGACGAGGGTTCATAATTTTTGTAAATTACAAATTTATCGGTAACGATTTTTCTTAAGTAGCTACTGAGATTTCGTTCTCCAAATTAACGAGTTTAGGTCAACAATAGGTACCATCACTATCACATAGTGCTCATATTTTTCCAAAATAATATTTCCGTTCAATTGCTTTTTATTTCATTAATTACATTTGTTTTAATTTAAATATGCAACGTATTGATTTTACAAAACAAGGAACCGCCACACGGAAATGCGACATGATTGCACGGCAAAAGTGTGCCGTGACCAACTTGCAAATTTCCGTTTAGGGGTAAAAGAGCACTATATGGGTCAGTATAGAATAATGAGTTTTGACAGTAATAAAGAGGTTATAAAGTGGATGTGAAGAAGATCGAGTCAGCGAGTCAGAAAGGGGTTTGGGGGTGTAGCGGGTTGCCGCTATCACTCACCCTAATACCTATTAAGGGTCCCTGCCATTATCAACGCCCCTTGTTGATTATTATTTAGGCAAGTAGTTTTAAGATATATTTATAATTAGTTTATAAGTGTTATTTGTTTTATAAGGCATTAATCTATTAAATCTTACATTAAACCATATAAAAATCGCTCTTCTTTATCACAATAGGTTTTGATTCCCTCGTATAAGTCAAAATATGCGGTATAAACGGAGCTTAAACGGCCGTATCTTTTGATTGTGTTAATTTAGAAGTTTTAATTTTTTACTGCACCAAGGAATTGCAGAGCTTTAGTATTTGATATTAATTTCAATGTGATACCTCCCCGTGTTTTTGAGAAAAAGGGCCTTGACAGACGGACAGAAGGACGGACAACGCAGTGATCCTATAGGGTTTTGTTTTTTCCTTTGAAGGTACGGAACCCTAAAAATTGATTTAATGTGATAGTGTTTGGCAAGATGTATCAGAGGTCGACTCAATTGACCTAAACTAAAAACTTTTGGGTGTTTCATTCCCAGAAGTGAAAGATCATCCGTGGAATATTACTACCCCAGCATTTGCCTAATGATCCAAGCAAAGCAAAGAAAAACTTGGATCAGGGGTAGTCGGCCCCGGAATCGAACCGGTGACCTCCCGAATGCTAAGCAATGATGTAGACGACTAGACCATGCCGCTCAGTTCAATCGACCGACAAATCTGTCGTCGGATACTCATTTTTCGTATTTTGATATTTTTCAATATTAAGACTATGGATTCCCGAATTCCCATGTACTTTCACTCGCTAAAAACGAATGTGTTGCCATAAATCCAAAACATAGTATGGAAATATGACCCATTCTATTATAGAAAAGTGTGTGAAAAATCAGTGGTTACATATTACATTTTAAATTCAATCCTTTTGGGGTAAGTTTTGAAAACTTATAACTTACTGAAAAATGAATATTTGTTCATAAATTGAAATCACGTAGTGTTTTTGGAACATGTACCTCCACCTTTATCAAAATAGCCTCTAAATTGCCTTCATGGGTTTCTTTTTTAAACATTTGCGTTTTGAACAAATTGTACCTATCAGTATTTAGTGATTTATCAAAATTCATACACAAGAAATATTTATAAATTTATACGGAAATGCCTTGGATTTCTGAATTACATAGTTCCTGTCTCTGTATTGTTTCGTTTATACTATAGAAGTATAAATTTTCGACAATAATGAAAACAATCCATTTAATGAATATTATTAATGTACGTGAGTAAACGACCGTATCCCTAAAGCTCTGTAAGCCTTTATCCCCCATCCGTAAAGAAGGTTTCGGTTTCCAGCTGCAAGGGTTTGTTTCAATATATGAGGATCAAAAGAAGACTACATATGACAGAATGAAATGAAATTTTCAAGGATGTACTAGAATTTTCCAAACAGATAGACAATATTGTTTTTCGGAAACTTCTACAATGTTCTAAAATGTTCGAGGATATTCTTGAATTTTCCAGAAGGTTCGAGAATGTTCTAAATAATTTCGAAAAGTTCGGAAATTTCTTGAATTTCCTGAAGATTAATGAATACTCTAGACAATTCCAAATAGGTTCGAGATTTTTCTAGGATTTTCCAAAAGGTTCGAAAATGTTCTAGAAACTTCCAAAGGGTTCGAAAACGATCTAGGATTTTCCAAAAGGTTCAAGAATGTTCTAGAATTATCTAGAAGGTTCGAGAATGTACTAGAATTTCCCAGAAAGTTCTAGAACTTTCCACAGAATTGATCATGTTACTTGTCGCTGGAGAAAGATTTACAGCTTGTAAGTCGCTAATGATAAAAAGGGCCGCGCGCCGTGACTACGCCGTAAACATGTTAGCGATAAGAAGTATATGCACACAAATCGTTATCACACACACGTACGCTACAATAAGAAAAATTTCGCGTTATTCCTTGTAATTCTAATATTCTCCCATAAACTCATCGCTGATGAACACAGGATTTGTTATATGAGATTCATTAAGTGTTTCTAAGGTATTTTAACAGATTTTCTTCCATTACCCTTAGTTACTCTATAACACGCATAGGCCCGGACGAACTTAATATCTTAATTCGAGATTTAATTAAATCTATCAAAATCGTAGTCAGAATTCTCAGCATCCACATTAAAACAAAAAGATGGAATCTTCTCCACAGTGACGTAAACATTATTTTTTACAGTAAATGATTTGATGACGTTTTATATCCAACAAAAATTTCCGGAAATTATTATTTAGTAAAAAGAGGGCCTATTTAGGAATATATAAATTTGTAATAGGGAAAATAACGAAAGATGAAATATTTGAGTACTAAATGAATCTGAATTGTAAGTTTTAAACATTTTTAAATCAGTTGTTGCAATTTTTCATAGAAATATGCCAGCTGACAATTACATAGAAATTATGAGTGAACTATTTTATGCTTATAGAGAAATAAAATGTAAAATGTCTCTCAAAGTTCACTTTCTGGATACTCATATCGATTTTTTTAGATACAATATGTGAATAATATCAGAAACAGTCTCTTGCTTGTTGCTTATTGAACATTGTTAAGAGAAACAAAATATCTCCGTAGAATTTGACAATAACATTTTGAGGCGTTTTTTAGATTAATAATAATGCATCTATCGTAATATTGTGTTAGAAAACAATATTGCTTTATTTATTACTTATAGCAAGAAACAACTATGAGTGATAGAAAAAATATAATCATTTTCAGCTTTATATATGAGGATCAAAAGAAGACTACATATGACAGAATGAAATGAAATTTTCAAGGATGTACTAGAATTTTCCAAACAGATAGACAATATTGTTTTTCGGAAACTTCTACAATGTTCTAAAATGTTCGAGGATATTCTTGAATTTTCCAGAAGGTTCGAGAATGTTCTAAATAATTTCGAAAAGTTCGGAAATTTCTTGAATTTCCTGAAGATTAATGAATACTCTAGACAATTCCAAATAGGTTCGAGATTTTTCTAGAATTTTCCAAAAGGTTCGAAAATGTTCTAGAAACTTCCAAAGGGTTCGAGAACGATCTAGGATTTTCCAAAAGGTTCAAGAATGTTCTAGAATTATCTAGAAGGTTCGAGAATGTACTAGAATTTCCCAGAAAGTTCTAGAACTTTCCACAGTGTTCGAGAATATTATGGAATCCTATAGAAAATTCTAGAATCTAAAAAGGTTTGATCTTTTTAGATAATTGAGTAGTATATAAATGCATAACTTAATAGAAATCCGCTGATTTTTCCTGAGCGAAGCGGGGGTAATCACGGAACTAATTAATAAAATAATGTATTTCATATTTGACAAAGGTAATATTACAAGCGGTATAATAAGTATGTGCCCGATGTTTCCACCAAATTTTATCCAATCAATATATTTTAAAGTGGAAAGTACTAATTATTTATTAGAAAATTTTAAAGAAAACTCATCAAACAGTACTGCATTATATTCTTTATATATTACTGTATTTAATTTAATCCAAAATTGCATTTTTGTGTTTTAATGGCCTTTACTAAAGTCAGTACTCGTCACAGCGTGCAAATCTCAAACAAACACAGTTTTCATTGTGAAATGTTAAAGCGTAATTACGCTACCATAATATTATATTTTGTAATGTAAAATAGTAACAATGTTTATAACTCTTAACGCTGAAACTTTTAATGAACGCCTTTACAAACTTTTCCCATGTATACGTAATATTCCCGTACGACCACACATTCCGTACGGTAAGTGCAACGTTAAACTAAAAACTTTTCGAACATGTTTAAAAGCAAAGTTAAAAAGTCAATAAAAATACCTGTAATATATTCGGATATATGCACGAGAATAAACTCTGAAAAAGAGGAGATGCGTCGAGTGTTTGTAAGGCGATTATTCTTTTCAGTAAAATGCTTCCATATCTTTTAAGTATTCCCTATAAATATTAACGAATAAAAACACTTGGAGACGTTTCACTTATTTATTGAAAACTCAATGTACATTTCGCCAGTTACGGCATCATCAGGAGTATTATTAGATTACTAAAGTTACAAATTACAGCGAGTTCCTTAAATATTAGAGGTCTTAGGTGGTATCAACTTAGGATCTAGGAGGTGGTTGTTGCCAAATATTAGTTGGTCGTTTGCCAAGGGTTTGTTTAGTAAAATAGCTTTTTTAATTTCTAATATTTCATAGCGGTCTAAGATCTTTCCCCCTGGTAAATGATGTAATAATTTTAAATTATTTTTGTTAGTTGTGTGGTTATTTTCAATTAAATGCGAAGATAGTCCTGAGCAATGATTATTGTATAAAGCACTCCGAATATGCTCATTGTAGCGTGTTGTAATTGACCTTTTGGATTTTCCAATATATATGGTTGGGCAGTCTGAGCAGGTAATTTCGTAGACACCGCTTTTCTGGGTATTGTCTACTTTCTTAATTAGTTTATTGTTGAATAATAGTTTGTTTAAGTTGGAATTATTAAAGTATGCTGCATTAATGTTAAATTGTTTTAATTTATATCCTATTTTTGTGCTTATTTTTCCATAATAAGGGATTTTTCTCCATTCGTTGTTGCTTTTGTTATATGTGATGGGGTAGATCAGATTGATAAACTTTTGTTTTAATTTTTTTGATAACATGTTTTCTACTGTATGCGGATCGTATCCATTGTTGATGGCTATAGTTTTGATGGTATTAATTTCTTTTTTATAGTTGTCTTTAGATAGAGGAATATTTATGGCTCTGTTTAACATTGAGTGAAAACTGGCTAATTTTATGCTATTAGGATGATTTGAGCTGAAAGGGATAATGCAGTCTGTGAAGGTTTCTTTTCTATATATGTCGAAGTCAATTTTATTATTAATTATGTTGAGCTTAAGATCTAAGAAGTTTAAGCTTTTATGGCCTATTTCTAATGTGAACTGAATATTTTTGTTAATATCGTTGAGGTAATTTAAGAAGTTGTTGAGTTGTCGTTCAGTACCGACCCAAATGCAAATTATATCGTCTACATAACGTAGCCATAAATGAATATATTTTTTAAAAATATGGTTGGTTTCTAAAAACTTTTCGAATTTGTTCATGAAGTAGTCGGCGTAAAAAGGTGAGATTGACGAGCCCATTGGAAGACCACTCTTTTGCAAGAAGAGTTTTTCATTAAACATAAAATAATTTTGATTTAGGCTAAGTTCGATTAGCGTTTTTAGTTCTGATTGTAGAATTTGGTCGATATTGTACGAGGATAGGTCTTTAAATAATAAGTCTTTTAACTCAGTAGTTGGGATAGATGGAAATAAATTTTTTACATCAAAAGAGATTAATTTTGCATTTGAGGGTAAAATGATATCTTTCAATTTGTTAACTAAATCTAAACTATTGCTTACAGTATACTTGGGCTTAAAGTCTAATATTTCTGTTAGTAAGTGTGCTAATTCCTTGCAAAGTCTTTGGTTGGGGGCATTTAAACAAGATGCAATAGGTCTTATAGGATTGTCTTTTTTATGGATCTTAATTAGTCAATAAATAAGTGAAACGTCTCCAAGTGTTTTTATTCGTTAATATTTATATAATGTTTCACCGAGAGTTTTCGGCCAATTACCTACTTAATTCCCTATAAAATATAAGATTGATTCCTGTCATAATTTTAAACTATATTAATCAATCAACAGCTTTTGAGTCAAATTAAATTTCATTTCAATTTCATAATCATAAATACCTAAATGCAATTTAATTATGGAGAGAAATAATTTATTCTAGTTTTAAAATTATAATAGTTAGTGAATGTCCATTATATCCAAAAAGAACAATTTTCTTTATTAAATGTGATAGTCATAAGAAATTAACCAAATTTCAGAAGCACATGAAACTTCAAAACGAGTTGATGGGAATTACGTCGATATTTAAGTCTCGTTACTATTTGCATATTGTCCAAGTTTTTAGGTATATAACAATGTCTCAAATCAATATTCTATGTAGTCTACGTTATTCATAAAAAATAATTCATTTTAATTAGTATGACTTTCTTCAGATAGACATAGTGGCCTATCGAAAACGCAATGCAAGGCAATACAAGCTGGGAAATATTTTCAACAAAATTTTAAAATACGTTAAGTTTGTTTGTCAAGGGGACAAATTTTGAGGTGAAAAGCTTAGTAAAATCTTCAACCCTCTAAGTGGAGGTGTCATTCTCCAAATTTTAAGTGCTACCTTACTAAAAAAATACTTTTAATTAACTATAAATTATTACTTGTTTTTTGAAAATTGAACCACTCTTTTAGAAATAATGGAGCTTTGAAATACCAACAAAACATGTGACGAAAAATTAAAAAACGTCACCAATTGTCTTGTACTCAGCGTATCATCCATTGCATTTTTTTTTCTGATACTGCTATCTCCGTAGCACTAGCGGATTGTCAAGCTGCCTGTTTTTGTTATGAACGGAAATTTGGTCACCAATTCGCGAATCAGGTACGCGGACCAATTACCACATTCATTGTTTTTGAGAAAGAAAGCTCAATAATCTAACTTTTACTCACTAAAATGAGTCTAAAAATCTACAAATCACTAAAACCAGCGAATTTATTTGAATAAAGCGGTCAATTTTGAAGTTTTTATTAAATCAAATTTTGTATTTTTCGGCAAACATATTGTTGATATTTCAAAACTCCATGTTTTCTAAAAGAAACTTATTTTCAAAATCGTTTGTAACAGTACAGAAAATGACCCCATTCCTATTGGAAAAAATTGGAAAATGAACCCCACTTATGGGCTTAACGGTTTTGCTATTCCTTTCGCGTCAAAAAAAGTAAATTTGATATGCATGTTTTTGGATTTTGTCAAAAAGTAATATCTCAGCCTATAATGCCTTGCGGACTTTTTCAATTGGCCATTCTGTAAACCTGTAGATAGTTATACCAATTACAATGAATTCTTTTTTATGAATAACGTAAAATCGAGGATATATAGATGATAGATTTTATTTGTAAAATACATTGTTGTATACCTAAGAACTGAGACAACTTGCAAATCGTAACGAAACAAAACGCATTTTAAAAACTTTGTTTTTTGACTAAAAATTAAATAAGAAAGAGGAAAGTGGTGCATTGAAAAAAGTTATTACCTATATCTATCCATCTATCTACCTGAACATGAAATTTAAAAAGATATATATGCTCATTTACAAAAAAATAAGCATCTACCATACACATGTATATGTTTTAATACGTTTATTTGCGCCATATAGTGATTCGAGTTATCAATGTTCCAACTTGACAAAGAGAAACTATAAATTATTGAAGTAAATAAAGATCAAATTCCTTAGTTAGTAATTTATTGATATCATTAGACGTGGATTATGATTTTGAACTTATTAGTCTTCATCATCACGCCATAAGCAGCCTCAATTATAGGATATTGAACATTATTACTATAAATAGTAATGTTAATGGTAAATATTGGTAGGAAGGTAGAGCGCTTTATAATAATTGTCTAATATTCTATCATCCTCGTTTTGTATACTTCAATTTGATTGTTAATTTAACGAGATTATAGCGTCTGACGAGGTCCAAAATTGCCATAAATTACTAATCAAGTAAGTAGCCTAAAATAAATTTTTTGATGTAAAATTCTAAAACAGCAATCCAAGTAAACTACAAATGTAAAGTGGGTTTCAGGAAATATATCAAAAAGGCTCTAACAAAAGTGCCTTTTTTTAAAATATATCTCGAAAACTATTACATTTTAGATATATATATTACATTCCTAGATAATATGTAAAGACTTGCAAGAGCTTTAAAATAAACTTCGAATCATCTCCCCGAGAAAAACGTAAGTATTTTGCCAAACAATCATTTGTAGCATCGGTATTCTAGACAAAAGTAATGACTATTATACATAATAAGCGAGTCAATGAGGAGTTCTGTCGGACTTACAATTTTTGCAAAATTGCAGTTAACAATATTCTTGCAAATAATTTTGCAAGGGTAGCTCGATTGTCTTAAATAAAAATATAATGTAACGAATTTTCTAATTAACAATATTTATTAAACAATTATTTATTTTACACTATTTATATAACACTTAACACTAACTTAGAACTACTATTTATATGAGAACAATTTCCTTATTTATATAACAACTTATTTACATAACTTTTATTTATCGTTTATCGCCTTGATTCGCGCACTAATGCTTTCTCACAACTACTGTCCTTTGGCCCAAAGATGATCACTTTAAATACACCTTTCGAACTTTCTTGATAATTTCTCGAAGAAATCCTGATTGCTCCCGAATGATGAGCAATAACCATAAAGCTATCGACAATTCACAAAATTGATCATGTTACTTGTCGCTGGAGAAAGATTTACAGCTTGTAAGTCGCTAATGATAAAAAGGGCCGCGCGCCGTGACTACGCCGTAAACATGTTAGTGATAAGAAGTACATGCACACAAATCGTTATCACACACACGTACGCTACAATAAGAAAAATTTCGCGTTATTCCTTGTAATTCTAATATTCTCCCATAAACTCATCGCTGATGAACACAGGATTTGTTATATGAGATTCATTAAGTGTTTCTAAGGTATTTTAACAGATTTTCTTCCATTACCCTTAGTTACTCTATAACACGCATAGGCCCGGACGAACTTAATATCTTAATTCGAGATTTAATTAAATCTATCAAAATCGTAGTCAGAATTCTCAGCATCCACATTAAAACAAAAAGATGGAATCTTCTCCACAGTGACGTAAACATTATTTTTTACAGTAAATGATTTGATGACGTTTTATATCCAACAAAAATTTCCGGAAATTATTATTTAGTAAAAAGAGGGCCTATTTAGGAATATATAAATTTGTAATAGGGAAAATAACGAAAGATGAAATATTTGAGTACTAAATGAATCTGAATTGTAAGTTTTAAACATTTTTAAATCAGTTGTTGCAATTTTTCATAGAAATATGCCAGCTGACAATTACATAGAAATTATGAGTGAACTATTTTATGCTTATAGAGAAATAAAATGTAAAAGTTCACTTTCTGGATCCTCATATCGATTTTTTTAGATACAATATGTGAATAATATCAGAAACAGTCTCTTGCTTGTTGCTTATTGAACATTGTTAAGAGAAACAAAATATCTCCGTAGAATTTGACAATAACATTTTGAGGCGTTTTTTAGATTAATAATAATGTATCTATCGTAATATTGTGTTAGAAAACAATTTTTCTTTATTTATTACCTATAGCAAGAAACAACTATGAGTGATAGAAAAAATATAATCATTTTCAGCTTTTTTGGCGAGTTTTATATGAGAAACACCTTGTTTCGTCTATTTCACAAAAAAGTTAATGTTTGTTGCAGAATGTTATTTCTCTTTAATATTCATATTCTTAAATACTTGAATATAAGTTAGTTTAAGTATAGCTCCTCAGTGACTGCGCCAAAATCAAAAGATCATGTCCAAATATATTTTTTTAAGTTTTTAACCATGTAAAAAAGGGTTCCTCGCCATTTTAGTCTACCATCACCATATACCTGCTTTAATTTTGTTCCTAGTAACTTTATGCCCTCGTAAGCTTTATGGAAACGTTTCAAACATAATTCATGTAGCAGTGCCTTTATTATATAGGTTTAACAGGAATTATTCTTAACATGTAACGTCGTAATGTCAAACATTGAATCCTATTACGTAAACTTTTATTACAATTCATTGCTTGTAATGGAATGTCAGTAATATGATTAACACTTACAGTAGTCTCATTTTATCTTTAAAAGTTCTATAAAATAATTACTTTAAATACTGTTAGGATTTTGGTTCTGGTTGTAGTTCATTAATTTTTTCTTCATTTCAGGCTGCAGATATATGGTCAATGGGAATTACACTTTTCGCATTCGTGTATGGAAATGTACCATTTTACGCACAGAACGTAGTAGCCTT
Source organism: Agrilus mali (assembly GCA_029378335.1). NCBI lineage: Eukaryota > Metazoa > Arthropoda > Insecta > Coleoptera > Buprestidae > Agrilus > Agrilus mali. The sequence continues at coordinate 10,668,443 of CM055662.1, forward strand.
ATATTCGAAAATAAGACATGAAAATGTGGAGTTTCCCTCCTCACCAGTTGTTTCCGACGAACTCAAAAATTTGATTATAAAGATGCTTATTAAGGATCCAAGTCAGAGGATAACACTATCAGAAATCAAGGTATGAAGAACATTACTATTGTCCTAAAAATAAGTACAACTGACAGACCTAAAGCTACTTGGTTAAAGTGGTAATTGGTCTCTTGTTTTCCCCATCTTCCATAAAATTTCCTTCGATCTTCATCATTCAAACGATCTTAATTTTTTTTTCAGATTCTTCAATTTGTTAAAAATGTGCTTTTATGATTCTACATATTTCTTGAATTTTTTTTTATCTACTGCAGTAGATATCTAGATTTAGCCTCTCAATCCCTGTTTATTCTAATTTCCCAATATTTCTTAAGTTTAAGTATAGGTAGTCTATTAATAAAAAAATTAAAAAAATAAGGAAATATCTACCTAACTACAATGAAACAATAAGTTCAATTCACCACAATCGAATGGAGTTATGTAAGATTTAAGTCCGGTGCAGACTACAGAGTTTGCAAATGTCGACTTATTTCTTCATAAATACAAATACATGGTACCTGTCAATACAAACTCGAACTGGTTTATTAAGGTGTCCAGAATTTACAATAACACATATTAATGTTATTGACATGTAAATAATGGAGTATAAATTGCAATTTGAATTATCAACTGTGCACTTACTTAATTATCTTAGTTAATATTATTCGACAATACAAGTTTTTTATTGGATATATAAGTAAAGTCAAAAATAATACTAACTGCAATAATCCATAGAAATATATAATATACATCTTTTGAGATAGATGGGCAGAAATTTAGTGCTTTGTACTTAAAAATGTGCTTCAAGTTCCTGGAGAGCTTAGAAGTGCAGTATTTCAATTCTCAAGAAATTAAAATTCCAACCAATTCAAAGTATTCGAAGCCCTCTTAAAGTACTTGAAATCCTTCGAATGAGCTTAAACCCCGTTTTAGTTGCTTAATGGCCCTTCAAAATACTTGAACGCAAGAAAAAAGACTATAAGATTTTTTATGTAGGTGATTGAAGCACTTCTGATTTAATTCAATCTTTTGTGATGTGCTTAGGTCCTTTTCACAAGTGCTTTAAGCCTTTTATGTATTTAAAACCCTTGTAAGACAATTCAAGCCCTTATGAAGTTCACAAAACCCTTTTCATAAGTGCTTAAAACTTTCAATTTATTATAATTACTTTTCGATATAATTGGTAATTCAATGTTCTTAGATTTTAAAATGTATTTGAGAATGTATTAGAAGCCAAGGCACTTTAAGTAAGAGCTTTTGGTTTAATGCTTCTTCAGGGAGGGCTTCTTTGCTTAAATCTGTTATTGTATGAATTTGATTTGATGATTAAATCTTTGTAGTCAGGGCCGGCGGAAGGCCCGTGCGAACCGTGCGCCCGCACGGGCGCCAACATCTAGGGGCGCCAAATCAAGAGATAATTAATAAAAAACTGGCAAGAACTAAGTGTCTAATATAAAAAAATATAAATAATGAAATAGAGCACAAGAAAATGTGTAAAATTATTTAATATTAAGTGCATAATATATCTATCAGTTTATTTGTGTATTTGTGAACAGATGGGCGGTATTATTTTATTGACAAAGAAAGGCGTTGTCGCCGCGCCGGTCGGTCAGAAGATAAGCAAGCCCAAGCGCTGTTATTTTATTGGGGAATGAAGGGCGCCGCCAGTCGCCACCACATATAATGTTTTAGATGTTTATAACTTTAAGTGTCATTATTAGTTTTTTTAATATTTAATAAATAATTTTCTTCTGTTCTTTTGTATTTTAATTTACACACGATTCACGATTACGAAAGTGAATATAGTAACGTATTAGTTTTTCTTTGAGTATTTTTATTTTAACTTTGTAAATTGATTCCACATAACAGTTATTGCAAAACTTACAAAATTTTAAAAATAAGTGTTTCATCAAATCGAGGGGGGAGGGGGCGGAAAATTTGCCTTTCGCACGGGCGTTAAACTAGCCTTTCGCCGGCCCTGTTTGTAGTACCTATACTGGAAACATATTTTTGAGTAATTTGGGTACTATTGGATTTCAGGTCGATCCTTGGGTTACAAAAGATGGTTTGTATCCATTACCCACAGAAGAAGAAAACTGTCACTTGGTGGAAGTTACCGATGAAGATGTCGCCAAAGTTGTCACATCTATTCCTAAGCTTGATACACTCATTTTAATAAAACATATGCTAAGGAAACATTCGTTTCAGGTAGGTCAATACAACTATTTGTTATTCTTTTTACAAAAAGGAATCATAATTTGTTGAAATGTGTTTCGTGAGGGCTTCTTGTAACTTACACAAGAGCAAACTTTCTCTAATAAAACTACCGTCGCGTTTGTTTTAAACTTTAATGTCAGAAAAAACTACGTCAATACGAGAATATTGAAAATGTGGATATGTTACTTGAATGATTTGACTTGAATTGTTGTTTGTATTGAAATTGACTGCATTGATTACTTGACTTGACTTAACTGTTATGTATACTTGTGAGGAATGTCTCTACTTAACTTTTTCTTCTGTCCCTTTCCACTTCCTACACTTAAACGCCTCAAACTATGAGCAGGGGTAGGGGATGGCAAGACCACCCTCTCGTCGAATGCGCATTTATAAAAAAAATGGATACTAATAAAGAATAATTAATAATTATAATTTGTCGCGAACACACCGCCCGCCTTGAAAGGATCCCTTTCAAAATGTTTACACCACGCACAATCACCGTTCACATCACGGAGTCTTTAACCACCTCAGGAGTCATCTCCGTTGGGAGGATGCAAAACCGATTGACGGCCCTCTTCATCTCTGTCCCTATTGCTGTTCTGATGGTGGCCGCGCGAATGATGCCATCCTTCCCCGGGTGAACTTCGGTGATGCGCCCGGATTTCCATTGAAGTGGCGATATGTTGTCATCACGTAGGATAACCAGTTGTCCCACCTGCACGGGAGAACCTTGTCCCCTTTTCCATTTTAGACGTCCTTGTAATTGGGATAAGTACTCCTTCGACCAACGCCTCCAGAAGTGGTGTTTTAGTTGTTGCACTCGTTGCCATCTCGTCAAGCGGTTGGGTTCATGGTTTGTTAGATCTGCTTCCGGTATGCTGGTAAGCGAGTCTCCAATCAGGAAATGACCAGGGGATAAGAAGGAAGAATCGTTAGGATCATTGGAGAGGGATGTTATGGGCCTTGAGTTTAAAACTGCCTCTATCTCTGCCAATAAGGTGGACAATTCTTCGAAAGTCAATATAGCATTTCCGGCCACACGCCTAATATGATGTTTGGTGGACTTCATTCGCCGGAATGAATCGCCACTCAATATTGAGATTTATAGCCTTGTCCGCGATCGCTGTTTGATTACCCTTATTAGTCAAAAATTTTGAAAATTCCCTCTGAGCCCCGACAAAGTTGGTCCCATTATCTGAATAGATACGTTTGACATTACCCCTACGTGCAACAAAACGTTTGAGCGTATTTATGAATGCTTCAGTTGACAAATTTGAGACTAATTCCAAGTGAATAGCCTTGGTCACAAAGCATACAAAAACTGCTGCGTAAGCTTTTGATATTTTTCTGGTTTTTCTACTGCCTTCTTTGATTTGAAGGGGGCCACAATAGTCCACACCACAGATTGAAAATGGTCGGGACGGCCGAACTCTATCTAAAGGTAAGTCAGCCATGATTGGCTGATTACTAACTGGTTTAGCCCGAAAACATGTTACGCAATTTCGTACAACTTGTCTGACAATGTTACGCGCCGCTACTGGCCAATACTTTACACGAATTGCGGCTAAGGTACCTTCATTGCCTGCATGTAATTGATTTTTGTGGTACTGAATGACTAATATCTTTGTGAAATGATGTTTTGCCGGTAGTAGTATGGGGTGCCTAGCGTCGTAACCAACTTCAACATTGCGCAACCTACCACCTACTCTTACGATGCCCTCGTTATCAATAAAAGGATTTAGACCTGTTAGTCTGTTCGTAGAGTTTGTGGGGTGTTTTTTCTTCATATCGGATATTTCTTTTTGGAATTCAACGCCTTGAATGTGTTTGATTAGAGTTTTGGTTGCGTTGTCTAATCCTTGCAAGGTCAATGGACCTACTAATTTACCTTGGTTTGATTTCATTTTGCCTACAAATCGCAAACAATACGATATTATTCTAATCAATTTATTGAACGACGAGAATTTTTCTATAAGTGGCCACGTGGGGGCTAGAATGTTATTACTTGCGGTTATTGTGACCTTGCGCAATTCCGGTATTTCCGCTTCCGGAAGCGGTACACATGTGTTTATAGGCCATTGAGAGTGGTCTTTAGATAGCCAAATAGGTCCATTCCACCAAAAAGAGGAATCGAGTTGTTCGGCTGTCACCCCGAGAAATCATGTCGGCAGGATTTTCTGCGCTACTTATGTGGTGCCAATCGCTGATGCTACCTTGACGTTGAATTTCGCTTACTCTGTTTGCTACGAAGGTGTTTAAAAGTCTAGAAGTTGTTTGAAGCCATGACAAGACTATGGTGGAGTCAGTGAAATGAAATTTTCTTGTTATTTTAAGGCCCAGTCCCTTAATTGTTTTTTTAGATAGACGAGCTAGCAATAGGGCACCACATAGTTCTAACCTAGGTATAGATATTTGCTTTAATGGGGCTACCCGCGATTTCGAGCAAAGTAAGGATGAATGGTGCCGTCCTAAATTATCGGTGGAACGTATATAGAGACACGCCCCGTACGCATAAGAGCTCGCGTCAGAAAAACCTATGATTTCTATATCGATCGGTAATTGATGATAAAAAAGATGTCTAGGTATCGATAGTTTATTTAAATATGTGAGGGACTCTCGATAATTAGACCAGGATGTATGGATCGCCGTGGGAACGGATTCATCCCAATTGATCTTTAATTGCCACAATTTCTGTAATAATATTTTGGCATTAATTATTACAGGATTAAGGAGACCTAGCGGATCAAATATTTGTGCTATATCCGCTAGGATTGTACGCTTAGTGACACGTTGGGGTTTGACAACGTTTTCTTTAATATTATATTGTAGTGTATCGGTACTTGGGTTCCACTGCAACCCTAACGTACTTAAATTTTCCCCGTCACCTATATCGATCAAGGCAGATTGACAATTAGTGCTAATGCCCGCCAAAATATTATTGTTATTGGACGCCCATTTTCGTAGTACAAAACCGGCCTTTGATAACACCGCGTTCACCTCGTCGCGTATTTTGATTGCTTGTAATTCCGTATCCGCGCCCGTCAATAAGTCGTCTACATAAAAATCGCGTAGTATTAGTTTTGAACCTACAGGGAATCGGGAAACTTCTTCCTCGGCGATTTGTTGTAAACACCGGGTTGCTAGAAATTGCGCGGAGCTAGTACCGTACGTGACCGTCTGTAATTCATATTCTTTAATTTTCATTGAAGGGTCGTTTCGCCAAAGAATGCGCTGAAAGCAAGTTTGGGAGGTGTCCACGAGTACCTACCTGTACATTTTCTCTATGTCGGCCGTAACAAATTTATGAGTCCTGAACCTTGTAAGAATGGTATAGAGTTCGTCCTGAATGGTGGGCCCTACCATAAGGATATCATTTAACGACTTGCCGTTCGTTGTTTTCATCGACGCGTCGAAAACAACCCTAAGTTTGGTAGTAGAACTATTTTCTTTGAAGACCGCATGATGTGGTAAATAAAAGTTTGGAATATTGTTGTACATTGTTTCCGGAATTTCTTTCATATGACCTAGTGAAATATACTCGTTGATGAAGTCTTTGTATTGCTGTTTAACTGCGGGTTTCTGATTGAGTTTTTTATCTAAATTAAGAAATCGTTTCATAGCACTTTCCTTTGATCGACCTAACTCTCCTGCATTAACTCGAAAGGGCAATTGAACTACGAGTCTTCCCTGCTTAGTTTTGGAAAATGTGTTTTTGAAATGATTTTCCCACTCTTGCTCGCACAACGACAGGATGTTGTCAGCGGGAATTTCTTCGATTTGCCAAAAACGTAGTAAATTTTCATTGATAGACTCAATAGCGGATAAGTTGCATAGGGAACTTTTCGACCGAAAATTGTTGGGGAAAATTTTTCCTGACGCAACCCACCCAAAATGGGTTTTTTGAAAACATGGTTGATTATTTTTAGCTGCTATTTGACCTACGCAAAGTAATTTATAAAAAAGATCGGCACCAATTGATAGATCGATTTTATTTGACATATTGAAATTAGGATCTGCTAAATTAATATTTTTTGGAATTTGTAGCGTTTTCGTATTAATGGAAACAATTGGCAAACACTCTGTAATTTTATTTAGATCCAAGCATTCCAATTTAGTTTTATAATTATTGAACCGAGATGAGATGGTAACAATAACAACCGAGTTGACATTGCTTGAAGAGCCGTTAACCCCCGAAATTTGTACTTGGGATTTTCGACATTTCAATCCTAATTGCTTTACTAGCTCAGAAGTTATAAAATTGGACTGCGACCCTGAGTCCAACAACACACGACAAAAATGCATTTTACCTGAAGAGTCCCAAATATTGACAACCGCCGTCGACAAGAGAACTTGTGCCGTTTCGGCAGAATACATACAGTGCAGGCTACTAGGATTTGAAGAACTGCTTAATTCATTTTGCTCGGCGGATGGTACTGAAGGGCTCGTTGGTTGCTTGGAAATTTCTGACGGTTTATTGATGTATTCACCATTTATGTGAAGAAGTGAATTATGTTTTCTATTGCAATGTTTGCATTTACTTTTGGTGCAATAAAATGTTGTATGATTCGGTGTCAAACAATTTAGACAAAGGCGTTTTTCCTTGGCCTTACCTAAACGCTGTTCAGCCGACATTTTTTGAAATAATTCACAATAATATACAGGGTGATTTTGTTGATTACAGATTACACAAGAATTTGAATTGGTAGCAACATGAACATTTTGTTTATTGTTATTGAATTTTTTTTGAACATTACTTATCGGGAGAGAATTATTTGGTTTTTGCGCTAGTCTCTCTAGAGTTTGACATTTACGTGTCAAGAATCCCATAAGATCCCCTATATTAGGCAAAACATCATTTGACAAACTATCTTCCCAATCTTTTAGGGGAATTGAATCTAATTTTTCAGTGACTACGACTACTAGCATATCGTCCCAAGTATTTGTCGGGCGCTTTAAGGCATTCAAGGCACGAATGTGTCTTTGAAAACTATCGACAAGCAATCTTAATTTGCTATATGATTCCTTATTAATTGTAGGAATATCAAGAATAGCCTTAACGTGCTTTTGTATGACCAGGCGTTTGTTATCGTAACGATCCTTTAGCAATTCCCACGCGACAAGATAATTATCATTTGATATTTCTAAAGATTGCAACAAGTTTAAGGCTTCACCTCGTAATGAAGATTTCAAATAATGCAGTTTTTGAACGTTCTTGACCTTGGTGTTACTATGTACGAGTGATGCAAACGTATTATAAAAAGGGTACCATTCATCATAATTCCCAGAAAATTCAGGTAAATTGAGTCTAGGCAAACGCAATTGAGAATCTAGATCGCTATTAGTATCTTGAACTGAATTGTTGGAATTAGAATTATCTCTAGGCCTAGCATTATCAAAATCATTAATAATTTGTTCTGCTTTAGAAGCTAGCTGAAAATACGAATTTTCAAATAATTCACGCTCAGTTTGGTCCAATTCATTGGCATCTAAAATTTCGATGTTAGATTGAATGTCATCAAATTTATCTAATAAAGTTTCAAAAAGAGATAATCGCCTTTTTACTTCTAAATAGTTTATATTTTCAGCTTCGATAGAATTTAAAAAGCTTTGAAATCTAGTAACCGACGCCTTCAATTGTCTACGTTTGGTTACTAAAGTTTTAATTTGATCGGCAATTTCACTTGCAGTAGCCATAGTGAAAAGGTAAAAATAATGGTAAATAAGGAATACACAAGGATAGAATAATGAATGATTGGAGACTCACCTTTTGCGGATTGTTGTCCCGAAGTCGTTCCTTGTTGTTGGTTGAAGTGCTCGATGGCTGTAGATTGTAGCAATTTTCTGGACTTTTCTGGATTTCCTGGAAAATCCGGCTCGAAGGACCAATGTTTCGTGAGGGCTTCTTGTAACTTACACAAGAGCAAACTTTCTCTAATAAAACTACCGTCGCGTTTGTTTTAAACTTTAATGTCAGAAAAAACTACGTCAATACGAGAATATTGAAAATGTGGATATGTTACTTGAATGATTTGACTTGAATTGTTGTTTGTATTGAAATTGACTGCATTGATTACTTGACTTGACTTAACTGTTATGTATACTTGTGAGGAATGTCTCTACTTAACTTTTTCTTCTGTCCCTTTCCACTTCCTACACTTAAACGCCTCAAACTATGAGCAGGGGTAGGGGATGGCAAGACCACCCTCTCGTCGAATGCGCATTTATAAAAAAAATGGATACTAATAAAGAATAATTAATAATTATAATTTGTCGCGAACAAAATGCATGAAACATATTTAATAATTCCGTAGAAAGTAGTGTGTATATAATCCCAACACTTTATTATCGTACTTAACCCAATCAAAAATTGTTTGTATTTGTTTGCTTAGGGCCTTAAGGTTACGGTAGAAAAATACAGCATAAACAAAGTGAATGTTGCCGCAATTATGACTTCTTTTAAGGTTATACCAATGATGGACTTATAGGTCGTGTTTGGTTGTATTGGTTATTTTTTTAAAATCGCCCTGAAGGGATGAATTATGAACTGTAATTATGAAATTTATTAAATCTATTTAATAATTTTGTATGGTGGATGCAATCCTAACACTTTATTACTGTACCTAACCTAAACTTGGTAGCTTTTGATTTTTTATATAAAAAAATATTATACGCCTTATTTCATTTAAATAAAAATACGGCCGTTGTGTCACTGGATCACAATTTTTTATTCATGAACTGACGCTACAACAAAGAGTGAATTACGTATTCATCGAATACGACAAAGTTTGTTGATTGCATAGAAAATTCAACTCAAGACATCAATTTACTTACTCTGCCAAGAAAAGATTAAAGGTGCGCAGCTTTCAGAAATCCCACAAGATTATTCAATTACCCGTCCAGATACAATAAAACAAAACCAAAAAATACAGGGGTTTCAAATCAAATTACAGCCTTGTTAAAACATTTTCGAAAAAAATTAAATACTTGCTTAAAATATTTTTCTAGTCACATCTATATTGTAACGAATTTTCTAGTCAAAACTTATTTATTTAAATAATAATTTATTTAACACTATTTATGTAACACTAAACACTAACTTAGAACTACTATTTATATGAGAACAATTCACTTATTTATATAACAACTTATTTATATCACTTGTGTCTGTCGTTTATCGTTTTGATTTGCGCACTGATGCTTTATCACCCCAACTACTGTTCTCTGGCCCAAAGACGATCACTTTATATACACATTTCGAACTTTCTTTATTATTTCTTAATTTTTGGATAGTTCGAAAAAGATATCCTGATGGTTCTCGAATGATGAATAATAATTAGAATGTCGTCGATCATTCCAGAATTGGTCGTGTTACTTGTCGCTGGAGAAAGATTTACATCTTGTAAGTTGATAACGATAAAAGACCCGTACGCTGTGACTGTGTCACAAACATGTTAGCACCAAAGAGGTACATGCACACAATTGTTATCGCACACACGTACGGTGTCACTGGTCGCTACAATATGTTAACAGGAACAACAATTTTTTTACTGAGACTGAGAAGATAATTTTTAACCAGATTTAAAAAAAAAATTTTCAAATATTGTCAAACTACCAGAATATCTACTTTATTGAGCAACTAGATGCCTACAGCTTTTAAAGTGTAAAATGAATTAACAGGTTTAAGTGCAACTTCAGTTAATACGTTTTCTCTCCTCAGCCAATTTAATTATTTATCACCTTTTTAGGTTCTTAATTTTAAAATTCTTTTCAGAATCCGTTTGCTGAAAAGAGGCTATTAAGTAAAGTAAGCAACGTCGACGTTACCTCCAAAGTTCCTATAGGAACTTCCGGCCGATCTAATTCCGCCCCTGGCTCTTATGGATGGCCCTCAGATCGTCAAGTATCCTCCGAATCCTCTTTGGAAGCAGTGACAGAAGTTGACCAAGCAGAAGACAAACTAATTGAAAATAAAGATCCATTACCACTGCAGCGGTGATAACAATTTTTTATTGTGGCTGTATATTTACATATTTGCATACTTTATCATTTCTTAATTTTTGTATAATTTATTATTGTGTACGAACGTCCTAAACTTTGCCTAAAGGTAATCCAGAGCAATTTAAGACTTAATCACAAGCAAGCATAAAACTCGAAAGCTTTAATATTGTTAACAATTGTTATAAAAGATGTAATTGTTTATTGCTAGCTTTAATATTCAAATGGGACCACTTCCAAAGTGTTATTAATGATGTAGAAAATTGTTCTTTCTCTTGCGAAAAAGTTTTCTTCAGAAATTTGGATGTTAAAATGCTTCCAACACTTCGCTCTCGATTTAATTTCTCATATCCATTTGATCAAGCACAGTAATGATGAATATTTTTGCACAATTATTCTGTAGATATAGTCTTGTAAGTATTTCAAGTAAAAATGTTTCATGTGTACTTAATTATTTGTTATATTTTTCAAACGTTTTTAAAATTATATTCAATGGCGTTCTAACATAAACTTTTGTAATGCTAAGAAAATAAATAAAATATCTCGGAGTATAGTTTACTTTAAACTTCCTTAATTGTTACTTATTGGCTCAGGGCTGTAGCTAGAGTCGCATTTGAGGTAGGGCAGCATTGGTTACAGGTAGGGCGAAAGTAAAAATTGATCATAATTGATCTGCCCTCGAAGCACGGGCTCCTAAATCAATCACCATGTATATCACTGACCTCTAGGTCAGTGATGTACATTCAATAGCTATTCGTAGACAAATAATTTCTGTAACAGAGCATGAGCATGTATCTAAGAACTTTTAAATTCTCAATGATGAAGAACAAGCGAACAAGATGGTTGAACTTCCAAATTTGGATGTAGAGATCCACGTCTGAGTGAGAATGAGGTAATAATTAATTGTTGGGTGGGGTGATACGAGTAAATAGATACGACCGAAAATACCATTTAGATCATATTTTTTCTGCAAACTTTGTGCAATATCGGAAGGAATACCATAGCTAACATTACCAACATGTGTTGACCAACATGCTGCTATGGAACTAGGAGTAGCAATTGTATTTAGTGTTTCCACCTGTTTTGAGCATTGAGGTTCTTCATGGTCAATTTGCTCTTCAACTCCTCGTTTTTCTCCAAAGAAAGCCCGTATACCCATCGCGAAATCAATGAATCTTCAATTTATAGCAATAAAAATAACAATTGTATCGATTTTTGACTAAAACACTTTACCGTACATTTCAGTTAACCAAACTACAAACAATCATAAAAAATCTCTAGTTTATCTTTATTTTAGTTTAAAAAGGGATTCTCCGTACCATATCTTGCAATATAGCCCATTTTGCAATTCCTATATGCTACGGGGAATCCCCTCTGCATTACAGATATTATAATATAAACCCATCGCTTCATGTGATGGCGCTTCAAATGCCGTCTATACACAGAGCAAAGAATTATTATACATAATATGAAATAAATGTCATAAAGTGTGGTATGTTCGGAAAAGTTCAGATACCTACCTATCGCTACAATTTTTTTTTATCTCAAACTATGCACAAACAATTTAATTATAATAATTTATCCTAGTTTTTGGTATTTTTAAAGTAGGGCATTGTGATTTCAAGGTAGGGCATTGCCCCACAATGCCCCCCCCTAGCTACGGCCCTGTATTGGCTCATTAGGTTATTTTGTTTAATTTATTGATAAAATAAAAATCTATAAACTGCATATTAATGTAAATTAAAGTAGTCACACTCGCTACCTATAATTCTCTAGAATGTGTGTTTAAATGAATATACAGTGTCCAAAATTCTGTGGACATAAAATAACCATAGGTTCCTGTAATAAAAATAGCTTTGTTTGCTCGTGAGAGGGTGTCAAAGGCAACAAAAAAATTTTCATTATTAATAACTTGTACGATTCCAATAAAATTTAGTTTATGAAAATACGTATTTCTTATGTGCATATCAATTTTCTTAAAGAACGACAGGGACGAAAACTACCTTTGTAGTCCGTCAATTTAGACATTCGAAGCTACATAAATTCCCACCAAGTTGAAAATTAGTAAGATCGTTTAAAAGATGATTTAAAATAAATTTTGAAAGTTCCCCATCTTTCCCCTGTACGGAAAAAATTTTATTCATGAAATTTTGTGCTGCCTTTAGCGTCCCCTAAAGAGCAAACGAAGCCATTTGTATATAAATGCGGTTAAATCGACTTATTTTGATTCCAGTAACCTGTGATCATTTCATGTCTAAGAAATTTTGGACGCCCTGTATGTTACAAACGTAAGTATTCAATGTGCGTATCGCCCCTGTGCAATCGAACCCTATAATTCCACGGGGATCGAAAGAGTATCATCCCAGGGGGCTTGTAAGAGAGAATAAAATGAAATTTTCCAAAAAGCTCTAGAATCTCCCAGAAAGTTCGAGAATGTTCTATAATCTTCCAGAAGGTTTTAGAAGGTTTTGGAATATTTTGGAAGAGTCTAGAATGTCCTATTGCTCAGAAGGTTCAAGAATGTTACAAAAAATTCTAGAAGGTTTGAGAATGTTTTAGAATTTTCCAGAGGGGTTTAGAATCTTCTAAAAAGTGATAGAATGTTGTTGAATTTCCCAGAAGGATCGACGATGTTCCAGAAATTTCCAGAGGGTTCTAGAATCTCGGTTAGAGAATATTCTAGTTATATCATAACTCTACATGGCTATTAAGTATTTGAGTACATAACCTAATAAAAATCCGCTAACTTTTCCTGAGGTAATTTTACTAATTTCAAATATTTATAGGAATTCAGAATATTTATACTCCTACTTTATTCATAATGCTAATTTATGTCCTTTTTTTGTACAGTCTCTTACCATTGTTAATTTTCATAAATTTTGTTTTACCTTTTTTGGATTCCGATTACATAATAATCACTTAACTGTACGTTAAAAGCCTAATAAGAATCACAATTTAGGTATACCTTAAAAATTACATAAATGTACCAGCTTCCATCACCAAAACCAAATATTTTTAAAGAACATTTTAATGAAGATATTTTTTGAATACTTAGAAAATATGGAAAAATTGAGTATTATTATAATCATAAAAAATACCACAAATGCATGTTTGGATGGTTCCCTTAGACAGTATCTATTCAGGGATATACATATACCGGAGCTACTAGGCCCCGGAAACATTCGGTCTCTTTTCGGAGAACTTCGTCGAGAAGCAGCTCGCGGAAGTTTGAATCATAATCTTAACTTGTTAATTTTGTGTTATTTTACATGGCAGGTAATGGTGACAGAACTTTGATTTAGTTTCTTAATATAATATTGATAGAGAAAAAGATACAGGGTGTTAAAGTTTTAATTTTATTTTCTAGTTTTCCTTATTGCTGGAGAAGTTTTTGGTCTAAATTTCGGTGTGGGGGTTTTTTTGGTACGAGGAATAAGAATTTGCTACTGATTTTAGTCAAATTTCTACAGGGTAGCACATACGCCATCTAGTACATTATCGGTCAAAAAAAAAAATTGTGACACCCTGTATGTCATTATTGATCAAAAAAATGTTTATCTCCCGTCCTTTCTCAATAAAAAAGGTATACTTGTTGAAAGTGCCTAAAGTTAATAGTTTTCGCATTAATCAAGTTGCTTTGCAGTTGGAATATGTTTAATGGTTAACATGAAATTATAAGTGATTAATTTTATAACAAGCATAAGTAACCATAGTAACACTATTCTACACTTTTACTTTGCTTTGCAATTTGACGACTATGTTAATTTAAGTTGAATTTTTGTTAGTTAATTGCAATCATATTGCAATCCTTCACCTATATGATACAGCCTAATGATATTTGTAGTGTATCAATAAAATAATATAATGTTTGAAGTTAAATTGTACTGCATTCAACTTCCCCATTTTTGACCTCATTAACAAAAAAAAACCTAATGAACCCTAATGTCATACGAACATTGAAAGCAACAGATTTTTTATTGAATTTATCATACATTGTACACGAGGTTTACTTGTTTACACAATATGTGCAAACACACGTAGAAGCAGTGTAAAAATGTTAATAAACGAACGTGCGCAGGTATTTGTCCCATCTTTACACTGCCTAATTACAATTATAATTATATTATTATTATTATTACCTACAGCTAAGTATTTAAGGATCAAAAACGGCGACCAAAGTGTCAAAAACTAATGTTAAATACAAAAAAAAAAAAGAAAACGCGCGGGACAAAAACATAGTTATATTATTTATCCCGTTTTACCGACTATTAATTAAAATGCAATGCCACGTCTTTTGTTGACCGTTTAAAAAAATTGTTTCAAATAGCACTAATACCGAATAACAGGTGTTATGTAAAAATAGTAAAAATGTAATTATCAAAACAACCATTCTTTTTTGGTATCTCTTTTTTATCCAGCACAAACGCACACGTCTGAATGTGCTGCATAACTCTTGTTCACAATTCAAAATTTCACTGTTTTTTAAAATATTTTTTTTTTTAAACAATAATTCACAATATAAACTAATTAAATAGACACACCAAAGTTCGTTCTTGTCTTCTTTCTTACTGTTCTATTCTTGCATTTCAATTTTTGTCCTCGTGTTTCTTTTCGATATTTTCCTCCCGCGGTCGCGCGCCACCAAATATCGTCGACGTCTGCGACGTTTCGGCGACTGCATTCACAGGTGCTGAAACCGTCCTCGGCTGCAACTTTAATTTCGGTCTACCACTTGTATCTGAAAATTGATGGTTATATTAAAGACAATCTTAGAACATTCATATATAAAATTATAATACAGTAGGCACTCGACGTAGTTGACCGATTTGTTCACACAACAAATATAAATATTTAATAGAATAATCTTCAAATTCATTTTAATGACAGCAACGAACACATGAAATAGTAAAAAGAATTGTTTATGATAACCTTTTCCTCTTATAACACAGGTCTAGAAAAATAAACCTTTTTTGTGATATGGACAAAACGCGTTTCTTATGTAAAACTCGTCGAAAATGGCGGCCTTAGATTTTTTTCAATCACTCATAGTTTTTTGGCCATAAGGCAACATTGTTTTCTAATACAAATATAACTATAGATGCATTATTCTTAATCTTAAATGTGCGTCAGAATATTCTTGTCGTGTTTTATGACGATATTTTATTGTTGAACACTGTTAAAATATCCCTTAACAAAGTTCAATAATAATTAACAAGCAAATTAGATATGGAGATTTAGAGATCCAGAAATTATACTATTTGGTGTATATACCCCAATTGAATTCCAAGAAAGTAGGCCTATCACTTTTAAATGGCTACATATGACCCACCCATTTATTAATACGAATTTATTCTAAAAGAGTTCGCATCTTTTTGTACGATTCCCTCAAATGAACTCCATGAAATTTAAATACAGACGGATGTTTATTATCGATGCCAACTAATACCGCCTTTAACATATTAACGAACAGGTGCTAATTATTTAGATCATGTTTTTGTTCTAATGCGTTAAAAAAATGGTTAGCAGTACTTCAAATCCTCTTCTTGTAAAAACAAATGAGATTTTTTGCCATTAAAAATTTAATTAATATTTATGCCACTGTGGAGAAGAAGAAAGAGGTGAACACCTAGAGAATGTCATGTCATAAATCCTGTGTTTATCAGTGTAATTACTCTTTTATAATCATCAAGTCAGTAATAGCTCTATCTATAAAAAAAAAAACAAAAACAAACGATTTACAAGTTCTGGTTGAGAGTACAGCTTCTCCCCAAAAATTTTTTGAAAGCGAATTTTAAATTATTTTTGAAAGAATCATAGACACACCACTGGCTGTAAATTATTTATCTTATAAACAAAGGTTTGGTATACACACGTAATATTTGGTCTAGTATAATAAGAACTTCGCGGGATTTCCATTTTGCAATGTTCAAACTAGCGAGTATTATCTGCTACATCCGCATATTACATATACTCTTAACGTAAAAAACAAAAACTGTTACACATAATCTGTTACTACAGAAAAAAAATTGATATGCAGGAATGATTTCCCTTGCTTACCTGCCGTGGGATTGGGCAAGTCGTCGTTGTTAAGTCTCCTCTCCTGCCGCGGTCGTCCTGTGCCACCGAAACCACCGCCGCCTGCGGCACCAGCACCGGGGCCACCGACGAACCCACCGGGTTTGTGACCGCCCCTACCCCAATCTCTACCGCCACCACCATCTTCACTGAAGTTTCCGTAATTTCCTCGGTGACCACCCCTATCTACAAAAATATAAACACAAAAATTCCTTTAGTAAAAACCTTTCCCTTAAAAAAAGAAACATATTCATAAAACAACTGATACATTTAGATGGATTTATAGATAAAATTAAAAAAAAAAGAAAAACTAAGACATTAATAACATATTTTAGAATTTTAGCTCTAAAACATTAGTACATCATCTGACGTCCTCAAAAAACCTATTCTGTTCTTTTTTTGTATAAGCGTGCAACTTTGCAATTTAATTCCAATCCCTAAGGTGAAAAAATAAATTAATATTCCTATGTATATGCTAGGTGTTAGTAAACAATATTTTTATTTGAATTGATTATTCTCACTGCGACTAACAATCTCCAACTGATTTCAGTTGGACTTCACAGAAGCATTAGTACTTCAATAATAATTAACAATAGGCAATGCACTGTAAATAAATTACAATGTAAGTTATCACACAATATACCTGCATAATTCCCTCGATTTCCGCCGCCCCTACGGTCGTAATCGTCGTAAGATCGATGGTCACCACCTGGACGACCTCCACCTCCACCTCCGCCGCCTCTGAATCCCCGATTTCCTCTTCGGTCAAATCCACCTCCTCTATCGTTTCTTTTGCCTATAAAATAAAAGAAATGTAACTGTTGGACTCAATCATTTTTGTATATTATCATAAGTAGAACATTAAAAAAATTAATATAAAACAAAAGAAAGGCATTAAAGTAATGTTGACGAATGAATGAATGATGGATATCAGATGTTAAATTATAAGAGAAATAAAAACCTAATAACTTAATATTATGTAATCAGTGGTGCACAAACTAGGGGTCGCGACCCCTGTGGAGGTCGCCAAATTTTTATGAAATGCATTATGCCTGCATGCTGCATACCATACAGTGTACATATAGAGAGTGAAGCGCCGTCACTCACTGTTTTTTGCAATTTCCTGCTGCCACATACATCTCATTAAAGACCGATTAACTGATTTTCATGTTATACGAAAAGTATTTTTTTAAAATTATAAATAAAATTCATGTGTCAGATATGATGAGGTTTTTATTCGATGAAACGAAAGAAATGATCGAAATATACATCGTGTTTGTAGACATTTATCTCTAGGGGTCGCCAAAAATTTTCTCTCTACAAAAGGGTCGCATTAAAAAAAAGTTTGCACACCACTGTTATTTTGTTTTCACTGCCCTCCACTGCAAACAATTTTCATTTATACAATAATTGTGTTATTTTTATTTTATTGAATATATCACTCGAGTGATTTTTTAAAAACAAAAAATAAACAGCTATTAATCTTATCTGCCTCATAGTTATATTACATTTGTTGTATAATATAACCACTATACAATTGTGTAGTCACTCTACCAGTTGTCAGATTGTCTACATACAGTAATGAATCGCAAGAACATTTACTGAAAATTGTGGGAATATGACAAATTGGGTCATTGTCATTAATGAAGGCAAACCTCATTAAAGGAAGGTACCTATCATCTTATCTAACTTTAAACAAACATTCATTCATCATTAACTAAACACAAAAGAATATGTAGCTTACCTTCTGCAACATCAATTTTGACCATATTGCCTTCAACTTCAACTCCTCCGTCCATTTCAACAGCAGTTTCAAGATCTTCTAATGTTTCAAATTCCACATAGCAAAATCCTTTAAATTTGTCAGTTTCTTTGTCCATAACCAGCCGTACATTTTTTACTCTCAACATTGGAAAGATCTTATGAACATCTCCCTGAACTATTCCTGTTGGTAAATTTCCTATAAACGCTGTGAAAGGAGGCTCTGTAGGAAAGGGTTTTTTACCGGTTCTTCTCCCGCCTCCACCATAATCCCTAAAAATTGAAATCAGTTGATAAGTACATCGTGAAGACTTGTACCGGGAATTTTCAAACGCCCACCGTAAAACATAATGAATAGGTTATTTTTGACAGAGATATGCAACGTTAAGTGAATTACTAAAAAATGCTAAAAAATAAACAGAACTTAACAAATTAACGTTTTAACTTAGTTTTACCTGCTATCGCGATCATCATAACCACTTCTGCCGGCCATGTTTGCTAGTCAAGGACTCGCACGCGTCCCCAGATTCTTGGATAACCAAGCTAGCCAACGTTTTCATGAATTCATACTGAATGATAACAATTATGAAAATTGTGCTTATTTTTCAAACTTCAGAATGAAAAATGCTGAATTATTCAAAATTATTAAGTTCTTAAATAATTTCAAGATATTAATAGGTTTTGACATACGGCAAATTTTTGCGGCAAACAAATTTGACAAATGAACAAACATCAAAAAAATACATTCAAACCAGTTTTTATTTCATTGATTAAATTAGCATGATATTTGAAAAATCCCAATAAAAATAAGCCAATTAATACCTCATAATTTTTTAACTTATGAATAAAAGTTCGCCAAATTGAAAATTTAAAAAATCAAAAAGTAACTTTTCTTTTTCGATGTTACCAAACTAGATTATTCTAACATGAGGGTCGAAAGCTCGAAACGTATTTTAGCTGTTTAATCCTTTTATAAAGTTTTTATTTTATAAAATGCATATAAAACGTATTATTATTAAAATTTTCCTAACATATAAAGTATAATAAAATTATTGTCCTAATACAAATCTATTATTATAAAATTGTATGTAATCAGAGTATAATTATTTTACAAACAAAATAATAGTAATGTTTAAATTATAAGTTTTGTTTTGTTGTTGTCAAATTCTCTATAAGGTTTTTTTTTCCAAATGTAGAAAGTTCTCTTGCATGCGAGTAAACATGGAAAAATTGTATTCAATGGCAAATCAAAAGAAATTATTGATAATTCTGCAATGGAACCAATCTGCCATTTGCAGAACAATTTTTTTCTCGTTTTCTTTTTAAATGTGACAATTTTCACTAAATTAAGAAAATTTGTACAATTTGAGTCGTTTAGTTTACCGCTATATAAAGTTTAAATGAACTAATATACATAGCTATTAGAACTACTAATCACATAAAAGCATGGTCCGCTAAAATCATAACCTATAATTTTTTCTAACCTAATTTAAGTCTTTCTTAAATCACAATGGCTAAGCAGACAGTGAAAAGTGGTAAAATTAAAAAACTCAAAACCTTGGCAAAAAATTCTCATGTGCTTAACTGTTTTTCGAAATTATCAGACAAAGCAGCAAATTTGAGGACAAAAAATGGTATTGTCTTACTGAAATATTTAGAAAATGATAATAGTGAACAAGTAAGTCTGTATTTGTGACATGAACCAATGGTTTTTGTATATTAAGTAGTTAACTTTTAGAAAACAACTGAAGAAAAATACACTTTAAACAGGATAGTAAGAGGATTGGGTTCTTCAAACGAAAATGCAAGAGCAGGATATTATTCGGTATTAGTTGCTTTATTAGGGAGCAAAAAATTCACATTTGATCAACTCCATGAAAGCATTGATAAGCATTTAAAACCTTCTGGAAACAATCCTAAGAGCGTAAGTAATAATCTTTTACTGTTTGTTATTAAAATTATAATGTAATTTGTTTAAAGGAATATGCTGATGTTCATATGGGTTTAATTTTATGTTATGGTGCAACAATTCGCTCAAATATTTTTTTTACATTCACTGAAATTCAGCAAAAGGAAGTCATTGAGAAGTTGCTAAGTTGTGGAAAGAAGAGAAGTTATCTTATTTTAGCTGTTACAATGTTTTTGATAGACTTGATTGAAAAGGTTAGTAAAAAAAATACACAATTATGCTTTTAAAAATGTTTATATTAACATATGTTTTAGTGTGAACAAATCCAATTTCAGAAGGTTATCTGGCCCTTGCTACAGTTGGAAATTGTACAGGAATGGTCAAATCAGAATATAAATTATTTACATTTGTTAGTCATTCTGAAAAGCAAATTTCCAAATATTATTAAAAAATCACTTAAAACCAAATTGGGCCATGAAGATATTTTCTCTGTTACATGTATTAAACCATTATGTCGTATTTTATTGGTAAGTAATTTAATATATCTATATAGTATTGAATATAATATAAATGAAACCTTAGGACATGAAGAACATAGTAAAGAAAGTCATATTTGCCAGATTTTGTCATTTTAGAGATAAAAAAAATTATAATTAATGTTACTTTGTGAAGAACCATGTTATGAAGTAAAAGCTATTCTGAAAGACTTATTCTTTACTAAATTTAAGGAATAGAACACTAACTTTTTAAAATATTAAAAAGTTTTTACTTCACATAAAAATTAATTATCTGCATTTGCATTCAATTAAATATACTATATACTGGTCATGTGATATACACACAAACAAACCAGCACATATGACATCATATGTTTGTTCATTTTGACTTATGGTTGTTTAACTAATTATTTCATTGTTAAATCTCTTTTTTTTTTTTAATTTATAGGATATACCATCTAATAATTTTCTTCAAAATCCTGCATATGCTCGTATAAGTAATGAGATTGCTAAATCAGATGTTTTGCTTGAGTTTGTAAAAGAACTAGATCAAGATATTATCAAACCAACTAGAAATAAGCTTTTAGCAGTTGCTATTATTTTAGAAAATGTTTTACTTGCTGTAAAAGATTCTTCGCTTATTCCAGAAATGATTCCACACAATTTTCTCCTACACCTTCAACAAAATTGCAAAAATGTAGGTAAAAATAAGGATCCAGAAATGGTCAAAACAGCAAACCATTTTTTTGAAGCCCTTGCTTTATTAATAAAAAATAATGAAGTAGCAGATGATACAAAAATTAATTGTATAAAAAAATTACTTACCTATCCTGGTCATATTTTTATTGAAAAAAATATAAAAATAAAAGTAATTCAACAAATCACTGCCAAGCTTAACATTAAAGGCATTAAAGAATTGTCAAAATTTTACAAAAATATAGTAACAGCCAAAATTGAAAAGAAAACAGACAAAGAGAATGATAGTTGGCACAACGCAGAGAGGCTTTATGCGTCACAATTGTTTGCAAGACTATTATCACATCCAAGTGTCCGTAATGAAATTGAGTGGAAGACGAAGCAATTGAAATTCATTTGTCATCAGGGATTCATAAAGGATGACATCACAAGAAATGTTGGAGTGGAATTAGCAGGTAAATGCATGAAGTATTTTCATCACATACTATGTACTTTGTTACTTTATGGTAAATGTTTGTTTTTTTAATAAAGCACTTATTTTCAGTAAAAATATTAAAATATTTTTGTTTCAGCATCATTTCGAGAAACATTCTATCACTGTTTGGATCTTAAATTTTCTAAGCTAGATGATCTTCGGTCACATCTAACAGTAATCGTTCGTTACTTAGAATCATTTCTATCTCAACAAAATTGTGCTGAAATTTTACGTGTTTCATTGTGCTCAGAAGCTCTTGAAGCATGGCAAAACACTATGAAGCAAATACAAAAACTTGAAGAGAATATTACTAAAAAGGGTGATCCCACTCTTGTTGTTTTCCACACTCTTTTTCTTCAATTGAGTTTGCAACTCTTCAGTGAACAAAAAATAGCTACCACGTCTTTAAATGAACTATTTCAATGTTATAAAAATAAAAAGAAGGAAAAGAAGAATAGGAGAAAATCAGAAATTGAAGTTAGCAATCTGGAAGTGAAAGACATTAACTGGATTGAGGTAGTAATAGATCTCTTTTTAAACCTACTATCACAAAACTCATCGCTGCTTAGAAAAGTAGTTAACTGTGTATTTCCCCATTTGTGCAAAGATTTAACACCTTCTGCAGTTCATCAGATATTGGCTGTAATAGATCCAAAAAATGAAGCAAATCCTCTTTCAAATCCAACTGATAGCGAAGATTCGGACGATGAAGGAGATAATGAAGTCGATGAAAATGTCGCTGGAAATGAAAGCGAAGAAGATTCTGCTGACGATGAAGGTATCGACTATGAGGACAATGACACTGTGAATGATAAATTAAGAATTGCCGTTCGACAAGCACTTGGTGGGAATGGAGAACAAACTGATGATGAGTCTGTAGACTTAAATGAAATGGACGAAAATGAAGCGATAGAAATGGATAAAGCCCTTGCCCAGGCCTTTAAACAATTTAAACCAAATAAGGGAGGAAAAGTTAAAAAACAAAGTAAAGAAGCTGAAACGTTAACACATTTTCGAGTTCGTGTTTTAGATTTAATAGAAATATACTTAGATTCGGAACCACCCCTGCTAACATGTTTAGAAATAATGATTCCACTGCTTAATGCATATGAATTCTGTGTAAAAGATGAACATCAAAAACCTCTTCAGGATCGATTGGAATCATGTTTTAAAAAATTGACCTTATTAAAAAAGTTTTTGTCTACCACGGGGGTGAATGATGAAGTATTAAATACTCTTATGAAGAGTTTACTAGAAAAAGGTACAAAAAGTACCATAATTGCTCAAGAGATGTCTGATAAAGTATCAAGATGTTGTGTCTTTATCATTAAGTGTTCAATATATATTTCTGAATTGGTAGAAACAGCCCAGGAAATTACGAAAAAAATGAAAAAGAAATTGGCTCATACTTTAACCGAAGTTTTAAACTCATTTTTTAGGGAAAAAAGTTTCACAGCCTCATTTACATTATTTAAAAACATTCTTGAATTAAATTGGAGTGGAACGTTGTCTTTAGTTTTAAAACTATATGAAATTATTTTTGATGGAAGTGTAAAACCGTTTAAGAGAAGTCAAGCGTCTGAATTGCTTTCTGTTTTTTACAAAAACCATAGATTTCTAAAAGCAGAATCATCAAAAATTCAAAAAAAGCTGCATGGTGTTGAAATAAAGTTCTGTGAAGACCTAATCAATTTCGTTCAAAGCCTAATTGAAAATCCAAAGCAAAGCTTAGTGCGGGAGAAATTCATGACGAACATTTTTAATCTGCTTTTTTCAATTAAGAAAGGTCCTCTTGATGATAGTCATCTAAATTGGGAAGGCGTTGGTGCTGTACTTTATAAATATAGAGCTGTTGGTTCATTTTCAAGGGACGCAAAATCAGTTTACAATCAATTATCTCATGTTCTTAATTTGCCAAAATTTGATGTAAAAGAAAAATGTAATAAGGACGTTCAACAGCAAAGCGATAGTAATGAAGAAAAAATATTGGAGAATGGAGATATTTCTGAAGAGGCTACTGAAAACAAAATTTTAGAAACAAAGACAGAAAAGAAAAAGAAGAAGAATGGTTCCAAAACTAAGAAACTAAAGAAACAGACACAATTTGAAAGATTGCAGTCTAATTCTGAAGGTCTTATAGATATATCATTCTCAAAAGCAAATGTAACTGAAAATGACATTTTGAGTGATAATGACATAAATTTTGTTCAGAAGATGAATGGTACAAAGGTTAACGAAAGCGTTAATAAATTGGGTAAATTAAAGAAAAGAAAAAGTGAAGGTAACAGCAAAACAAGTCCTAAAAAAATTAAAACTAAAAATTGAAATTGAAATAGACATTTTACCAACGTAAGACATATTGTGCTCTAAATGTATAAGAGTAAAAATAAGTTTGTTTATAATTTTGAATTTTTTAGTAAATGCAATAAAATATTTTTGCAAATATGACTAACCACAAAATAGTTTTATTTATGTTTCATTAATCATTTAGTTATGAACTACTATATTTCGGTTATTTTATAGCAATTAAGAAAATCATCTATCACATGAGAGGTGAAAATTTTGAAACCTTTATTGCTTTAAATTCTCAGTGCGTATATGTCAGTATATGTCATTAATTTGCAGTTGTCAAAAATAGTCAAATGTTTATTATTTTAAATAAAGCAAACAAATACACGTATTTCAAATGAGAGCAACCTAAAGTTTATAGAAACAGTATTACTATAGTAGTTGAATAAATTACAAAAACTAAATTAGGTAAATAAGAAACAAACAATACAATCAAGGGGGAGAGTATGATTCCTGGGGCGCCACGATTTGACAACTTTTTTAGACCTAGTAGAGGTCGCTGAGTACGGGAAAAATAGTAAAAAAATTCCTACTCGCTTGGTTTTCGAGTTACCGAAGTTCGAAAGTTGAAAAATCAAAGTGAAAATTTTTATGAAACAAATGCGTTTTCTTATGTAATTGGTTGTGAAAAACACGAAAAAAATGGTTAAAAAATTCCCGCTACTATATTTTTCGAGATATTGAACCAAAAATGTGAAAAAAACAATAATAAGTCACAGTCAGAAAGCTAAATTCATAATAGCAATAATAAGTCTCCTAGATACGTGCTCTTCAATTGTTTTTTGTACACCATTATTGTGGCTTTCATGGCCAATTAGATAATAAAAGACATTTGTTTCATAAAAAAAATCAGTTTGAGTTTTCGACTTTCGGGGATAGTTACGGTATAAAGTGGTCGTTATGATTAAAGTGTTTAAAGTGCTATGCACCACCGAAAGGTGCTACGCACCACGAAGAGGCTTTTGCTTAGGTTACGGTATGGAATGGTTATTGCTTTGTTTAAAATGTTTGAATTGCTATGCACCACCGAAAAATGCTATGCACCACCAAGAGGTATTTTGCTTAGGTTACGGTAAGGAATGGTTATTGCTCTGATTAAAATGTTTGAAGTGCTATGCACCACCGAAAACTGCTATGCTATTTGTTTCATAGAAATTTTTACTTTGATTTTTCAACTTTCAAACTTCGATAACTCGAAAACCAAGCGAGATATCAAAAAATTTTATTCTTCATTTTCGTTTTATTTTGGCTTGGTTAGTCTAAAAAAGTTGTCAAATCGTGGCGCCCCAGGAATCATACTCGTGCCCAATCAAGGAAAACATAAGGGATATATATGATTTAGAACTTTAGACTAGGAAAGACAGAGCTTGTAACTCGTATGCTGTGTTTGCGTTGTGTTTTGATGCCAAAATTTAATAAAATTGTATCGCAATAAGTGAAGAAAATTGGAAGTTGTACGAAAAGTGCTGTTTAATTTATGTATTTGTGTTTTTGAAGAAAGAGAATGGTTATTTGTTGTACTTGCGACTGTAAATGTTGCAGTGTAAGAAAAAGGAGGAGGAGGAGTCACTTGACAGTTAAAAAGAATTGCTTAATTTGTTTGTGACTTACTTAAGCATAACATATTCAAGTAATTCACTAAAGAGGACAATAATACTTAATATATACTTTTTGTTGAAATGAGTTTCTCTTATTTTTCTCAAAAAACACTTAGAAAGATGTGAGAAGCAGTTCTTATCAACAAGTTTCCATTTGCATTGTTACATTTAATCAGTAGTAAAAAACTACAAAAATATAGTTAAAAATAATTGCTTTTGATATTTTACCTTTAAAAAAGATGTTTTCTGAAATTAAGTTTTTATTTTCATTTCAAATAATAGTTTAGTTGTATCCTTAGACTAGGAAAGAGAGGGAACTCATAACTTCTAAATATGATAGTTCATGTGCCAAAAGGCCTCAAAAAAGCATCATCTTAGCCACAAAGTACAGATACAAGGTAGAAGGTATAAACTTAATCACAGTGCTCATGTACATAAAAACAGGCCACATCGAAGTTCTCATTTTGTCAGTAGTAGCGCTAAACTTCAGGGCGTACCGCTATTATTACTACATATTATTATAAGTTAGTAAATACGTACTTGTTCTATAAAATAAAAAAAAAAAAATAAACTAAATAATTATTTAAACTTTGATGGGTGCACTTTTTGTGAAACATGTTCAATAACTTAAAGAAAAGACTTGGCAAAGTTTCACTATAAAATTTATTGCCTCGACAATAGTGTTTCGAGCTATGCGCTCATTTTCAAGAGTATGCTTATATATAGTTAAATAATTATTGTATTACTTGTTGCAAAATTTTCAAAGTAATAGTTGGTTAGGTATAAATATGAGAAGGTGCTGTGCGATTTCTGGTTGTATAAGTGCCTGAAAAATTGCAAAAAGGGCCTTATTTAAGACATCAAACATGATTAACCTAAAAATAGTAAAAACAAATAATTGAAAAATAAATATATTTTGAGAGTATTTAAAACTTTTTGGAAAATAAGTTTTGAAAAGAAAATATTAATGACTACCTTGCACGTAAAAATAAATTTAGCCCACAAGAGCTTTTCATTGTTAAATTATTAAATCTAATGATGATTATTTAATAAATTTTAATATCTGTAAACTTAAAAATATAATATTGTCAAAAGGAAAGTTGAGGGGCCGATTTTTCGAAAATAAAATGTTATTATTATATTTTATTGTGTTCTTTTAGAGAATATTGAAATATTTAGCAATAAGAGAACTGTCATGAATCGAGAATTGAAACATACTAGTTTTTTTAACATATTTTTTTCACAATTAAATATAGATAGTAAGTAACACTTCTCGTGTAATGATTTAAACAAGTACTTCTTGTAAAGTAGTGCACTATACCGAAAAAAAACTGTATCCTAAACTGTTGACGTTGAAATCTATACTTCATGCCTTAGCTTAAAATGAATATCCTAGTCTAAGATTTTGAAGTTATATCGGTACATATAGAGATACTCGCGTCTAGGGAGGGCGACCGAGCGGCATGGTCTAGTGCAGTCTAGTGATCTATGGTCTAGATCAGGGGTGTGCAACCTTTTTAATCAACGGGACAATTTAAATTATAAAATTTTTTGGCGGGCCGCACATAAAGTATCACTTATTAATAATTTACAAAACTTTATTTATGATAAAAATTAGAATAAAAAATATAAAATTAAAAAAAAGTAAAGATTTCACATATAAATTTTAATGCAAAATAAAACAAACAAGAAATGAACGGAAAACGAATTTACTTGAAATTGTTAATGAGAAATTTGGCACTGTTTTTTTAATACAAGCTGATCAATATCAATATTTAAATCGGTATTATTCGGTACTATCATTTTATTATGATTAATTTTATAAGAACATATTGAAGGGAGAAAGTCGATAAATAAATCCAATTTTAGAAATGCTTGGCGGGCCGCATAAACATGTTTGACGGGCCGCAAGCCCCATACCACCACCCATATTACAACAATTCACTTATTTATATTACAATTTATTTATATCACTTTGTCTATTATCGGTTTTAATTCGCGCACTGATGCTTTCTTCAACTCCCTGTTTTTCGGTCCAAAGATGATCACTATATATACACCTTTCGAACTTTCTAGACAGGAACTCGAAGAAATCCTGTGTATTCCCGAATGATGAGTAATAATTAGAAAGTCCTCGATTATTCCAGAATTTAACTTGTTACTTGTCGCCGGAGAATGATTTACATCTTGTAAGTTGATAACACGAAAAGTACCGAGTGCGGTGTAAGCATGTTAGTGATAACAAGTACATGCCACAAATTGTTATCGCACACACGTACTGTGTCACTGGTCGCTACACTACCCCCTCCTTAAGGGTGATTCGTCCCGGATCACATTCTGCCGTTCCTTCAGAGGATCATGCCGGTACTTGCAGGTGGATCCGCTTCGGCATCCGGTTGTCAAGTGGAAATGGCAGTCAACGGTCTTCAATGGTGACGGTCCTCGTCGGGGATTTCCGGCGCACACCAAGATTTCTATACCAGTGTATCGAAACAAAACCTCCAGCATGTTTCTGACCACCCTCCAATCTAGCCCATCGAGTCCACATCCGATCCTCGGTATTGCTAGCTTCAGGATGTTAGCGTGCAGCAATTGCTCTCTTAGTTCTATAAAGGAGTCCCATAAGGAGTGGTAGGTAGGCTTCTCCGACGACTTGCTTTTGGTGACTAGGTAGAAGATGGATTGGGTCCCATCGAGTAACTGCAATACTTTTCTTCCATCTTTGACCTGGTCGAGTAACATCGGTAGTCGCCCAAACTTCTTCCGAAAGACCGTGGCAATCCCACGGCTCATGTCCAAATCCCTTGCCACACAATGGGCCAGCGAGTATTCCTTCGGGACGGTGAATAAGTCCTGCTGAACTTCGGTGGTGACTCCAAATCGGGCTTTACGGTGTAAGCTCTGTTCGGCCATAAATTCTTCGTACTGGGGCTCTGGCGATCGATCCTGCACAACTCTAACTCGAGCTTCTTCGTGGTTGTCCCCAGCATATGGAGCCAGTCGGTTGAAGTGGACTACTCTTGGTTTTCCATTGGGAGTACGTCTAATTCGGTAGATTACGTCATTGATTCGTTTGATAACTTTGTACGGGCCTTCCCAATCTTGTTGCAGCTTCGGCGAAAGACCCCTTTGACGCTTCGGATTATAAAGCCACACCAAATCTTCTTCATGGAATCCTCCATCAGTGGCCTTAATGTCATATGCGTCCTTCATCCGATCACTGGCTATCTGCATATGGGAACGTATCTCGTCATGGATGTCGTCCAATCGTCTTCGAAGTTCACTGACGTAATCTTCTCCAACCACGTCTTCGCTAGGTTTGCACCCGAACCTTAAGTCGCATGGTAGTCGCAACTCTCGGCCAAACAGTACCCTTGCTGGTGTTTGTCCAGTGGTTTCATGTATGGAAGATCGGTATGCCAAAAGGAACAATGGCAGATAACGATCCCAGTCTCGCTGATGTTTGGAGACCATTTTAGACAGGTACTTGTTGATGGTCCTGTTCATTCGTTCTACCATGCCGTCTGATTGGGGATGTAGGGCTGTAGTTCGAGCCTTATGAGTGCCCAATATCTTGCATATGTCCTGGAATATGGCTGACTCGAAATTCCGTCCTTGGTCGGAATGCAGCTCCAGTGGTACTCCGAATCGGCTGATTAACTCTTTCACGAGCGTTTCCGCCACTGCAGTTGCCTTCTGGTTTGGAAGGGCGTACGCTTCAACCCATTTCGTAAAGTAGTCCATTGCCACTACGATGTACTTATTCCCAGCTTCAGATTCTGGGAATGGTCCGGCAACATCTATGGCAATTCTCTCAAATGGGCTGCCGACGTTATACTGCCGCATCGGAGCACGTTGTCGCTTCTGAGGTACCTTACTGGCGGCGCACGTCATACACTTTCTGCACCAGTCTTCCACGTCCTTCTTGCAGTTGACCCAGTAAAATCGTTCTCGTACTTTGCCAAGGGTCTTCTTTACACCAAAATGTCCTCCTGAAGGGTCGTCATGGAGGCACTGCAGGACTTCCTTTACCAAGCTTCTCGGTATCACTAGCTGACGTCTGCTTTCGGTGCCATCTTGGTTCTCAACGACGCGCTTCAGGAGACCATCTTCTTCATCAATGGAATCCCATTGGGCCCACAACGATTTCACTTCTGTTGACTTGGCAGCCACTTCCTGCCAGGTTGGTCTTCTGCCTTCTTTCTTCCAGTCCAGGAACATTTTTAGGAGCACGTCGGAATGTTGTTCTGCCTTAATGTTGTCGGGCTGCCACTGCTCGTCCAGGATAGTTATTCTCCTAACCTCTTCGTGTTCTTCGACGCGTTGACAGTGTTTACAATTATCCAGGCAAGGTCTTCTGGATAAGGCGTCGGCGTTTTTATGGCTACTTCCCGCTCGGTGTTCTATGTCAAAGTCGTACTCTTGCAGCTTCTCTATCCATCTGGCTACTTGGCCTTCGGGGTTCTTAAAATTCAGCAGCCATTTCAACGCGGCTTGGTCGGTTCGTAGCAAGAACTTTCTGCCGTAGAGGTATTTGTAAAAATGCTCCACACTTTTTACTACGGCTAACAATTCGCGTCTAGTTACGCAGTAATTCCGTTCTGGTTTGGATAGAGTTCTGCTGAAGTAGCCGATCACTTTTTCTTCACCATTCTGTATTTGTGACAAAACCGCGCCAATTCCAATATTGCTAGCGTCGGTGTCCAGGATAAACTTTCCAGTTGGTAGGGGATAGCTCAACACAGGTGTAGACAAGAGGGTTTTCTTTAGTTGTTCAAAGGCAGCTTGGCAGTCTTGCTCCCAACAAAATGGTCTACTCTCTTCTGTGAGTCGTGTCAAGGGCCTAGCAATTTTAGCAAATCCGGGAACAAAACGTCTATAGTAGGTGCAGAGTCCAAGGAAGCTTCTGACTTGATGGACGTCAGCAGGTACATGCCACTCTTGCACGGCTTTATTTTTCTGTGGGTCGACTGAAACGCCGTCTCCGGATACTACATGCCCCAAGTAATTGACGGTCTCTTGGAATAGCTGGCATTTCTTGGGGCTTAGTTTTAGGTGGACATCACGGAGTCTTCGGAAAACTTCCTCCAAATTTTTCAGATGGTCGTTGAAGTCCTTTCCGACTACGATGATGTCGTCGAGGTATACCAGGCAAGTCTTTCCAATTAAGCCAACCAAGACGGTTTTCATCAGTCGCTCAAAAGTGGCTGGTGCGTTGCACAACCCGAACGTCATCACCTTGAACTGCCACAGCCCCGTTCCAATGGAAAACGCTGTTTTCTCTTTGGCATCCTGGTCCAGAGCTACTTGCCAGCATCCGCTCTTGAGAACTAAGGTAGAAAATATCGTCGACCCTGCCAGAGTATCCAGGGTGTCATCGATTCGTGGTAAGGGGTAGCTGTCTTTTTTCGTTACATTGTTTAATTGGCGGTAGTCCACACAGAAGCGTGTCGAGCCATCCTTTTTCTTGACCAGAACTACCGGCGATGTCCAGGGGCTAGTAGAACACCGTTTCCCATTTATACGTCCGGTAAGGAAAAGGCTATCAGCTCTATCTTTCATTGTTTTTGTAAGTGCGACTAGACCGGGGGCTTCTTGCTCCGGGATCGACGTTTGCCCCGCCGGCGCCGCGCCAATCCTGACTAGTTCCGGTACGCGGGGCTTACCTTCTTGAGAAGCAGATCTCTGACTCTTGCAGCTGCTTCCCACTTGGCCTAACTTCCCACAGTTCCAGCACCTGACTTGTCTGGGCATCCTTTCTATTTTGGTCATTATTCGGCGGATCATCTCTTCCAGTTTATCTTAGTCCCGACCGGCTGACTCGTCTTGTAATTCCCGCACTCGACATTGTCGTCGCGACGCCTATTTGACGACGTCGTATTCCAGTGCACGGGCCAATGTGTCTACCAAAGTCCTCGGCCGGTCCAGTCGGAGTCGCTGTTGTATTTCGTCGTCCTTTAGTCCGTCAATAAACGCGTCGACGGCCAATCTTTCCAGAGTATCATCGGCCGCACCCGGATAGGCGAGCCGGACCAACCGTGCGATACCTGCCTCGTATTCCTGAAGACTTTCACCTGTCTTCTGACGTCGGTTCTTTAACTGCACATGGTACACAGCCGTCAGATGTGCTTGGCCGTATCGCATCTCTAATCTTTTTACTAGCCGATGATAGTCTAGTAATTCTTCCGGTGGCAACGTGTTCAAAATTTCGCCAGCACCATCTCGCAGAGCAAGAGCAAGTGAAGAAGCTCTCTCTTCTAGCGTCCATTTGTAGGCTTTTGGAGCCAACTCGAATTGCGTCAGAAACGTGGTCCATGATGTTTTTCCGTCAAACGTAGGTAGCTACATATGCACTTTGGATGAGATGATCTGTTCTACTTTCACGTCGGGGATTTCTTTGCCGTCAACCACGCTATACCTCTTTTCCGTGAGTTGGTGACTGGTTTCTCGTTTTTCCAGATTCAGAACCATTTCTTCCAGCTGGGCTACTCTTTCGTCGAAAGTCACCAACTTTTTGTTTATTTCTTCTTGTTCTTCTTCGAATTTTCCTAGTTTTTCTTCCAAATTTCCTTCGATTTTTTCTAATTTTTCTTCTAAGACTTTTGAATTTTCATTTAATTTTTCTTCCATATTCTTTGAATTTTCGTTTAATTTTTCTTCCATATTCTTTGAATTTTCGTTTAATTTTTCTTCCAGATTCTTTGAATTTTCATTTAGTTTCTTTTCCAATTTCTTTTCAAATTCGTCCTCAAATTCATACGTGCTGGGATCGAAGCCTTCTTGTATCAAAGCCTCCTCGAACCGCTTCTGTAGGATGTTCTTAGTACCGGACGTATCTTGGTCTCGCTCTTCGAGTTCGCTTTTCAATTCGGCGACTTTCAACTCGAACAATTTTTTCGGCATTTTTATTTATTTTGTATTTCTATTACACTAGAAAATTCTCTGGGGATCGATTCGCAGACCCCACACCTGACACCAATTGTAACGAATTTTCTAGTCAAATATATTTATTTAAACAATTATTTATTTAACACTATTTATATAACACTTAAACACTAACTTAGAACTACTATTTATATTAGAACAATTCACTTATTTATATAACAGTTTATTTTATCACTTTTGTCTATTATTTATCGTTTTGATTCGCGCACTGATGGTTTCTCACGACTACTGTCGTCCGACCCAAAGACGATCACTTTATATACATCTTTCGAACTTTCTAGATGATTCGAAAAGGAAATCCTGATTATTCCCGAATGATGAATAATAATTAGAATGTCGTCGATGATTCCAGAATTGATCTTGTTACTTGTCGCTGGAGCTTGTAAGTTTACGTTGATAAAAGTCCCGTGCGCGATGACTACGCCGTAAGCATGTTAGGTACACGTAGACAAATTGTTATCGCACACACGTTCGGTGTCACTGGTCGTTACAATATAGATAAATATGCAATAGAATGTGTGATGGTAAATTTAGTGAGTGATCGCAGCGTCATTTCTGTCAGCTACTTGCATATGCACACCGAATAATGGCTCCTAACCCCCAAATAATTATTGTACAATAATTCTAGTAGGTGCTATACTTTCAAAATTATCAACTAACATTCAAACAATAAAAACCAGCACCTCGTGAACGTTTATTTACACCAAAAAGTGGTAATTGTACTAGGGGGTGACACTGCCGCGTTCCGTTTTAGTTCGTCTTTGCGCACGACGGCACGCGGAGAGTAAAGTGCATATACGTGGTGCTCGTAAAATGCGCTTTTCCTTTGTAACTTAGTTATTTTAGAAGTTAGAATACAGGCATGTAACGGGCGCCCAACATTTATGTTATTATGTACGAGTTATAAGTGCAAGTTTGGACGTCTGTATTTCCTAAACTATTAGAGATAGATATATGCTCCCACGGAGTGTTCTGTAGTAAATTTTGCGCCCTACTAAATTGTTTATATGCACTTTTGCTCTATATAACACCGTTTTTGCAGTGTTCGTGCCGAAAACGCCAGCGGAACTAATTCTGTAATTAAAATAATTATTTCTGAGCTCTTCCTCAGAGAAATCAAGACATTTTATCTTCTGAAGCTATAAAACAGATCATGGTAAGCATCTTTTGTTTGAAAAGTTTTTTTCCAACTTCTAAAATAACTAAGTTACAAAAGAAAGCCCATTTTACGAGCACCCCGTATATGCAATTTACTCTCCGCTTGACGTCAGCAGTGGAAGGGCATCTGCGCAATATCATATCTTTATAGTTTGTTATATCATGGTACTAAAGTATGTTTAATTTTCATGTAAAGAAATTATAAATTTACAAAAGCAGTTATAGAGTTTACGACATTTGATGTTAATCATTCAAAAAAATATTGGTCAAGTAGCAATATTGAGGTAGAAAAAGTAGAAATGGAATACCTTGTTAAATGTTACAATATTATAAAGTTCTTATATTTGTGGTGTAATTACATACAATACTAAAATATATTTTTTTAATCCTCTTTATTATCAGCCGAGTATAATACAAAAATATAATT
Source organism: Agrilus mali (assembly GCA_029378335.1). Taxonomy (NCBI): domain Eukaryota; kingdom Metazoa; phylum Arthropoda; class Insecta; order Coleoptera; family Buprestidae; genus Agrilus; species Agrilus mali. The sequence continues at coordinate 10,702,623 of CM055662.1, forward strand.
TACTCTAAACATACATCATCATTGTGGGTTTTGTATTTAATAATTTACTCCAAAAGCAAAATTGCAAGAAGATGCTACTGGTCGGGGTTGAGGCATGGGGATGGGAAGTTCGCAAGGTACTGGTACTTGTTCATATACAGGTTGTGGGACAGGTAATCCACAAGGTACTGGGACATTTTGTGCAACTGGGTATGGTACCATTTGTGGAACGTATTCTGGTACAGGTTGTGGAACTTGTACATACTGAGGTACAGGTTGTTCTACGGGAACGGGAACTGTTTCTGCAATACGTTGAATGATAGGCAATAGTTGAGGTTCGAGGTAGGGTTGAGGTTGAACTTGATCGATGACTTTTTGTTGGACCACTGGTACAGGGACAGGGTTTGGTACAGATTCTGGTACTGGAATCTGATTTATGCATGGTTGAGGATATGGAACAGGAACATTTTGGAATACAGGGATCATTTCGGGAACTGCGATTTGAACAACTTGTTGTACAGGAACAGGTCTGGGAACAGGTACGGAATAAGGAAATGGAGATGGATTTCCAACTGGATACACTTCTTGTATGGGATAAGGTTGAGGTACACCAACTGGTTTACCAATTTGATATGGTACTCTAATCTCTTCTGGCACCATAACTGGCACATACTCATTAACAGTGACGGGAGAGGAGGCTGACACAGAAGTAGTTTCTGAGGTTATGTAGGAATTAGGGAAACCTGCACCTGACAAAGCAGCACCTGATAGGCCAACACCTGACAAGGCAGCGCCTGATAAACCAGCTGCATTTAAGGCACTTATTAAAGCTGCTGGTAAGGAAGACAATGAAGCTGCTGATTCGTAAGCCACGCCATTGGCATAAGGCTGATTCACTTGGGTGTAACTTGTACTTTGGGAAGCTAAGGGACAAGCTGCTGCACTAGCGAACTAAACAACAAAGAAGTGTGATTAGCACAATTAACGACTTTTTTAAATACATTCGTATTTATTTAATTACAAGTTATGATAAATTTTTTTGAACTATGATGAGGATTAACTTCTAATCTAAAAAGTATTTCGTATTTTATTGATTTTCTAATAAATATATATATATAGGTTTTGCACTCACCATTGCAATCATCCAAAAGATGATGCTTGCCTTTGTTTTCTCCATATCTTTTTTTCTTTTTCGTCTCTTTGTATCTAACGCAAAATTTGATATGAGATTCGATACATTTCATCAACTTTTTATAGTGAATTCGAATAAGTCAATGAATAGATGTTTAATAAATAAAGTTCATTGTACTTCAATGTGTTGTCGCTATATGTCACGTTACTATTTATTTGAAATTATTTCAGCAATTCCTTACATTATTACCAATGCCAGTATTTTTTTTAATTGGAAACTAGTTTTATTTAGAAACGTGCTAATCGATTATTTAATGGCATGTTTTCATTACGCGTATTAATGACACGTTACCGAATTAGTATCTAATATATTTACACCTCACGCACAATAAAATATACGTTATTATTGGCATCATACTAAAATAATTTTATTATTATTAAAAATTGCAATAATAAAGTTGTAAAAAAACAGTTTCTTACTATTATTATATTCAGAATTAGGATAACTTTTAAAGAAAACAAATGTGTTCCTTATATTACTTGGATAGATATTATTAACCGAATTTAGCGTATACATTACGAAAGGGGGTTCCCATAAATATTAGATAACGGCCTATAATGACCGAGGGTTCTTAACTTGATTCGTTCAACATCCCTAAACAGTTTCTTGATTTCCACAACTACATATTAAGTAACTAGGTACTTAACTTTTCTACTTTTCTGCATACTTGTTTTAGAATGTATTAACAAGGGCGCAGCTATGATTTGGTCGACGGGAGACCAATTTTAATAATAACGTAACAATAAAAACATTTTTGTAAATTGACAAGAAACTAAAACAAGAAATATATAGTACTTATTCCCGAGGATTTTGAGGTTTCGTATTTTTTATAAATCTTTTTTTTTTTTAAATTTAAAATAAGATGGCAACTGTTAAATTCTAAAATTCATAAATATAGTAATACAACATGACTGTACAATAAAAAATGAGTTCGTGACGCTCAAAGGGTGCCAATTTACAGTTTTTTCTTAAATTGCAAAGCTTTGATCAAATGTACAATAAAATTTTCGGAATGGGTTTAGGATCCCTTATAATCAATTGCTACTCCTAAATTAATTTTTTAAAAATTCTAATATGGACTGAACAATTAAAATATTAATTTTTTTGTAGGAAAATACAGAAGCTATTAAAACCTTTAACAGACAATTACGCAATTAAATCAATAATATTCTAGTGATATTTGTGATCTGTTCAATTTTGATTAAGCAATAACTGATTTTTCTAGATATACCACGTGTTATGGACCAATTTAAAATATAATTATTAAGTTTTTTAAAATCTAAAGAAATAATCATCAGTATTGAAATAATAATTTATCAATTCAACATTTCCAATAGTCTTTATTCAAATCATTAATAATCATTTGTCAATAGTTATTGTTCTCATCAAAATTGTTGTTTGAAATATTTGTTGTGTAAATTGTAAACAGTTCTAATTGTAAGCAAAATTATCGTTCCGGATGCTCTCTATTTAAGTAGCAACTAAAAATGTTTATAGAAAGTTATTGAGAAAGTAAATATTGGTCAGACTCATCCATTCTTTCTATTTACCTTGTCTGGGTCTGATTTGCTATCAAAAATAATAATATTAGAAAATAAGCGTAGGGTTGGTCACCACTTTGTACTTTAGTCTCTGACGTAGTATAAAGAAATTATAAATTAGCATGTAAGTGTTATATCTTATGATTTCAATTTTAAGTTTTTAAAAACAACTTTTAAACTTTATTAAAATTGACTTACAAATTTATTTTACAACGATGATAATAATAATTTTAGGTACAGAGCTACATGTAGTAGGTATACTAATTCAATCAGACGTTGCGTACTCGGTCTGAGAGAATCTTTCGAGACGCCCAATGCATGGCCCTTTATAGTAGGTCAGGGATAGATAAGGAGTCCAAAAGTTTGTAGTTTAGAGATATAGCATTTTCTCCCTTGTTAGACAATTTTTATACATTCAATACATAATTTATAAAAATTTTAAAAATGATCAAAAAGAAACAATGTAAAGTTTTATAAGGATTTCAAAATGAACAAGAGATTATAAAATATACTAATATGAACTTATTTGTAAAGAATCAGTCTTTTTTCTTAATGGTGACAATTCCACATGGTCTTGATTTTCCAATTCGCTTATGGAGAGATTGTCCGTTCTTTTTTTGTTTCTAATTTTTGATTCACAACAAATGGTTATCGTTTGATTCACTAGAGCAAAAGGTCTTAAAGGGTTTATTAATCGCACACACTTAGGGTAACACACATAGCAAAAACAACAGGTGAGTAAGATCGTACCGCACAATCCTAGAGCGTATTTCCAAAAATTCCTTTTCATGTGTTTTAAAGGTGTATTGTAGAGTTCTTCCGTTCTGTCCTGGAATTCTCGAAGTTCGTCTTTAAGTGTTTTAGCGTCTCCGAAGTGCAATTGTGAAATTTTGATCGGTTCCAATTGGATTTCCCTTAACCTTTCCACGTCCTGAACACAACAGTCCACGTGTACGAGCGGAATTCCAACCGCAAGGGTGATGTTTTTTGTATTTTTCTTCTGTGCCTTAATCGTAGTGCCGTCTTCCAGATACACAGAACAACCAGGTGTCATCGTTATTATGCAAGAAGTTGTGACCGTCATCCTACTCATCGCTTGGTTGGGACATTTGGAGAGAATGTGCGTTGTTGCTGCACTGAAAAAAAAAACTTCATTGCCACAAAAAAAATACTTGTTGCATATAGGGATAGCCAAAATCTTATGTACGGAAAACAAGTAATTTTACTATTTGCAACTTATGAAGGCTACATAAATGTTTTAACTGTGTTACATAAAATTTCTACTACAAGTAGATAATATTTTCATTTGTGAGGATTAAAGTAGTATTTAGAGTAACTAACACCCATATGCACCGTACAAACTATTTTATCTGAAATAAATAATTATTATATATCATGTGTAGTAAAAAAAAATACTTATGTACAACAAAAGAAATAATTACGTGTAGGTACTGGTAAAAATAGTTATGTAATAAAAACAACATCTATTTATTTTTTCCAAAATAATTATTTCTGCACACAATGTCCCTTTCAGGTGTTAAATTACGGGTTGCGATTAGATTAATTTAACATCTGAAAGGGACATTGTGTGCACAAATAATCATTTTGGAAAAAATAAATATATCTTGTTACTAAAATGTATCTATACGTTTTTATTATATAACTATTTTCACTACTACACAATTATTTCTTGTTGTACGTAAGTATGTTCTACCTGAAGAAAGCACCGTGAACGGAAGTAACTATTGAGAAAATAACAAACGAATTTTCTAATTAAAACATGTGTTTTTGTTATTTATAAACTATGGAGTTACAAGCCCGTTTATGTTAGTTATGTATTTTTAGGAAGTTAGGTAAATGGCATTGTCTAATAAAAAGAACTGATACATACCTTTAAGACAAAAATTCTTCACCTAATACTTACCTTAACATAGCAACTTTTCTTAATTTATCAGTTTATTTCAAGAAAAAGACAGGTACGTGATAGAAAAAGATAAATATTGTATTAAACAACAAAATACGATACATAAAATTCTTACTCTCTAACAGTATTATCAACAAATTTTATTCGTCAGCGTTATGAGAAATGGCCGCAGGGCTTTGTTACGGAGCACTCCTAGAAGGTATTTAAGTTGGCAAATTTTTCGAAAAACAAAAATTTCAGAGTAACAACTGTTTTGTTTCTTCCATAACAGGCACAGGTCAACAATAAATTGGCAAATTGTTCAATTCAAAACTGAAACTCTCAACTCACTCACAAACACCTAATAATTATGTATTTTATAAAAATCCCCGAGAAACTAAACGTTCACTAACGTCCACTGCGCGTCAGTAATGGCGATGTGGCGCGAGTCGTTACTGATAGTGCCTACATTGGCACGGCTCAAATAATTTTTTATCTAGTCTACATAATGCTGCATAATTTGTTAAGTGCTTTTCATAATTCACCTATTTAGATGTAACAAACTTTTCAAATAAACTCCTGTATGTGGACTGCATGACACACTTATTTCTAGTTAGTGAAACAGCCTAAAAACATATTTGCTGCAAATAAAATCTTGTTTTCAGCAGTAAAATTAACTCAAATAAGTTAAAATATGTAAGAAAAACAACTTTTTTTTTTCAGTGTGTAGTGGCGAGGAGCCAATTGCTATCTGCTATCTCGATCTGGTGATTACCCTCTATTTTTACTATATGGATATGGCAGCCGTGGTTGTCTTCTTTTAATACCAAATTTATTTCGCAGCCCTTGTTATTTACCGGAGTTTGAGGAATATTGGGACACAAGGTTACCTTAGGAAGTTGCTTGCATTTGGATATGTCATTAATCCTAAAATATTTTACTCCATTTTCGGCCAAATAATTTGCTTCTAGTTGAACAATGTGGTGTATTTCATTATTGTCTCTGTTTTCAACTGGGTAGTTGAAAAGCCGATGTAGGTTATATATAGAATTCTCGTAAAGTGGCAGATTGAAGCTTAAGATTAAAAGATTTTTATTGAATCTAATGGTAGGTATTATAATACTATAATAATTTAAAAGTGTGAAATTACCGAAAATATTTGAAGGTATATCACTATCCGATTGAATAGATTTTAATTCTTTTTTTAAGATGTCGGGTGATATGGCGGATACATATAACTGATTTAATTGTGCGAAATTTACTGTTTCAATAATATTTTGTAATTCTATTGACAGAAGTGTAGCATAGTCCATAAAGTCAGAATGGATTGTTAACAATAGACGCGTTACTGCTGCTTCATTTTCGCTTGAGATTACTTGATTTAAATGTTTTTGCAACTTAACAAGATTATTGGTAATTGATCCTTCAAAGTTTTTAAATTTTGAAAGTGTGGAATTTAAATTGTCCATAATGCTACTTGAAATATGGGCATTTTGCTTCATTAACGAGAGAGTATCTTTGTTTTGCTTTCTGAGCTGCTCAATCAGGTCATTGTAATAGTCTTCCTCATTGGAATCCATTACCCCAAAAACTGTATGCATGGCATTACCAATTATATCGATCCATCCTCTTTTTACTCTAGAGTTAGTATCGAAACTTTTAATTAAATCTAATTTTGATTTGATTTGGTTCAAATAATTTTGTAAAATGGTTGTTTCAATAGAGTTGTGAAGTAGATTATGTTCTTGTTTTAAAATGTTAAATTTTACTAAGATTTTCTTGAGTTCCTTATATTCGCAATCCAAATATGAGAGATTCTTGTAAAGGATTATTTCGTATTGTGAATCTTGTAACAACAGGGGACCTATTTCACGGACGTATACTCCTACTGCAGGTAGCGAAGCTATATTAACCTGAGCTGTTATTGGGAGTGTCAGGTGCATCAGACAAACCAGAAGGGGTAGCATCTGAAAATAATTTTATATTCTCACCATTGATTTTAAAACTTTTTTTATTATTATTATCACTTGTAATTTTAAAAGTATTATTATTATATATCCTAACTATGGTAAATGTTTCTTTACTTCTATTTGGGAACTTACTAGTTAATACTACCTTATCTCCTAACTTAAACATTCTAAGTGTTTTTATTTTTGTATCGTGTGTGACCTTAGATCTCACCTTTGAATTTTCGATGTTTTCCCTAGCAATTCTTATTTTATCATTAATTCTTTCAGAAGTTTCATTAGCTAATTCGTCATAGGTTCTATTTCGCATTCTCCTATTGTTTATTATCTCCTGTTTTTTGCCGAATAAGAGTTCATACGGTGTGAATTTAGTGCTTTTATTGGTTGAGTTATTATATGAAGTTATACATATGTTAATAGCTTTTGACAGGTCTTGTAAAGTAACAACATTGTCTAAAGTTCTTAGACTTTCTTTTAAGGTTGCGTTAAACCTTTCGTCTTGGTTTGTTTGCGGATGATAAAAAGTATTATAAGTTCTTTTTATATTATAACTCTCACAAATGGTATCGAATTCCCTTTTAAATTCCGTACCGTTATCAGTGTGAACCTGAGCGGGAACACCTAGGTGTCTGATCCATGTGTTGACGAAAGTACTTGCAATTGTTTTAGATGTTTTGTCTGTAAGTATGTACGCTTGTGCATATTTAGTCAGAGCGTCTTGTATTGTCAGTATTGCAAAAGAATCGGTAACAGTTTTTCATGTTATTGTGTCGCAATAAATTAAATCATTAAAATTTTCCGGTGTTTTTGTAATTACCTGTGGCATTGTAAGATTTTGTCTATTATATTTAGAAGTTTGACAATTTATACATGATTTTACGTAATCTTCAATGTCTTTTTTATAATTGTGCCATTTATAATATTCCCGTAACTTATTATAAGTTTCACTCATTCCTCTATGCATACTTATAAGATCTTCATGAAACATTTTGATGATATTATTTTTATTTTCTTTGGTTAAGATGTCAGGAATAATGTTAAGAGAAGATATTTCGTTAGGCATAAAAATTTTGAAAAATGTTAATTTTGTTTCTATGTCATTTATTAAATCTTGTTCTAAATGAGTGTTTAATAATGTAATTGGATGTTGATTCTGATTGACAATTAGTTCAACAGTCTTTCTTAAATTATTATACGGTGAGGAATTATTTTCTAACCGGGAAAATATATAATTTAAATTTGGAATGTTTTTACTTTGAATTATTTTGTCAAACATGCTTTCGATTCCTAAATTGGTATTGCAGTCATATACTAACGTTCTAATGTCAGGTCGTATGTTATTGGGTTCCAGGGGAATGATTAGATTGGTAGGATTAGGTAAGCGGGATATTTCAGCGATTGTATTATTATTTTCTGTTTCTTGGAACTTAATTTCTGCTGGTAATAAAATCATGTCAGTCAAATCTTGTAAATTAAGAGGTGCTAGTATTTCAGGTTTTATTCTAGATAAACAATCTGCATTTTTATTTAGTTGGCCTTTTTTATAAATAATTTCATAATCGTAATTTTCTAGTTTTAATCTCCATCGCATAAGTCTTGAGCCTGGGTCTTTTATTGAAAATAACCAAACGAGGGGACGATGGTCGGTGAAAATTTTGAATTTTCGGCCAAACAAATAGGGACGGAAATGTTTAGTGGCCCACACAATAGCAAGAAGTTCACGTTCGATTGTGCTGTACCTTGCTTCAGCAGCATTCAACGTTCGAGACGCGTAAGCGATTGGTAAATCGCGACCTGTAGGACCCTGTGAAAGGACCGCGCCAATTGCATAAGCCGAAGCATCCGTGGTCAGTGTAAACTCTTCATCAAACCGGGGATATTGCAGAATAGGGGCGGAGGTCAATTTTTGTTTTAGGGTTTCAAATGATTCAATAAATTCTTTAGTATGTTCTATTGTAGTATTTTTCTTTAATTGTGCCGTAAGAGGCTTTGCAATCTTGGCATAATTAGATATGAAGCGACGGTAATAGCCGGTTAACCCTAGGAATGATTTTATTTCAGTTTGGGATTTAGGGATTGGAAAATTTTTTACGGCTGTAACTTTGTCGGGATTAGGCTTGACGCCTTTATCCGAGATGACATGTCCTAAATAATTAACCTCTTTTCTCAAGAACTCGCACTTATCAGGTTGGAGTTTGAGATTAGCGGATCGTAAAGTATCGAAAACTTTTATTAATTTATCATTATGCTGTTGTATAGAATTGCCAAAGATAACTATATCGTCGAGATAAACTAAGCATTGGGTTGGAGTTAACCCGGATAAAACAGAATTCATCAGTCTTTGAATGGTGGAAGGCGAGTTACGTAAACCAAAGGGCATTTTAAGAAATTGAAAGTGACCAGTTTCTGTGGAAAAAGCTGTTTTGGGGATATCATCGGGGTTTACCTTGATCTGATGAAAACCAGAAGCCAAATCGAGTGTGGAAAAATATTTAGCTCTTCCTAAGTTATCTAGAATTTCCTCTATGTTAGGTAATGGGAAACGGTCTGCAGTTGTAATGTTGTAACTTCGTTTAATTTCCTAAAGTCTATGACTATTCTCCACTTTTGTTTGCCGCTTGCGTCTAGTTTTTTAGGAACTATCCACAAGGGAGAATTCCACGGTGATTGACTATGCTCAATGATACCTTGTTTCAACATGTTGTCAATTTGTTTTTTTACTTCGTTTTTATGACATGCAGGGTAACGGTAACTTTTTGTGAATATAGGTTTTGTGTCACCAGTGTCGATATTATGTGTGATTTTTGATGTACATGAAAGTATGTCTCCGTCAATGAAGAAAATGTCTTGATATTTTTTTGCAATTTCAGAAATAAGTTGTTTTTCTTCTTCGTTACAATGATCAAGCCTAAGATTTTCTTTGATAATTTTCCAACGTTCGTGACTAGGAACAGGTATTTCGGTGGTGATTTGGGAAATTTGGGTGGTCTTAGGGAGATTATGTAGTTTTAATTTGGGTAGTTCTATTATTTGGTCGTGGCAAGAAGTATTAACAATTAAGGTTTGGACGTTACCATTATTATTTGTTACAATGCAATCGGGTATAAAACAATTATCATTAATTTTTGTTCTTTTTATAATGCCTTCATTTAAATTTGAATGAATTTTTAAATTAATTTTTATTTCAGATCTAGGCGGTATTTTTATTAAATTAATGGATTTTGAATTTTGATAAGTAATAGAATGAATTTTATCATCTAATTTAATTTTGTGTTTATTTAAATCTAACTCAGCTTTCTTGTGTAAAAGATAATCATATCCTAAAATACCGTCTTGCTTTATATTAATATTAGCTACATGAAAGATAAATTTAGATTTACTTAGATAAGTGCCTGAAGTGAAAGATGAACCACCATTTATTCCAGTTATCTCAATAGGATTAGATTTTATTATTTGTTCGGGTAGCAAATATTTAGGTTTAATTACTGATATGCATGCACCAGTATCAATCAGGAATTTTCTTATCTTATTATTAATTTTGAGTTTCAGGATAGGAGATGGTGAAAGGGATGAGGTCTTATCATCAATATTTACTCGGCGGATGCCTCGTCGTCCGTCGAATTGTTTAAGTTTAAATTATCGTCTGAGTCAGAGTCACTATCGTGAGATTCGTCAATATTTGATTGATGCGATTTATTTAGTTGTTCTATCATTCGTATTTGTTGTTTGTCCTTTTGTCGTTTGAAACATTTATCTCTAGAATGACCTATTTTATTACAATAACTACAAGTTTCTGAATAATCATTTTTACTATCTAATTTATTTTCAACTTTATGTGAATATTTTGGTTTGAATTTAGAAAATGATTGATTATTATTACCTGAATTACCTTTTCTGGGTGTCTGCTTGATTTTTTGTGCCTTTTCTTCACCTACAGCTATTTCTATAGCCCTATCTAAAGTCGGAGGGTCTTTAGCCTTAACAATAATAGCAATATCAGAAGGTAAAGTTGAAATATATTTTGCTAATGCCATTTGTTCAATTAAAGCTACGGTAGTAATTTTCGTGTCACTAGCAGCAATTTGTAATCTATCTTTTAATGAAGAAAGCCTATTACTTGTTTCCTTAATTGAATCAGCTCTATGAGTAAACATTTGTGAAAATAATAAAAACAGGGTTGATTCAGACTCGAAATTAGTTTCTAAGATACTCAATAATTCACTATGACTATCAATAATTCTATGAGCTAAACAACGTTCAGCCTTTCCTGTTAATTTTTGTAAAACTATATTTAATGCTAAATGTTCTGCATTTGAAGGAATATTATCAAAAACCCATTCTACAGTGCGTTTAAATTTAGAAAATGGCATATTATAGCCGTCATATTTAGGAACAGTTTCTAATAAAGTTTCTATGCTTATTTCTGTCCTGACTTTTAATCAAGGGGTTTCTTCGGTTGTATTAGGCATTTTATAGGGAATAAAAAGAATAATAAAAAAAGGAAAGAAATCTTGCCACTTTAAGAAAACTCTACACTAACCTTTGTGTAACCAGGCTGATAGGTTCCTTGTAGAACGTCAAAGGCCCAACTTAGGTACTGCAGGTGAGGTAGACAGAAGGCAAGGCGCTGGTTGAAGCTTTTCTTAATCCAATTGTGGGTCTGGAGATGCTTTCCAGTTTTTTTTTTCGTGATTGGCAGAACGAATGATCCACTCAGCACAAAAATATGATCGTTAACAGTCTTTATAACGCGCCCGTAACTTTTACTGATGGTTTTCGCCGCACAATCCCATCCTCGTCGCCAAAAATGTTATATCTTATGATTTCAATTTTAAGTTTTTAAAAACAACTTTTAAACTTTATTAAAATTGACTTACAAATTTATTTTACAACGATGATAATAATAATTTTAGGTACAGAGCTACATGTAGTAGGTATACTAATCCAATCAGACGTTGCGTACTCGGTCTGAGAGAATCTTTCGAGACGCCCAATGCATGGCCCTTTTTAGTAGGTCAGGGACAGATAAGGAGTCCAAAAGTTTGTAGTTTAGAGATATAGCAAAGTTAGAACAACAGAGGAGAGAAGCAGAATAGTAAAACAACGCAGTTAGACAATAAGTAACAGTAAGTCATCACCTATTAAAATTATAGTTATAATAAAATAATTAAAGTGAAAACGAATTTTTAAATTAAATGCAAAAGTGGCAAAATAAGTAGACTTAAGGCAAAATACATTGTTGATGCTGTTCGGGCGCAACACACGTTTAGGTATTTTCTTGGACAAATTTAGCTGAAATTGTTGTGGGCGAAGAATCATGATTATCATAAGCCTTGGAACTCCACCATTTCCTCTTCCCGGAGGCGAATAAACTTACCAATAATCCAGTAATATGCTAAACAGTTCTGATAACAGGCATTTTAATGATTCACAAGGTATGGAATTACATAACGCCCGTAGTTGTGGGACAATATATACAGGTTGTTTAAGGGAACGGTACCAGAATACAAGACAGGTAGAGGATATCAAAAGCTATCATCTTCATATGTATGTTCCCTAATAAATGTTTGCTAGTTCCTGTGTTATCTGCACCGACTTATGAAAGTCCATTATAAATACTTGCACTTTCGTAAGCCGGAGCGTGGCCCTGTAAGTTAAGTTTGAAGGGCTTTCCATTACCTTTGATGATTTAAAAGTTTTTTTAATTAATTTGCTTGCCAATAGGCGTCAAACACTTTCTCATTTTATTTCAACCAATATAAATCCATCGGCAAAAAGTAGTTAACGGAAAAAAGCTGAAAAAAGAAAACTTACAAAAATTGATTCTACATGGAAACTGTATTTAATAGTTATTACAAAATACATGGTGTCCAAAAACTGTATCTTAGGTATTACATTGCTTAATTGATCATATAAGTTTGTAAATTTTATTTTTCTTTTCTTTTTTTGAAAATCGCTATTTAAAAATATTAAAAAAATAAAATACATCAATGGTCAATCTACTCAACCTTTAATTAAAACTTTGTGAAATCGTGGTATCAATGAAAACTATAAATATTGGTGATCACAATCTTAATATGAATAAAAACAGATTTCGCAGTTTTCAGAGAAGACCTTTTGGATCAATGTTTGCCTTAGATATTTCAGATGTTTTGCAATAACTTTCCAGTAGTCTTTCTTGATTAGTGAAGATCGTTGATATTCGTCGTCTTCAAGAAAGTTCCGAATAAACGTTCTAAATAATTCCATTCCCTTCAAACTTATCTACCTCTTTTTATTTGATTAATTTAAAGTTGCGTACATGGACAATGTTGTCTTTGCCCTTCTGCTACGTTTTTTATATGCCTACCTCCAATAGCATTTAAGTTTCTCTGTTTGCAATATTCAATTTTTCTAAATATTAATATCACTTTCAAAGGAAATAAAAAATCTGAAAGTTTTGACCCGTTGTACAGTGTATATATCTTCTTGGTGCATATTATAAGTGTTATAAATAAAACCACTAAGAAAGTCTCTAATCCTAAATCAGTAACAAAATACATACTTTGGTAAGCAATAAAACTAAAACATTTAACCAACACATTTCAAAACAGCCACAAACAATAATTTATTCTTGTAAACTGATCAAAATGCCATCCATGACTTCAAATATTTACATATACGTGATTATTATTTATTATGTACCTATTTATGTTGACCTGCACCAACCCCTTGTCTAAATAATACAACAAATATTTATTAAACAAATTTATTAATATAATAAAGGAGGAGCAATTACAAAAATTTGAAACGTTATTGCATACTATATCTAAACTGATTCCTAAATAAATATAGACAATAAAATATTGCTTTTTATTACGGTTAATGCAGATTTGCAGAAATAACTTAACAACTAGCAACAATCCTTAAACAATGGTATTTTAACATAACATAATTCTTTCGCAAATCATATTCGCCACTTTATATTCCATCGAAAAGTTGAAATATAGCACAATGATTTCGCAAACTCATTTTGGTGACAGTAAAAGCCAACGATGATTCAAGAAGTTCAAATTCGGTGATATATACATATTAAATTTCGATGATCAAGAACTTTTGGCAGTTGTGGTAAAGTGCAAAACTGGCCGAAATTTCAATGTAGATAATAATGCCATTGTTCGTCATTTCCAAAAACTCCAAAAAGTATGGAGTCGGTGGACGGATCCTTAACAAATACGTTGAAAATGTTCGAAACTTTACCTGTTTACTGTTGTGAAACAAGCAGTTACCTACTAATTAATGGGAATAATTTTCATCTTCATATACGGCTGACAGCCAGAGCAATGGGACCTTATTAGTCCTCTTTAGACGTATGCATATTTCTGATTGCAATGATTCAGAACCTTGTAGTTAATGTCATATTTCAACTGAAGTATCTGCGCTTTTATACAAATGAACGTCATTATATCACTGACTCGATTTTTGCTAAGTTGATCTTGCCCAGGATGTTCATCGTTTTCAGTTTCAGTTCTCCGTGAGTACCTTTAGGCAACGGATTCTTCGGTATGGATTAGATCACTGGTTGGTAGTTTCTAGTACGTAGATTTTGTTGAATATCGATCCTTAGTTGAGGGTTATCGCTTTATGGATGCATGTATCTACGATGGCCCATTGGACGCGATCTGCTACAGTTTCTGCTTATTGACTTTATATCCTGTAGTTAAATGCAATTGGGCATTATTTGGCAGCAGAGATGTTGTGTGGGTCGATATTTTTATAATTCCATTTTTATTTGAAGAGGGTAGCAAACCTTGACTTTTTTGAATGTCTTTTTTTCGGTTAGTTATTCTTACCAGAGAAACTTAATTCGATCGCACTTTCCTTTTGTGGGCTATTAATTGTCTCATTTCTGGTAAAGTCTTTAATGGAGAGTCAAATTTAACGAGAAAGTTCATCAATTTATCCTATGAGAATGAAGTTTGACATAACACCACAGTGGTCGTAACAAATTTGAAGATTGGTATTGCAATTGCTTCATTAATTCTAGAATTACTGTAGGCCACGTCTATGGTCAAAGTCAGTCTTTGATTATGACAAATCAATGTTATTGTTCTCTGTAACTAGACTATATTATCTATTTAACTGTTGAATGCGGCGCGCACATTTGAAAAAAAGGTGAATTAAAAATATAAAAAGAAGATATAATAGGAAAAATTCAGTACTGTTAGTGACCATAGAAAAGTATTTTCATTTTATAAATATTTTGGCGCTAGATTCAAAGGCACAATAAAATGGACTGAATATGTTATGTTCAATTGACATTATCTTTTTTCTTTTATTTAGTAAATAAAATGCCAATAGGTTCGAGGTGAGTTTTGAAAAGTATGAAATCTTTATGAACGGTATTGTAATTCTATAGTGTTTCGTTCAAAAGTTCTTTCTTATGGGCTTTACAACTTTTTTTATTTTAGTTTTAAAATAAATAAGTTCATACAAACAGTAAATTTCAATATTATATTATATTATTACAAATAGAAAATTTGAGAGTATCCCGATCTGTAGAAACTCTTTAAAGAAACAACGCTTTAAGAGAATTTACAGGATTATCAATTTAATTTAAATAGTAGAAATATATCCGATTACTTTCATATAAAAAACATTATTCAGTTATCTATTCTAATAATAGTTGTATAAACCGCAAGGTACGGGAAGGGCCTGGGGTACTGAGATGATTTCGGGTACAGGTATTAATTGAGGAGCGGGTACTTCTTGTATAACTGCGCAAGGTTGAGCTTGTTGTACGGGAATTGGTACGGGGAATGGTTGGGGAACGGGTATTTGTTGGGCACAAGGTACTGATACAGGCTGAGGAACTTGTACAATTTCTGGTACAACTTGAGGTATTGGTTGGGGTATTGGGATGGGACGAACAATTTGGTTAACGGCAACTTGGGTGATGGGAACTGGGAAAGGAATATTTTGGTTAACTGGTATGGGAATGCGAACATTAATGGGTTGTTCTACAGGGACAGGTACAGCAATGTCGATAGGGAAATACTGAGGTACTGAGACTTGTTGAATAACAGGAACGAACACAGGGATGTCTACTGCATCTTGAACCGGTACTGGTACAGGAACATTTACGGGTTGAGTGACACTCACACCACATGGAATAGGTAGGGGTACAGGTAGTGGTTCTTCTACAGCGTAAGTTTCAATTTGTTGTACGGGAATTGGAAATGGTATTCGGTTGGGGATGAGTTGTGGTGTCTGTTGTATTATAGATCGACCTTGAACTGGTGCTGAAGCTGAAATAACTGATGTAGATACAGCTGCGTTGGAATGTGGGCAACACATTACAGACGAGCTGCACAACTGAAAATAATAAATGAATTATTTCATGAAAAAGGACAATAATTACTAACAAATAAAACATTTTATATATTACGTCTTTAAGATAAAGATAAATTAAAAAAAAAATGGATTATTTTAATTGTAATGAAACCCTAAATCATTTAAAACGAATTAAAAAAATTATATTACAGTAATTTTCATTATCTATTAAGGATATTTTTATTTACTTACGAGGGTAACGAGAGCAACGAAATTGATCATTTCGAATGACTATCTTTAGTTCTTTCTTTAATCAAATGGAAAGGTGGGGTATACCGAAGTGAAACACACACTGATACTGGTCAAATCTGGTTGTCACCAATTTTTAAATACTCCCTGAAAACTGTGTTTTTATTTAACTCGCATAAACTGTCTAATTAAGTTCATTGAACAGCTTAAGGTACGTGATTAACAACTAAAATAAACAAAGTAGTATGAATAATTTTTAGTTGCCACGTGACAATTTTTTAGTAAACCTTGTTACATACGGATGTATTAAAAAAACATAAAAATTTTAGTCGAAGAAGCTTTTAATTCTTGTAACTCCATAATAACGACAAAAAATTAAACAAATTAGTACTTAAGATTCAAAACTAATTATTAAGTAAAGAAGCCAGTGTGGCGAAATGGTTGTGGTGACATATAATAAACGGTTTTGTAATTTAAATACTGCTTTTATAATAAAAATTAGTTTTTACTTAATATATTAATAACAAAAATGTAGTTATAAAGAGTAACCACAACTGCTATTTTAAATATTTTACTTTATATGGGCAGTTTCGTAACAAAATAATATTAAACAAATCCATGTAGACAGATTAAATTAAAAACAAATGTAGATGTGGTAGAAAAAAATATATTTCCAACTTTACCCATTAAAATAGTTAGAATTTAGGGATTTAGGAAATGATGAATTTATATATCATATTAATAGTTTATATCAATGTATACTAAAATGTAAAGATAACGGTAGTAATTTTTTTGAAAAGCAAATAGTGAGCGTGTGTGTGTTCGTGTGTAGTAAAATAGAAACGATTTTTTATAGCGCCTTTTTCCAAACCTAAGTTGAACTGACATCTCAGTTATCTATGGCGCACCTTTGTTATGCCATTATTAGTGATTATCTAAATATTTTAATATAAAATTATAAAAATTTTCAAATAAAGCGATAGGAAGTGTCAGAATGATATTAGTGATAAAACTCAACCACAAATGGTAAAAATTTCAAGACTATAAGTACTTTTTTAGAAACTAGTCAACGTAAGCATTTGTGTTTTATACGAAATTGTAAGAAAAATTTTAAAATAACAAATCTACCACTTCCGGAATAAGTGGAAGTGGACGACAGATAAAACCGTATTAGTTAAAAAGATTATCTTTGACTTCAAATTTTCAAGTCTTTAACGCCCTTCCTTAAAACGTCTAACGTACATTCAGTTTGAGAAACCCTCATTTCAGTAACGAATACAGAAGATACCGTTTTTCGTTTATTCCTGTAAATATACTCTCTTCAGTCTCGTTTATAAATCTTAAATAAATATAAAATATTTTTAAAAGAAGCGGCATAAACAATAACCAAATAAGCCCAAGTTTCAGAATTAAATTCCTTCTACTAATTCATATACTTCTAATAGCCCATCAACTTGAAAACCCCTGTATACTACCTATATCTTTGTCCAATTTACTTAATTAGAATTTAAGTATTAATAATTAATATTTTGTTTTGAGTTAACTGTAACGTTAAAAATATTTATGGTATTCAATGGGGAAAACGACGATTTGTGTCTTACCCACTATTCGTCATTTTACCCAGAATGTCTTTTGAGGAACGTTTTAATTTTTAAACAGAATATTTACAGCAAAATAGAATATCTAATGTGATTCAGGTGATGCTTGAAGGAAATCAAAAAGATTAAAAATAAACAGATTATTCGTGTTCTGGGTGTGACAAAAAATATAAAGACCCTCTCATTGAGAACTGGATACAATGTACGGCATACTTTTTCTCCCCTATAACAAACATCATATAATAGTAAATATTGGTTTCTGCATTATTTATTATTTAGATCCAAATGGCCAGTGTATAAGTATATTTTAGGTAATTTATGAAGAACAACGTTTACGTCCAGTTATATTATAACTGATTTCCTTTAATTTTTACTATTTCTTCTGTGGACCAATGTCGTGTTAAATGTTTTATGTTCGTAGGTATTTATTCAATTAATTATTTATGTTGGTGAAGAAGCCACCAAATTAAAATAAGGTAGTCTAATCTATCAAAAAACTTTTTTGTACTAGTGTATTAAATTGGGTTAGGTAGGTTGGGGTTGAGCTCCTTTTGTTTTCAATACAAAAGGAAGACAAGGTAATATGTTTATTAGGTTAACCAAATCTAATTAACTATTTTAAGTAAATATTTTAATAAAGCAATTAATTTACAACATTATGTAACCATATCATCTAGTCAATAAAAATGAAAATGAAAATGCGTAGAGTTTCTATACTCTACGAAGAAGTTTGCCGGACGGAAACCAAATCGAATTAATTTTATGTTTTATTAAAAATAAAACACGTAAATAACATTTGTTTATTTCAATGGTTAGCAGTTTGTTATGTGATATAAAAAACGATTGCTTTAAAAGTACCTACCTTTGTTGAGTTAACTTACTAAGTCACAAAATAGTTGCTCTTTATCTAACAATTTTTGTGATAAGGCAAAGTTCCTTTTTGTCACTTTCGCAATGTACATTTAACTTCTATACGCTATAAGAAAGCTTCTCTCGGAATTTTAGATCTGGGATTATTTTAAAGTCGGAATTTGCATCAAAGAAATTTTGAATATCTTGAATACCAATTTTAAAAGAAAAAATACTAATTTCTTACCTTAAATTATTATGATTCCATGTTTATTGGTCATTTTTACGTAAAGTAATAAAATAATACATTTTGGATAACGTATTATGTATTCAGCTTTATAACATTTAATACAATTGAAGCAAAACTAACGAAGTGCATTATAACTTTTTATAAACGTATATTATACTAAAAATTTGGCATTAGTGACTTACCTTTTATTGATTATTTCTTCGCCTACAAACGTCTATACATATAATTATTGTATGATTAAATAGTTTTATAAATAAATAATTTTTTATATCATTGTTTGTTTTTCAGGTACTTATAGTCATATTACTTCCTATGTTATTAAAATATAAATATTTTTTTATATGTAAAATAATTCGTGAGGGAATTTGTTGTTGCTTTTGCATTTATATAAATGAGTATGTGGGTTTGTTATATAATAAAAGAAAATAAAAGAAATACCTTTGATTTTTATGCCGCGTTATCGCAACAACACTTTTACGCTTTTTGGTAGGTATTCTTAAATGGACATGTATACCTTTTGGGGTTGTTGTGGGTCAAGGAAAATTCCATCGAACATTAGCCTACATAAATTACTAAAATCTGGATTTATATATGTAGAATAGAAGAGAAGATAGAAGAATATGTGAGTAGAAAAAGTCTTATAACAGCATTCGTTCAAATATTGTTGATTTCTTTTAAATAGGGCATTATTCGAGATAATTTGTCCGCTTAATCGTTGCGTTTTATCTATTGTTGTAATTATATTTTCAAAATATCGTTCTTGTTATCAAATAAAAGTGAAAAATCGAATATTGTTTTGTTTTCGTATCATCTTGTTAATTTTCTCTCATTAAATATTGTTCTCGACTTCGAATACTTCAAGTATCTCAAGTATCAAAATTGTAAATGCACATATTAAAATATTAAAAAATTCTTATTAGACTAATTATTGTTTCATTTAAAGAAACTATTATAGACTTTTTACAACAAAATTTTGTAACGAAAAATTCTGTAAGCTGTTGTGTTTAGTAAAAAGTTTGTTTAATAGAAATCATGAATAGAATTATAAAATGTTAAAGCCTCATCAATTTTATTTCAATAATTTCGGCTTTTTATTCCCCAAAAAATTCGATCTTCAAAAATAAAAATTCATTCTTATAAACTTAAAATAAAATCGTGAATAGGTACTTATTTTTTAAAGTGATCGTGATTCGAGAGACGATATATATCCAACATCTTGAGCAAGTAGTCTTTATGGGATTTTCTTGACATGTAAATAGAAAAGTTGTAGATCTTTTTATTACCTACAACTTTGTTGTTATTTAACTTTTTTCCATAAGACTTGTAGTTTTTCCGGGAATAAAGGAAAACCATTTTTTACCCTTAAAAACTCGCCCCCTTCCCCTTCCCGACCTCAGATCATCCGTAAATTATTTTTCCTTTCATTTCTGTTATATTCTCTTCCCTTTCTAATGGGTTTCATCCTACTATAATTTTTTTTCACTTTTAACTATGTTTGAAGGCTTCAGGACTGGCCTAATAAGGCAAGACGGGATCGATACATTTTTGACTCTTGTAGTAGCTTTATGGTAGTTCATTGGATTGCCTTTTCGGATTATCTATTTATTTTGGTTCAGACCTCAGGGTATCTGCCTTTTGAACCATTAATGTCTGTATTTCAAAATTTTTACAGGTAATAATACATAAATAAATTATCATAAAAGTAGTGGACTTGAGCATATAGAATGTAGAAAATTATCACCAAAACTGTCATGTTTAGCAAATATATATATAAATAATAAATGGGAGTGTCCGCTTATATAATCTCAAACAAACTGTTATTGTATATAACTATAGGAATAAGTAACTCTAACGTATATTTTGGGGAAATGTGACTAAAACTATGAAAGGAACTAGTTTAAGGCAGAAATTACTTCTGATTTCTTTAAACTTAGACTTCATTTGATTAGGTTAGGGTTGAGGTAGCTCAGGGTTGGGTTAGGTTAGATTAATATTAGTTTATTTTTAATATTCGATTTCCACCTGCTCCCTCCCTTCTAAGTTCAATAGTAATGCGTTTGTAATGTAATAATAGCTCTTTTTTGGCTTTGGACACGTACACATCCAAAATTTATCTAGAACTCGAAGAAGGAAGTTTAGAATGAAAAAAATTTTCACTACCTTAGAATATCTGTATAGTAACTTCTTCAGGTAGGTTAAATATATACATTATACATACTAAGATATAACAGGGTAATTAATATGACATGATGTAGATTCCGATCTTGTACGATTTAAATAAATTAAAATTTTGAGGACTATTGAGGATCCAAATTGGAAACAAAGTATTCTGAAAAAAATATAAACTATCTAAAATATCTGAATACATTTTAATTTAATGAAAGCAATGTTTTTTAACCTACGCATATCACATTTTGGTAACATTTGCGAAACTGTTTTGTTCTGTTTTTGGTGAATATCATATAAAAGTGTTCTATGTTACTTTATTCGTTTGTTAATATGGCTTTTGTTTGCACTTATAAATTGTTCCAATTTTATATTTATTCAAGCTAACGTTTGTTATGTTTATTTGTAACTTGTTAATCAAGTTCGTGTTTTGAATAGTTAATAATGTAAATTGATAATATATGACCTTACAGGGGCCCTTCAACCTTCAACACCCGAAGTTGTTGCTAAACAAGATAAATTAAACAGTTAAATAAAATTTAAAATAATTCCTTTAACGATTTAAAATTATTTGAATATTTGTATTCTACTTGGTGGAAAAATCGAATATTTTAAGTTACCAGAATTACAAGAAAAATAGTCAATGAATCCACTTTTATGTTTTTAGACGAATTCCCTTTGAATTTCTGCTTTTAACAATTTTATTTATGCAGATCAACTCGAAAGTCCCAAGATTCCACAGATTAGAAGTAGTTGAAATGCATGGTCATTAAATTCTCCTGTGTGCTTAATAAATAAACCTCTGGTAAATTGTAATTTTATTTCATTTCATCAGTATACACATTTGTTTATGTTGATCATGTATTGGCAATGAAATATGAAAGTTTTAACATCTTGAAATTATAAAGAAAACACATTAAAAAATATTTATACATTACCATATGTGATATTATTAATTCTACCATGTTCATCTATATCGTATATCACGTAGAAATATTTATTGAATTTACTGTAAGGGAATAATTTATAAGTATTAAACAATAACATTCAATTTTGCTGAGTATTTAAAAAAATCAACGTAACGAAACTCACTACAATGACCTGACACCTTATTAGAGCTAACATCCAAGGCAAAACGGTCGTCGTTGTCATGTATGGTAGTTACAGTTAAGATTAATTCAATTTAATCGTTTTACTATACAAACAAACACAATACTAAGAACTAATTCTTAATTTTTGTGAATTTGGCTAAAAAATTTAGGAATTCTACCTAAGTATTTTAATTCATTCTCAGAATAAAAAATGAGTACTAAGAAATGTATTCAAAAGTTTTTTAATGCTTTCATTAAAAAAAAAAAATAGCCGAATTCATTAAAACAGTTTGTTGTAATTTAATAAGCGCCAACTTACATAGAAGAATACTATTTAAACGTCAGTAGAAACGTGACTAGAAGCGTAGAAAATGAATAAAAAATATGGAGATAACTAGGGACTAACAACCTTTTCTTAACACTTTTTGCGTAGAGGATGTTTTGAAGATAGATTGTTGCAGTTTTATGTGAAAGAATGGACATATTAATAGAAAAGTTAGTGTGATTGTAAGGTATGAAATATTAATTAGAAATATTGCATAATTCTTCCCCTGATTGGAATCAACAAAATAATCTGAGCCGAATAGGGATACCAAAACAAGTTTTATTTTAAAAACGAACCCAACGATTCGCCTCCTATTTTTTGGGGCTTTATCAAAGCTGTAATTACAGAAGTTGTTCTTAGACTCAAAACAGCTTTTAGTTTTTTCTGAAAATTATTAGTAGAATCAGATGTTAGAAGTTTAAAATTAATTACTGTTATCAAACAGGTTTTCTGTTTTCTGAATATATTCGGGTTTGGTCATGATAACTATTGTATTTGACTTTACTTATCAACTTTGCTTAAAAATTATATGATACTGTTGTAATTTCGATTGGATACTTTTAATTAGTTTAACTTCAGTTATTTCATGGGTTGTATCACTTTAGAATACACGGAAAAAAATGTTTTCTTCAATTAAGTATATGCGTTTCTTTAAAATATTATTATACAATTAAATCTATTAATCCTAAAATATAATTACAGGCTTTAAATTTAATACCCAGATTTTTTTAAAAGAAATATACTTTATTCTTAAATGATAAGATGATGTATTCAATTGAAAGCTACTATCGCTCTTAATCTAACAATAATGGTATACTTCACTTAAAATTGTGTGTTTCGATGAAATATTTTTTCTTAAAATCTACAATACAAAATTTTTATATCAAACTGTTCAAAATAATGGAATTATTTGTTTATTTGTTTATTTGTTTACGCCAAACGGCTTTGTACAAGAAATTTACAATAAAATGCTTATATATTTATGTAAATCAGGTATAATATGAATTTATACATGATGCATCAGTGGAACGATACGATTTGTTTTATTCTTGACACAAAAGTTGTCGTTGAACCTCCAAAAAAGTTATTGTTGGAGCAGTATTTGTTTATTAGGTTCACTACTCTATTTCTTGGTCCACTGTATACGTAGCCTTTCGAAGAATTCTCTCCGATCAACAGCCTGTGATGTCTTAGTCCAGGTTTGGAGCAAATAAAGTCAAATTGCTGCAATATATCAGGCGAATCTATTTCTTCGTTAATTGACCCGGAGGAAAAAGAAAGATCCGCAATTTGTCGTCGGGTTAAAAGTCTGCTAATCCCAAACCGATCATATACCTCCCTAGTGTTCATATCCATCCCTTTGGTGTGCATATAGCACTTTAAAAACTTACAGAATTTTTTCTGTACTTTTTCTATTCTATCGATAAAAAGGTTGATGTGAGGTGACTATATAACGGAGCAGTATTCTAATATTGGGCGGACTAAAGCTGAGTTGATTCGGATAAACGTGTGGACATCATTAAATTCTCTTTCTGACCTGAGTATATATCCGAGTACCCTATATGCTTGTGACGTTATCTTGTCGACGTGACTAGAAAAAAATAATTTATTGTCGATGATGACACCCAAATCTTTTGTTGAAGTAACTTCTACGAGTTGATGTTCACTTAGTTGGTATAATGCCGGTAGTCGATGTGACGATCGAGAAAAAGACACTACACATTTACTTGTGTTTAATTTAAGCTTATTTTCCGCGCACCATCTGCTAACTTGATCGATATCTTGCTGGAGAAGGCCGACGTTGCTCTCACCATTTATCTTTCTAAATATTTTCAAATCATCTGCGTATAACAGGTATTCTGATTTATGTTTATCACCAATCTCGTCGATGAAGATGTTGAAGAGGATTGGTCCTAGATGCGACCCTTGCGGGACACCTGAAGTCACTTTGTAGTTGAAGTGTAGCCATTTACTCGTACATGTAGGTATCTTCCAGACAAATACGAGCGAAACCAGTTTCAGTGCATTATCTCTGACACCATATCGACTTAATTTGTTAACTAGTATATCGTGATCGACCATGTCAAAGGCTTTACTGAAATCCGTATAGACTGCGTGCACATCCACACCTTGGTTCATTGCGTTAAGTATGTAGTTAATATATAGATAAAGGCTTGTGGCTGTCGAATTATATTAATATTATCAAATTGCTAGTGCAAAATTCGGTTATTTAAACAAAAAATTATTTATCGAAACGAAATTAATCTTTTTGCAGTAATGTATTTAAACGCTTGTGCGTATTCTTTACTAAAAAATACATCCATTTTTACCCATAGTTACCTGAAATGGATTTGTTCCATCTTTTTTTTTTCTTAATTCTTCAGGTCTTTACTAAAAATGCTTATTAGTAGCAGTCCACGCGTATTTATTATGAAATAATTGTTTTGGAGTGGTTCTGGCTGTATAAAATAATATTTTAGTTTAGTTTTATATTAGCCACACAGTCAGTGACTAATTTCATACCCTAAATGTGTCTGTTGCTGCTAAAGGGGCTAAAGGGTAGCGGCATGAGATTGTCTGACAACATCGATTTTCTTTTTAATAAAGTCTATCAAAATTCATTTTCATTGGAGGAATCTATTTCCCATATTTCCCATACTCAACCCCTCCTCCCACTTCTGGTCAATTTTACAAAAATAAAAAATAGTGCTATTTAAAATGAAAAATAGCACGTTATTTATATAAATTACATTGCATTGTGACGTGGAATTACTTTGTACTTGCAGCATTGCGTTTATTAATAGCTAATAGGTTAATAAATGATCGAACAATAGGTGGCACATCGTATTTTGCGGTGAAACAATTCGATTTTCGTTAATTTAAAGTGCGAGCCGTCGCGCCAAGTCGCGGCTGGAAATTCGCTTGTCTAATCTAGCAACCCTTATGTAATAGACCTTTCTATTAGCTAATGGAAATTCTCAGTAGGCGGCGATATTCTGTCTCTGACGCGCCCATGTCCGTTATGTCGTATTGTTTTTTTTTCCGTCGTTTACCGGTTACATAAAGACTGCAAAAATGTCAGTGGTAAGATTTTTCCACCAGAATAAACCGAAGAGAAAATTATGAGAATTAAATATGCTCGATCATCATGACAACCTGAATTGGTAATTTTATTATCAAAATAATTGTAACTGAATCTGAAATGATTCAATTTTCTTTTTGTGACGTTCTTTCATGGAAATGAAAATGACTTCGAGGTTTTTTGTAAATGTCAAACAAAGTATCGAAATAGAAATTACTTATTTCCGTATACGTACTTATTAGCAAAGTTTGAAAAGTAGGACACTTTGTACAAAATAACTCGGATATTGTTCGATTTTCAATTAAGATCGTGATATAGAAGGCATAATATGAGTTTTATATCACAATTTCTTCAGCAACTTTTTTTCTTGGAAACGGCTTAAAATTCTCCAGTTATGAAAAACTCATATTAATTAATATGAATGATGTGATTACAACAAATACTAATCCTAGTACCTACGTTAATATAAAAACAATTTCCAACGAAATGTAGTCATCATAAAACAAATAGATACTGTTACGAGTACTTGCCAATTAAGTTGGTGTGAGCATAATTAATGAACATCTTTCCTGATTACATAAGGAATATTCTCGGCTTTCCTGAAACATCTAGAAAACACCAGCAAAGATCAATAGGAAAACAATTGGATTACTAGACGGCTGTAGAATACCCTAGAAAAAGGCTGAGAAGACTATAAAAGGCGGACGAGACACTCACACCGAGTTAGTTTACAGTGGACAGCTGATGTTTGGAAGCGATCGATAGGCGATACAGGCGAACCATAGAGGCGATAGAGAGTTCATAGAGAGCGATAGATAGTGTCTACCGGAACGGCGATTAAAGGAGACTTTTAGTGAAATAAATTGTGCGGACTTGTTCATAACTGTAGTGTAGTCAAATTAATTTTAGTAATTAAATAAATTCGTTATTTTTGTTTTGTAAATTGTGTTTTCTGCGACCGAACACATCACATTTGGTGTCAGGAGTGGGATAGTAAGGGAATTGAAGATTCCCGAAGAAAGTTAGTGCGACAGATCGTAGAAGAGGTCCGAAGAGAAGAAGAATTTTGAAGCCTTATGCCAGTAACAAGAAAACAATCATTGATAATGGAAGAACAAATAAAGGCATTAATGGAAATGATGAAGGCAATGAAGGCAAGCCAGGAAGAAATGAAGGCAGGCCAGGAAGAATTGAAGAATTAAATGGAAGCTGGACAGGACGAAATGAAATTGGCACAAGAAGAATTGAAGAATAAAATAGAAGCTGGACAAGAAAAGATGGAAGCGATGCAAGAAGAATTGAGGGTAAAGCTGAAGGAAGTCAGAACCGAAGTGCAAGAAGAATTAAATGAAGTACGACAAGTGAAGCGAAACAAGAGAAGCTAAGAGATGAGTTTAAAGAAGTTCAAAAGGAAGTAGAGAAGATGCGACAGAAGTTCGAGAACACAAAACCGGCAAGTGAAGTAAAGTCCGAAGACACTGCGAAGACGATTAGAATTAAACCACCGACTTTCGACGGAAAAGTTTGCTGGTCTGTATACAAACGACAGTTCGAGGCAGCGGCAGAAGCGAACAACTGGAACCATTTTGAGAAAGCAACGGCGCTGGTCATAGCTCTGCGAGGAGAAGCATTGGATGTCCTTCAAGGTATTCCAGAGCGCCAACAACGAGACTTCTCTGCGCTGCTAGAGCGACTTGAAATGAGATATGGCGACAAACATTTACAAGTGTACCAAACCCAACTAAAGTGTCGCAATCAGAGGACATCAGAAAATCTACAGGAGTTCGAGGCCGATGCGGAACGTCTAGTTAGATTGGCCTATCCTACCGCTCCGCAGGACTTCGCAGACCAGCTAGCAGTCCAAACATTCGTCGATGGCGTGAGGGACACCGACTTACAGCAAGTTCTCCGTTTGGCCCGCCATAAGACTGCGAGTGACCCACTGGCGCATGCCTTAGAATTCGAAGCTGCAAAACAAGCTTCCAAGGGGCACGTGCGTGTACGCCAAACAGCTGTTGAAGACGACGAATACAAGAATGAAGTTACGAGGCTGATTAAAGAATGCGTCGAAACTGTCAAGAAGACTACCATCAACGACAAGAGAGAATCGGCCAAATGTTGGGAATGCGGGAAGGTCGGTCACTTTTCCCGAGACTGTGGCCAAAACAAAGGAAGACCAAGGTGCTGGGAATGTGGAAGGCACGGACATTTACGGCGAGACTGCCCGGCCGAAGAACGCC
Source organism: Agrilus mali (assembly GCA_029378335.1). NCBI lineage: Eukaryota > Metazoa > Arthropoda > Insecta > Coleoptera > Buprestidae > Agrilus > Agrilus mali. The sequence continues at coordinate 10,730,367 of CM055662.1, forward strand.
GTGCGGACCGACATCAGTCGGGAAACTAAGATCAGCCAACTTTGAGGGGCGCAAGTTGGCTTCTCCCCACCAAGCCCCAGCCGAAATCGTCGTTTCCCAACTAACACGGAAGCTAGTCCTTATTCGTCGAAGGTCACATCAACAATAAGAAGGTTAGAATGGTGGTCGATACGGGAGCTTCTAAGACCATAATCTGGAAGAAAACAAAATTAATCTAGATTTGGGCTCCGGCATTTTACGCATCGGCAAGGAAGAGTTGGTGATGACAAACCCCACCAAAGAGTACGGTCTTCGAAAGGTCATCGTTGCAGAAGACCGGTTACTACCTGCTAGATCCGAGGTAGTTCTCAAAATAAACATCGACGGCGAAGGTGCGGATGGTTTGGTGGGGATAGTAGAAGCCAAAAACCCGGATTTGACACAGAAAACCATACTGATAGGACGAACACTAATTCGAACTGGGACGCCAAACGCATCTGTCAGAGTGGTCAATTTGAAGAACTTCGAACAGAAAGTGTGTAAAGGAATGGAAGTAGGAGTCCTTGAACCCGTGGTGTCCATCCTCCAATGCGAGATCGAAGCTGAATCCTCAAGGGCAGAGAGCGAACCGCCTTTCCCAAACCCTTCTTCGAGACTTAGTGCAACGTTCGGCCACAAACCTTAACAGCGAACAAATTAGAAAGTTCGAAGAACTGCTCAAAAAGTATCGAAACGTCTTCGCCCTCTCTAACAACGACTTTGGGAGAACGAATCTGACATACCACCGTATAGACACGGGATCAGCTCGTCCTATTAAACAACCATCTAGAAGAGTTCCATGGGCTAAGCAAGAAGAAGTCAACAACCTGGTGAAGAACATGGAAGAGCAGGGGGTTAATCGAACCATCACAAAGTGCTTGGGCTTCTCCGATAGTGTTGGTTAGGAAGAAGGATGGATCGACCAGGTTCTGGGGTTGACTACAGGAAGCTCAACGACGTAACCTTAAAGGACAGCTATCCCTTACCCAGAATCGACGACACCCTTGACAGCTTGGTTGGTGCCAAATGGTTTTCAACGTTAGATTTGAAGAGTGGATACTGGCAAGTTGAACTGGATCCACAAGACAAGCAGAAAACCGCATTCACGACTGGTTACGGGCTGTGGCACTTTAACGTTATGCCATTTGGACTATGTAACGCTCCCGCCACCTTCGAGCGACTTATGGAAAATGTACTACAAGGGCTCAATTGGAAGGTTTGTCTGGTGTACCTAGACGACGTGATAGTACTGGGAAAGACATTCGAAGACCACCTCCAGAATGTCGAAGAAGTGATCAAGAAGCTTTCAGCAGCCAAGTTGAAACTCAGTCCCAAGAAATGCCATCTGTTTTGTAAGGAGGTGAAATATCTTGGCCACGTTATCACCTCAGAAGGAATAAGAACTAATCCTGACAAGACTGAAGCTGTGAGAAGTTGGCCTGTCCCGAAGAACCAACACGACTTGAGAAGCTTTTTGGGGCTGTGTTCCTATTACCGACGATTCGTAAAGGGATTTGCAGATATAGCTCGACCGCTCCACAAGTTAACAGAGGATGGTGTCCCTTTCCAATGGTCAGAACGATGTCAGCAAGCTTTTGAAACACTGAAGTCTACCCTTTCTCAAGCCCCAATACTGACGTATCCACAGTTCGACACAGACTTCATTGTCGATACGGATGCCAGCAATGCAGGAAGTGGTGGTGTACTGTCGCAGATGCAGGAAGGAAAAGAAAAAGTCATTGGCTACTTCAGTAAGGCACTGTCAAAGCCGGAGCGAAACTATTGCGTGACCCGTAGAGAATTGCTGGCAGTCGTCAAAACTCTCGAACATTTCCATAAGTATCTCTACGGACGAAAATTCCTGCTAAGGACAGACCATGCGTCCCTGAAATGGCTGCTGCAATTTAAAAACCCAGAAGGATAACTGGCTCGATGGCTACAGCGGCTACAAGTATACGACTTCAACATCGAGCATCGTGCTGGAAAACAACATGGTAACGCTGATGCCCTCTCGCGAAGACCATGCTCGAAGAACTGAAAACATTGCATGGCCGCCGAAAAGAAGGAACCAGTCAACTTGGCAAGGATCTGTCAGACGATGGTGGAACCTGAAGAACACTGGCAGAACGAAGACCTGGCGAAAGACCAAGATAACGACGAAGACATTAAACCGATACTGCGGTGGAAAAAGGCAGGAACAGCACGACCTACCTGGGCAGATGTTAGTAGTACGAGTACCATCACGAAGAGCTATTGGGCCTTATGAGATTCGCTCATCGTCAAGAGGGTACTAAAAAGAGTGTGGGAAAGCCCTGATGGAACTAAAATTCGACATCAAGTAGTTCTCCCGAAGAACAGAGTCAACGAGGTGCTGACAGAAGTCCATGGAGGTGTTGGTGGAGGACACTTCGGAGTAACAAAGACGTTGGAGAAGGTGCGAGAGAGATTTTATTCGCTAAAGTGTAGAAGAGACGTCGAAAATTGGTGTAGGAAGTGCCCAACGTGTGCGTCAGCCAAGGGACCTCAGACTCGAAGCCGAGGGCGAATGAAACAGTACAATGTTGGTGCCCCATTTGAGAGAATAGCTCTGGACGTAGCAGGACCATTCCCAACAACAGCTGCTGGCAATAAGTACATCTTGGTAGTGATGGACTATTTTAGCAAATGGCCCGAAGTGTACGCAATCCCAAACCAAGAAGCTACTACGGTAGCTGGAATGCTGGTGAACCAATGGATCAGTCGGTATGGAGTTCCGATGGAGATCCACTCTGACCAGGGACGGAACTTCGAGTCCACGGTATTCCGGGAAGTCTGTGAGCTGCTAGGAGTACAGAAAACTAGGACCACTCCATTACATCCACAATCTGACGGAATGGTCGAACGGTTTAACGCGACGCTGGAAACCAACTTGAAAATGGTTGTCAACGATCACCAGACAGACTGGGACCAGCACATTCCTTTGTTCCTGTTGGCCTATCGAAGTGCATTTCATGAGACCACCGGCAGAACACCAGCCAGAGTTTTATTTGGAAGAGAGCTGAAGTTACCGATGGACATCCGGTTTGGACACCCAGAAGATCGGCGACCTTCGGCTACCGACTACGCACAGCAGCTAGAGGAACGACTCGATACCATCCATAGAGCCGTTCGTAACAAAATCCAAGTAGGGAGTGACCGCATGAAGACCAGGTACGACCGGAGAGCCAACAGCACAGGATTCAGAGAAGGGGACCAGGTGTGGCTTTACAATCCTGTCCGTCGGAAAGGACGCTCACCGAAGCTACAGCGAGCCTGGGAAGGACCTTACACTGTGGTCAGAAGGCTGAATGACGTGGTCTACCGTATTCAGAGAGGACCAAAGGCCAAGATGAAAGTTGTACACTTGGACCGCTTGGCGCCCTACAAAGGTCAAGACATTGATCGGGACGATCAATTCTAAGAAGGGGGCAGTGTTACGAGTACTTGCCAATTAAGTTGGTGTGAGCATAATTAATGAACATCTTTCCTGATTACATTAGGAATATTCTCGGCTTTCCTGAAACATCTAGAAAACACCAGCAAAGATCAATAGGAAAACAACTGGATTACTAGACGGCTGTAGAATACCCTAGAAAAAGGCTGAGAAGACTATAAAAGGCGGACGAGACACCCACACCGAGTTAGTTGACAGTTTACAGTGGACAGCTGATGTTTGGAAACGATCGATAGGCGATACAGGCGAACCATAGAGGCGATAGAGAGTTCATAGAGAGCGATAGATAGTGTCTACCGGAACGGCGATTAAAGGAGACTTTTAGTGAAATAAATTGTGCAGACTTGTTTATAACTGTAGTGTAGTCAAATTAACTTTAGTATTTAAATAAATTCGTTGATTTGTTTTGTTAATTGTGTTTTCTGTGACCGAACACGTCACAATACACTTTTGACACTCTTTTAAAAAGTCCCCATTTAGGAAAGGGTAAGCAACTTATCACATCGAAAAGATAAACTAAGTAAAATGTCATTTTGATTTGAAATGATTAGGGAATTTAAAGATAAGGACGTTTGATACGTAATAGCTTACAAATGAAAAAAAAAACAACACACACGTTTAAGTTACAAAACTTTATTGTAAAACCACAATAATTATTTCGCCGACACAGCGGCTTCTTCAGGTGGAAGAATAATATAACTTAAAACTATGATACAAACAGACTTATATACTAAATAAATAGATTAAGAGTAGGGGTAAGTTTAAGGGAGGATACTAAAAATTAATGTTTAATAGGGGTGATTTATTTAATTCTAATTGGTCATTTAATATAGTGCCTTTTTTGTTTAATTTATTTATTTCTATGCTTTCTAAAAGATTTAATTTCCGACCTTTATTTTCAACATGTAAGATTTTAACGACGATTATAAAAATAAAATAATTATTGTGGTTTTACAATAAAGTTTTGTAACTTAAACGTGTGTGTTGTTTTTTTTTTCATAATTATGGAGTTACAAGAAATTAAAGCCTCGTCGATTCAATTCTTAATAGCTTACAGTTTCAATATAACACTTTTTGGATTTAAACTGATGTGCCATTAATATAATAAATAAAAATAAATTTTTATAATATTGCTTATAGATTCACAGGTGTCTCTTATCTTGTACTTAGTATAAATATGGATAATGAATAATATTATTCCTGTTGTTTGGTGAAATAAAACTGAAACATTTTTGTATTGGAATAAAATAAATTTAATTATGTATTTTAATGTTTTATTTACACTATTATTCCATTTCACATTCGAAAAGAAAGAAAACTAAATGAAAACTGAATAAAATTCAAATGATAAATAAAACGATATTTAATTGTTTTAATTAAAAATTTCATCTGATAAATTTTAGACATCTGGTTGAATTGATTATTTAAATTAATTGAACATGTCTATTTACATCAACATAAGCAAATCTGTTTAAAATGTCAGTTTTTATAATTTGCAATATTTTTTTAGGGTAGATTAAGCTTAAGTAGTAGGGTTAGTTTGCGTCAATTTCTTTAAAGATTAACATTGCCAAAACCTCGCCAGTCTGGTACTGCGTTCTGGTAAAGTGAAACTTACTTCTTTCAATAAAATTAGTGTTGGAAAAATTTGTAAAATATCTTCTAAAATAAAATCAAACACAATAATGCTTTCAAATGGTTTAATACAGTTTATTTAAAAACCGCACAGGTCTTTTTCTAAAGAAAAAACTTATCTTAATATCTGTAATAATAATGATGAAAAAATAAGTTTCAAAAAATTTTATTAGATCACTACAATCAAATAAAATTTATTCCACTTTATTTTCAAAATTAATTATAGAGTAAGTACATTTTCCATAGTGGTTTAATAGTAATACGTGAATTTTCTCTTGGTTCATCATAAAAATTTTCGTGTAGGTCATGTGTAATTTTTCGACTAATGACAACGGAATAATTCCCTTCATTTTCCTTTCCGATTTTTTATTTTCCTTTGAGAGTGCATCTTCAATGTAGAAACATTCCTATTAGCGTAGTAGTTTCTTAAACTTGTTTTTTAGGTATTTTTTTAAAATAACGTCTCTTTATTGTTCGAGTTCCATTTTAAATAATTTAAATAGGATCCGGTAGAATTTCCATCTCAAATATGTATATGGAGATCTGGAGTTGAAGGGGAAAAATTGTATGGAATAATTATCAGCTGAACAATATCCACCTACTACCTAGTAGTCACCCCAACTACCAAAGGCAGGAAACTCTTGTATATGTTCGGCTTCAGAAAGAAATCTCCCTCCTCCTCTTGCAAGAAGCCTCCATGATATAAGAGAGAGAGAGATACAGTCGTAGGTTCCGAAATGAGAATCGAAAATGTGTGAATTAATGTCCCGCACCTTCCCTTTTCTATAAATCATCACCACAACGAGGATTTTATTTTCTGGCTAACTAAACATATTTATCATCAACAAGTGATGTAAATCAATTCGTATGTATTTTATATGGAATTATTTATACAGTTCTCATATATAACTGTAAGTAAAAGATTTTAGAAACAGTTGGAATTAAAACCTCTATTGACTTTATCAATGCAAATTTTAAATGGTTGATAAAACGTAGGCTTTGCTTTTTAGAAAAAAAAAAAATCATGTTATCCTTTACTCGGCTTTGATTCTCTCCCTTCGTATAAAAATAATGGGAGGAATAATGACTAAAAGATTTTAAGATTTTACTTGTTCCTATCACATGGCATTAAAAAAAATAGGCCTCTATTAATTTGATTAAGAATGTAAATATTCAAAGCGCACATAATTAATATTTTAATCTACATTTATCTCTATAGAAATAGAATGCCTTCATCTGCTGAAAATTTTTATTATTATAAATGGAATTTACATTTATTTACATTTAATTATGTTTTGTGAGATTTCTTATTGGTCTTATTGTTAAATGTTTATCTCATTGCTTAAACCATCAATATCTCCTCGTTCGGGGGTAGTTCAATGTAAAATATTAATTGGAAACAAAAAAAAATTATGACAATTTCATTCCCATTAATTGCTAACGTTTCCGAATAGTAGGGCTGGAGACCTCCCTCTAGTCTCCTTTAGAAATTGTAGAAATAGTGTTATGTACAATTGTTCCGGTAATGGTATAAAAGATTATTATGAATAAAATGTAAGTGCTATTAACCCTCGATAACTGTACCCATCCGATGGGCTCAATTAGTCTCAACAATCTAATAATATATATAAAAGGAAGGTATGTGTATGTACGTCCTGACTTTTCTCTACCACTCGCACATGGTTGTAGTGGTAGATAGCCCTTGGTCTACACTTGCAAGTAAGGGAGTTTGATTACGGGTGGGGGAAGTGGATATATGTAGGGGGTAAAAATGTATGATGGGATTGCCATTCCCATTTGGGCCATTCCCATTTGGGGCTGTGCTCTCCCTCACCGCCTTCGCATCCTGCAAGGCACGTACATGCGGATTCTTCGTTCCGCATTAAACTACCCATGGTTCATCAGAAACGTCCAAATTCTGAAAGAAACCGGTCTACCGTCACTACCAGAAGCCGCTACCAGATTCGCGGCAAATCTCCGGACGTCAGTGACAGGTCATCCCAACCCTACCGTCTCATCTTTATCAAACTTTGCTCCAAACCAACCGACCGTTACAGAAGGCCATGTCACCTTCTACTCTGAGCTATTTCCCTTCTTTAGCTCTTTCTAGCTTCGCTTTTTAGCGCGAGTACTCATCCAATCCTTCAGAGATGAGTCACCTTCACTCCCACACACTTCACACACACACACACACTCCCGAACCTCAAACTTACCCCACCTCCCATCAAAACCATCCCCAATTCCCCACCTCTCCCACCTTCTCTTCCGGGATGAAATAACCTTTGGGTTGATCTCCCAACTCGAGGAGGGGTTTTAGTCGGTAGGCGCCAAGGCGAATCCGACACTACCTCCCTTCAGGGGGTGTCTTTAGAAGATTTCCCCTCCTCGAGTATAATTAAAACAAAAAAAAAAGTGTGATGGGATATTTCTATCTTTTTTAACACGTTGTACGGCTCGTATAAATTAGAAAATGTGTTGAATGGCATTAACTGCGTTTCTGAGTGACAATATTGAGAAAATTTCTGAAATATTTCAGATTTTCCAGGAAATGCAAAATATTTAAAATTGTTAACTACTCTGATTTAAAATGTCTTTTGCCTTATTTTTAATGTTACTGTAAAGTCTGTAACGCGAATGAATAAATCTTATATTATATTATAATGTGACGTGTTCGGTCACAGAAAACACAGTTAACAAAACAGAAATAACGAATTTATTTAACAACTAAAATTAATTTGACTACACTACAGTTATGAACAAGTCCGCACAATTTATTTCACTAAAAGTCTCTTTCAATCGCTGTTACCGTAGCCACCCGCTATCGCTCTCTATGAACTCTATCGCCACTATGGTTCGCCTGTATCGCCTATTGATCGCTTCGCTTCCAAAAATCAGCTGTTCACTGTTAACTGTCAACTCAACTCGGTGTGTGCGTGTTCCTTTATATAGTCTTTTCAGCTTCTTTCTAGTGGAATCTACAACCTTCTCGTAATCTAATTGTTTTCCCATTGATCTTTGCTGGAGTTTTCTAGATGTTTCATGAAACCCGGGAATATTCCTTAACTATTCAGGGAAGATGTTCATTAATTAGGCCCACACCAACTTAATTGGCAAGTACTCGTGACAATATTATAGATTAATAATCGAACTAACTGGAAATAACAAAGAAATATTTAGGTAATATTTTTGTGTTTCTCAGAAGTCAGGCGGTGACATTGCGGGCCGGCGATTTGGGAACGTATATACAGTCCAATTGTTGCTAAAAAAATTTTAAAAATATTTTTTATCGGCCTAGAATGTTCCAGATTATTCAAAAAGTTTAGAGGTTGATCAGGAAAGCTTTAAAATATATTTAAATAAACAAAAGATGAAAAAAACACTCGGTGAAAATGTTCCATAAATTTATTAAAACTCTATACGTATTTCGGCAGTTATGCCATCGACAGGAGTTTAGTAACAACTGAAGAAATAAACTTAGGTATAATATTACAGTTTATGAGGGTTAATTACTGGTTTTTCCCATAATAAATATCTTAGGGTTTAACAGCGGTGATTGGCTTAGATCTAGTTGTTCGTTTAACAAGTTATCTTTATCGTTGCAAAGAGCTCTTTTAATTTCGAAAGTTTTAAAGCGTTTAATTTTGTTCCTTTATTCGCAAAATGAAGAATTTTCACATAATTTGGAATATCCTGATTTTGAAAATGATGATTATCTTTTAATAAATGATTGGCAAAATTAGAATTCTCTTTTGTTAATCTATAGCTTGCAATATGCTCTTTGCAACGGCTAAAAATACTCCGACCAGACTGACCTATACAATAACATTCACATTGTTTACAATTAATTATTATGCAAAGCATCTGATTTACACTTGTTATTGACCAGAATTTGTTTTAGTGTATGATTATTATAAAAAGCAACGGTTATGTTGTCTCGTTTTAAATGTTTCGCTGTGTTTAGATTGGGACTTCCTATTATAAACTATTTTCCTAAAAGTTAGGTCCTCTATTATAGGGTTGTAGGAATAAATTGACTTTAAAATAGCTTGTTTTTGTTTTTTTATAGAGTATCTTATCAACTATCTAATGGCTACAATACGAAGTGTTTTTTTCATCTTTTGCTTATTAAATATGTTCCATCTAGTGCCGACACAGTCCTCCGTTAATCTTCTATATTTAAATGTTTAAAATCAATTGGAAATGATTTTAGTCAGTCTAGAATGTTCTGGATTGTTCTAAAAAATGCAATTATGTGTTTTCAAACTAGAAATTTCCATCAGCATATAAGCGGAAGTTCAATGCTTTTTTGTCAGTCAGATCTCAGCTATGATCAAATAATAATCATTAATCGAATTAACTATTTTAATAAGTTAAGTAATAAATAAATTTTGTATTCATTACATAAAACGTACGTAATGGTACAAAGATTTATACGTGTGATGTATTTTAACCCGGGTTTCGCAGCTAGTGAAAGGTGTAATGTAGAAGAAAGAACACATTCAAATTACTTTATGTCTCTGGGAGACAAGAATCTGGGTACCTACTTTCTAGATATTATTTGTCATTGTAAGGATAGAAAGAAAGACAGTGGGTCTTTATCGGTGATAAAATTAGTGAGCATTTCCTTGACACGACTGTTTAGGGAGTCGCCCTTTAAACTATCGTTCGTCTTTGTCAAATGGTCGGCGAGCGCAACGGAAGGTCATGACAACCGTCCGCTATTACTGCCGCACCGCGGTAGATGCCCTAATTGGAACGAAGCGCTTTACATTACATTAGGAAACTGATACGGTGGCATTTAAACTCTGTTATTTTCGCGTGATCCCCTTCCTCGTTTTTTTTTTAGGGCGCAGCAATTAAGTGAGTTCTTTAGTAAGGAGTGGTACGCTCCTACCGCGAAGATTTTGTCAAGAATTCACGGTTTCGTGCACTAGAAATGGAGAAGGATGATAAGATAAGCTTGAATTATAAGAAAAAGCTTCGGAGTGAAAGGGAAAATTTAGCTTGAAAGCAATTAATGCGATGAATAATATGTTGAGTAATTTATTGAAAAGGGGCAAGCGCTTTTCGAAAGTACTTGACACATTTCTTCCGAGGGAAAATTTTCACAATGAAGAGGTTATAAAGAGGATATTATTATTTAAGATTTCTCATTTACAGGAACACGGGTTTTTGCATTAGGTTCATAAAAGGTACGATTAAAAAGGCGATAATTTTATTTTAAAAATTAATTTTGAAGTAACGTATTATATGATCTTTTTGTTATTTTAATATTTTAATTGATTTTGTATGTTTATATTTTAATGCATATGAAGTGTTGCTTCCGTCACACGTTTTCATTTTCTATTGTATACTTTTCTGAGCAAATTTCAGTTTTTTTCGTTACGCTCAGTTAAAAAACCCTTTTGTCTTTTAATTACCATTGTTAAGATAGAAATATCCTAAATCCATTTTATTTATTGCCTTGCACGTGCTGTCTTTACCACTCATAAATTTTCTGTCAACCTTCTTCGAACTTTCTGATTCTAATTATTTTACTACCCTATTGTCCAACTTGCTTTCCACAACTGTCAATTATTTTTCGCCTCAACTAAACTAGTCTGCACCCCTTTCTATCTCTATTATTCTACTCTTTTCTAAAGCACTTTTTCTATCTTACCATCGCACGCGAAGTTCAGTTCACAACGATCGTCCTTATCAAAATAAGTTCCAAATTATCTTTCAAAAGTACCTATCTATCAATATTAATTCAACTTTTAATTATCTATCAAATTCGTGCGCCGCACTCCCATTTATTCAGTAATTAGTTCAAATACTTGTATATATTTTATTCTACGTTTTCCTTGTTTTTTCGTTAATAAATGTTTATTAATGCCATTTAATCTAGACTTTCATTATCATTATAATATCAATTAATACAACCAACAATCCAACATCAAGCAGAACTACCTGCATTCCAGTAAATTGTAGTGTAGGGCAATTTACATTTTAATTTCGTCATGTTCTTTGCGTTACTTTTGTCAATTTTTAACCTGAAATTTTGAACTATATAATTTACTCCAACATTAAGAATACAGTAAGACCCCGCTTAACGCTGTTTCGTAGCGCTCTTTTTTTTCAACCCGGGGATTCCCCGAAATTGTGTGCAGCGGTAGGTTTCGCAATATGTACATAACATATCCGAAACAGTGTAGTCGTGTTTCTTGTTTGGTGCGGTGCTGTACGGACGCATTTTTATCATTTTACACATTTGTGGACATTATTGTAAGTATAAGTTTAAGCAAAAGGAAAACGCAATCTACATTAGATGCCTTCTTGACAAAAAAGCAGAAAATTGCAAACACAAAATAGACTGAATAATCTGAATTACTTAGAATTTTATTTGTTTTTATAAGTATATTCGTTTATATTGTTTTTATTTTTGTAAGAAATAAATGTTTGGTTTTATTTTTATTAAAAAAAAACATTTATTAAATTTAATACCTAACCAATTTTCTGTCCATCTTCCCCTAACCCCATTATTTACATGTTAAGATAGCCTCGTTTAGCGCTGTTTCGCATTACGCTCTACTTCGATGGAACGTATCCCCCGCGTTAAGCGGGGTCTTACTGTATTTAATATCTATAGACGAGGTAATAAACACATCTACAGAAATAAGGAAGGATGATACGATTGTTGCTTAATTAGATATTGCTCGCTACTAAATAAATTCATTCTTCTAAATATTCTTGAAATGCCATCAACATAGGCGCAGTTAGGGGGGTACTACGGGGTTCTAAGTACCCTCAATAGTAGTTAGCACTCGAAAAATAAAATAAACGTTTTTACACAGCTTTAATATATTTATTTTGTTAATGCAATAATAATGTCTGAGCACCCCTTAAATTTAAATGCCAATCTATCACCACCAATAGAAAAAATTAACCACTTAAAGTCGCTACTGTTTCGCTCACTGAATCGCATCCTTACTCATCTTCATACACATTTAGCCTTGATGGTCTTGTGATAAAAACAAAACTGTAAGTACTTTACTACTTTTCGACCATGCGGCAGCTATTAATTGGGGATGATTTCTTGACGAAAATTTCAATTTATAAAAAAAAATTGGCGTTCTTTGCTGTACAAATGCAATCTACATAGACCTTTATAGGCCACCCTTGACGTTTCTTCCCTTGATGGGTTGCCTATATCCACTTGTGAACTAAAATGTTCCGGGACTATATAGTCTGCACTAGCTAATATTTAGACTGGACAAAATTAATAGCAGCATAACGACCATCAGAATCGGTAGAAAACGTAATTCTTATGAAGGAAAAAATAGTGGCCAACTCCTCAGCTTGGAAGACTAGGGGTGGCGGGTGAAAAAGCGTTAAAATGAGCTATTTTGACCTTTGCGCGCGATTTGCGGCTAAACTAAGCTTCCAATAAAAAAAAGTTGAATACGAAAGTTGTAGATCAGTAAAAAATCCACGACTTTTTTTCTGTAAACTTTTCAACATAACCTCAAAAATTCTGAAATAAACGGAGAAAACCGGAATTTTCGTTTTTTAATTTTTGCAAAAACAAAAATTGTTTTTTTTTTCGCAAATTGGTGAAATGGAAGCACAATTAATGACGAATCTAGCAATATATTTTTTTTTCTTTTAAATTTATTAGTTCCGGCGATATTAGCATTTTTCGAAAGAAAAGGTAATAGAATTTTTTTAAATTCTTTATTTTCATAAAAAAATATTAACTTTTTCGAACAATTTTTATCAAAAAATATGTTATATATTTTTTTTTTAGATTTTCGGCGTATTTTTCCATTGTATATATATGTTTTTTTAGTTTTTTGAAACTAGACGTAAAAAACAAAAAAAGCCCTATCCGAAATTTCGTACGACACTTTTGCAAACCAGAAATTTTCCTCAAAGTTTGGATCTTTTTTTCGAAAAATGCTAACAACTCCGGAACTAATAAATTGAAAAGAAAAAAAAAATACTGCTAGATTCGTCATTAATTGTGCTTCCATTTCACCAATTTGTGAAAAAATCAAAATTCCGGTTTTCTGCGTTTTTCTAAGAATTTTTGAGGTTATGTTGAAAAGTGTAAAGAATCAAATTCGTAGATTTATTACTGATCTACAACTTTTGTATTCAATTTTTTTTATTGGAAGCTTAGTTTAGCCGCAAATCGCGCGTAAAGTCAAAATCGCTCATTTTAACCCATTTACCCCCCCCCCCACCCCTAGTCTTACAAGCTAAGGAGTTAGCCACTATTTTTCCCTTCATAAGAATTGCGTTTTCTACCAATTCTGATGGTCGTTATGCTACTATTAATTTTGTCCTAGCGCAGACTAATACCTACTAAGAAAATCGGTCTATTACAGAGTTAGTGGCTATAGCAGAATGGATCTTTTCCACAACCTACATACCTGATGTACAACGAAATCCTCTGTTAATAACGATTACGTATTTACTTGTACTGTTCAACACTGAATAATAGGCGCCATGCATACAAAAAGTAGTTATTGAAGGACGTTTTGAATTTATTTTTCAACTATAAAACTATAAAGTAAGGCATGCATGTAAGAGATGTAGATCCGGGCCCCATCATCAGCCTGGATCTACATATTTGTTCATTAAGGCAAAAATATTAAAAAACATAACTAATGTATTTTTTATCTGCATCAGGTTAAACAAAATAAAACATAAAGAAATTCCACCAGTACACAGGGTGATCTAAAGTCAGTGGCCTCTTAGACGTTTATGGAAAATTAATGGTAAGAAAATTTTGAAAAAGATTATGTCAAAAAAAATATTTTTAAAACTGTAGTACTTCCGATTATACCGGAAGATGATAACTATTTCCTTATTTTAAGTAGAACACCCTATATTGTAGTGCATCTTTGATTTCTTTATTTGTTTAAAGGCAAGTTTAAAAAATCATTCAACCGTTTCCAACTAAAACGAATATCTTCATTTTCTTTTTAAAAAAACATTCTGAAAGATAACTTTGTACCGCCAACGCAAATGACCAAAAATGGACTAAATTATCACCGGAAATTCATTACTTGATGGTTTTTGATGCCATATTATTACCTTTTTCGATGTTAATAAAGGGTCTTCAGGAAATATTCTTAAAAGTAAAGAGCTTCACACTTTCTTATTTTAATTGGAACACTCCATATTTTTTTACAAAATCGGATGCAGAATTAAATTCATAGAGGACTGGAAAATTCAACTAATTATTATCATAAAAAGTCTTTGTTACGTGAAAGTCATTAAATATGCATACCACCTTTTAAGAGCTTGAGAAATGAAGCAATACCAAAAAAGAATTTTAATCTGCAATTTATAAATTCGTTCTATTTAATATCAATATTAGAAAATTTCCAGCAAAATACATTTAAGTTTAAAAATAGACTTGGTTTCATCTTTATTACAGTAAATAGTCAAACTGCCTTCTGTTGACTTCTAAACACTTGTTAATTCTTCTAAGAGAAGAATCAGTAGTAGCTTTCTTTGATTTCTTAAAAGGATCATATTGCTAAATGAATTTACCCTTTCTTCCCATTATTGTTTTAAATTCGTCTAAAGAATTCTTTGTAACAATCGGAACAGTTCTATTAAATAAAATTTTTCAAAGCAACAAAATTATTATTTTTCATAAAAATGTCCAATAACTATAAAAATGTTAACTTTTAGTAAAGGACATTCTATATGGATCAATTCAGAATTTAAATGTGTATCTAACTATGCAAAAAAATATGGGGTGTTCCATTTAAAATATGAAAGTTATGGCAATGTGGTGTTTTTCACTTAAAGAAAAATGTAATCACACCGTATAATACTTGACAAAAATAATAGAGTGATATCAAAAACCATTAAGTAATTGATTTCCGGTAAGAATTCGGTTTATTTTCAAACGGATATCATTGTTCAAAACTTTAGTACATGTAGTATACTTCTGAAGATGCCCTAACAAGGCGAAATGTACATAGAGTGCAATTAATAAATTATAGTGAAATTTCTCCAAGTGTTTGGTTTGTTTCTTTATAGTTTATTTTCGTTTATTAGTATTGATGGTACAAAGTCATCTTTCAGAACGTATTTAAAAAAAATTAAGATGAAAATTAATTTTCGGAATGGTTGAATTTTCAGGTAGAGTCATGTTATTTAACTTGCCTTTAAGTAAATAATGAAATTCAATGGGTATTTCACTTAAAATAGGGAAGTTGGTATCAACTTTAGATATAATAGAAAGTGCTACAAATTTGAAAATACTTTTAAAATATCGATCAGGCATGATAACTACTAAATGATGTTTTTCAAAATTTTCTTAACATTAGTTCCACAAACGTCTATAACAGGTCAACAACAAGATAACCTTTCAAGTGTTTAGTAGAATAATTATTTCTTTTTGTTATCAAGAATACTTACTATATCAGATTGAAAAAGTCCACAGTACCTATTTAATGTATTTTCCTATATTCATTAATTAACCTGATGCTTATTGGTATGCCGGGACATATCACTGTAATGGATTTCCAAAATAGGTTCTTCAGAATTCTGAAATGTATTTATATATTTGTCCGCTTTTCTTTTGCTTAGTTATTGTAGAGTTGGTTTTAATATTAAAATGTAACTTTATACTATTTATTCACTTCTCTTTTTCCTGATTTTTGTGGTGAAAGTTGCCTGTCAATGTTGGCGATAACTGTACCTACTGTATGTTAATTGTTGTCGGTCTATGATCTGAATAGAAGCCATGTTTTTATCTTAAAATAAAAGTATGGAATTATATATAAAACTATTTCCTAAAAAAAACATAAAGAAAAGCGTTAAATTAATATATACATCGTGGCAGTTATTCACCTTTGTTGGCGCCCTTTAAAAGATTCGTTGATTAAAATCGTTCAAAAAAGTAAAGAGTGCAGTTAATCAAAGCAAAAAGAGCCGTAATCAAAGCGAACTATAAAGTTATTTAAAAGGGTTGGCTGTTCAGTCCTTGCTCGTCCACTCGTTTGCTGGACTTATTGTACTAAATACAGTGGCGCAGCATGTAAGTTATTTATTTTTGAAAAGTTTTGGAAGACATTATACCATATGTTTATTTTCACAAATGTTCGCCGAAATGAAAATCTCTGAACTTTGAAGTGCAAATCTAGTGTTTTAATAGAATTATAAATATGGTTTAATCTTTAAATAGGCTACTTTAATGTAAGATCTTAAGAAACGATGTTGAACGCCTTTTAATTTTTTTCAATCATGTTAATTCCATACTACTGAACCTCGGCTGCTGTAAAAGTCAAGATTGTATCGAGCATGTCTTTTCTTGTCTTGAAAATTATATTAAAAACAAAACGTTCATATGAGATAAGAGAGGGGACATAAGTATACGGACAAAGTTTAATGAAAGATAAAAGTATATGAATTTCGAAAATAGATCGAAAGCAAATATTATCAGTAAATACACAAATAGAGAAGAGAGTATATGATAGCATAGGGGTAAAAAGAAGCAGGTAGAAGGGATAACGTATAAACAGTAATAACATATATGTACAAGTTACGACTTTATTTTGATGGGACATAAGTATTCGGGCGGTGTTTTAAAACGTTATGATATTAAGTTAATAAACACCAATAGCTTCATATTTCATGTAAAAGATGATAGTTTGAGGGTGAAGAAATGAAGGCAAAAGAAAGTAGTTTGAATTCTCCCTTCGTTTCGAAACATCGCGCGAAGAACGCGTTATCCTCCATATGGTGTTGGTAAATTGGATTTTATCAACGAAACAATGGCTGGCTTGGTTTATTTAAACATTCTGAAGGAAAATGTGATATGAACTGATAGTCTTCTTAAATTGTTTATTACACAACACACAAATAGCACTAATATTACAAATATAACGAACATACATAACGGTAAAAAAAACAACTAACCTAAATATATACACGTAAAACTAAGTAACTGACAGAAAAGAGGAAAACGTTAAATATTGAACAATAACAGAAAAAAATGTAAGAACAACACAGATATACAACGTGGCTGACTGGGAGACTAAGTGGCTAGAGCTCTTTCTTCCTTGCGGCTGGTGGGTGGAATATTAGAGATAGCCAAATAGTGTTGAAAGATAAAAAAATTGCAGAAGGCAAAAGGTGGTTGGACCTCTCTCTTCCTTGCCGTGGGTCGGTGGAATGTCAGAGATGCTAGTACTCCTAGATGACGATTATAGATAAGAAGCTCGATTTCTTAATTTGACATCAGCGCCATCTCACCAAGTGTCTTCCCAAGCTAAATGGAAGAGTGAGAGAGACGATGGAAAATTCTACATAGAAAACTACCATACCGACTATGGCGCGAATTTTAAAAACATGAAGCATATAGGGTTTTTGTTATTAAAGTAACCGTAATAAAAAAAATTTTGCGAAAAAACAATAAAAAAACAAATACATAGTTACAATTTTATATAAAAGAACTATTGCATTATTCTTTTTTAAATGTATAAAAAAATTAGCAAATTTTAAATATCAGGGCAAAAAATTGTTAATTTCGATAAAATCCAGTAGCTTCTGTGTAACAGCAGTTTGATGAAGGAGATCTGGTAACATTCGCAACGCCTGAGTATGAGTATGTAGTGATGTTTCTAACCAAGGCAGTAAACTTACTTGAGGGATGGAATAATTTATGCCCCTTATACTCTTTCAAGCGAAAACACCACTTTTCAGGTAATTCACATTTGATCAAAAAAAGTCAACAAACAAAAACGAAAAACTTATAACACAAAACTGTACAACGATTGATCGATCATACAACAACAAATTCATAAACAGGTTGATGCACATAGCATGGAAATACCAAATTTTACGTGCATTTTTACGTGCACACCGGTGCGCACCCTATGTGTATTTATACGCAATGACTATGAACGACAATTTTTAGTGGTCATCACAACCAAATTTTCTCTACTGTCAGTAATTTAGAGGTAATAAACAAAGGCGATTTAGTTGGGAAGACAGATGCTACGATGGCGATGTCGTCGACATCCCATACCCTGCTAGTACTGAAAAAAAACTTTGGGTGTTTCATTCCCACCAATATTGGTGGGCGGGCTGTCCCCCCCCCCCCGACCTACACTCTTGTGCAAAGTCGGAGGGGTAGGGCGGAAGGCCCTCTTCAGCCTCCTTCAGGAATCGTGGGAATGGGTGGGTGGTGGTGTGGGGGAAGAAAGATGAGACGGACGAAATGAAGACAGAAGAGAAGTGAAAGAGTATCTGTGGAATATTACTACCCCAGCATTTGCCTAAATGATCCAAGGAAACCACAGAAAAACTTGGACCAAAGTAGTCGGCCCCGGAATCGAACCGGTGACCTCCCGAATGCTAAGCAATGATCTAGACCACTAGACCATGCTAGTACTGGGCGAGTATCGCTTATTTATACTAATCCGAGTACTAAGCAAGGGTTGGGAAAAAGAGGGGTTGGAAGTGCGGTGCTGAGAGAAGGGCGGAATTAACAATAAAAACGATTTTGTTTTTAAAGTTGATTTCGCGGTGAAAAATGAAAAAAAAGATAACAGCAAACGATAGAGCATGCATGACAACATAGGGTTAGGAAAAAGAATCGTAGCTTTACGATAAAAAATAACAGAGTTAGTTAGAAATTAATAAAAGAAAGAATAGAAACACTGAACAAGAGAAAAATTAGAAAATATAGAAAGGAGTGTTGGGTACAAGTTTGGTTGGGGCTAGGGGTGGATCAGGTAGTAGGACGAGGTAATTAGGGAAGCGGCGTCACGGGAAAAACCAGTTACTGTTGTACTGTATATATAGTTTCGAGGAATTCGGTTTCGCTATATGGTTGTATTAAATGTGAAGAAGTGTGTGGAAAAATTAGATCTTAGATCCAACTACTATTATTAACATTTAAATGATCCCAAGCACACCTCTGACATAGTTCGCCGATGGGTCACATTTTGTACACCCTATAGCTTGCCTACACCACCACAATCCCCAGATCTGAATCCAATCGAACACGTGTGGTAGGAACTGGATAAACGCATTCGAGAGCTCCAAAGAGGATCTAAAGCAGATACTAATTGCGGAATGAGGTAAAATTAAACCCAGTTTTACTCATAAGTTGGTGGAGTCCATGGCACGACGATTACGAGCAATAATTAAACAGCGTGGATACCCCACCAATTACTAATTTTGCAATTTCTCACCTTGTCCGAATACTTTTGTCCGTCACATTATTGGACATGTTTATTTTATATTTATTTTCGTTTGACAAATACACGTTTCTGTAAACATAGCTTTTACTTTTATTATCTTCCAGCTTTTCCTATTCTCATTCAATATATTTCAACCTGTCTATTTAGATCCCTATGGAAAATATATACCAATTTCAATCAATATGGCGTATGTCCGAATACTTATGTCCCCCTCCTCTTAGGTACAATACAATATCAGTTTGTCTTGATATTAGGTGAACAATCTTTTATTTTTAAAGATTGAAGTTAGATTAAATTTAAATAACAGACAACATGAATTTTTGAGGGCATATTTATGAGACTTTAACTTTTTATATAGCTGCGTATATTGATGAAATATAATTAAATTAATTATTAAACACAATTTTATGTCACAAACTTTTGTTATAAAAAATGCATTAGTTTTGTTTATTTAAAGAGTGAATTTTTCAGGTGAAGCAATAATTACCCTAATAAGTAAGAAAAGTGTTATGTATTTTAATAAGTATTAAGTATATTTAAAATACTCAAAGTGGGGTTGAGGCAATACTCAAATAAAGCTATAACAATATCAAGATCAATAATGGATTTAGTATTTTCCAACATCACAAACACATCGTGCAATGTCATTAATAATATTATTTCTGACCATAGGACAAAGAAACAATGTTTGTGAGAAGCTTTAGCTTCAACAATATCCAGAACTTTAAAGAGCAACTAAAACTACAAGAATGGCCCTCTATATGCAACAATGAAGAGATTGATACCGCATTCGACGAATTCTATAACGTATTTCTGCATCTCCTCAACATACACTTCCCAAAAAAAACAAAAGAGGCATAGTATGGGAACCAATAAACCTTGGGTAACTGAAGAAATCAAGATCTCAAGCCAAAACCTTAAAGAATTGTACAGATTAAGGAATGCAAATTGGAATTATTAAAGAACACAAAACAGGTTTACTATTAAAAAAGAATTGAAAATTCTAGTAACAAATCCAAAGAAATGTGGGATATTTGCAAAACACTGAGCAGTAATAAAAAACCAAACGAAAGTAACTTAATAATTAAAAGAAATGGAGCCATCATCAATGATGCTAAAGAAATTGCCGACAACTTTGCGGATTACTTTACTGAAGAACCTAAACAAATAAGTACCAATATAAAACAAGGATACCAATATGTAGAATCTGAGAAAAATCATCCAACAGGTTTATTTCTAAGTCCTCTCTCGGAGGAAGAACTCCTGCAACTACTAAGGCGGAAAATAAAGAACAAAAAAACCGGTCCAGATGAAATATCGCCATGGCTAATTAGACAAGTTATAGACGACATCAAAAAAACAATCTATTGTATTATAAATTTATCATTCCTAACAGGGAAATTTCCCGGAAAACTAAAAACAAGCAAGGTGATCCCGGTATTCAAAAAATCTGATGGAACAAATATGGGGAACTACAGACCTATCGCACTGTCACAAAGTTTTAGTAAAATATTCGAATATTGCTACCTTCATCGTTTAGAACATTTTCTCAATAAACATCAAATATTTAGTTAAATACAGTACGGTTTTCAAGCTAAAAAATCAACCGAAATGGCAATAAACAAATTTGTAACAGAGCTTTGGGACCACCTAGAAAATAACGAGAATCCAATTGGAATATTCTGTGACCTCAGCCGCGCTTTTGATTGCGCGAGACATGACAGATTGCTACATAAAATTGATAAACTAGGTATTAAAGGTTTCGGAAAACAATGGACAGAATCCTTTATAACTGATTGATGCATTACAGCGGTAGTACCACATAAAGACTCCAAGGAGACGACAGAATGTATATCTACAGAAAAGACAATAAGTTTAGGCGTACCACAGGGATCAGTACCAGGTCCTGTCTTATTCCTGCTGTTCATAAACGATTTTGAGAATTGTCTAAAAGGTAAAGCTTCTGCATCGCTATATGCTGATGATACTTCTTTAATTGTGTAGGATAAGGTCGATAATACACTCGAAAAATCATGTAATGAGGTTCTTCATGAGGTCAATGATTGCTTTAGTTGCAATTTCTTATACTTGAATAGTTGTAAAAAGCAGTAATGTAAAACATATAACTATTAACAATGGTAATAATAATGAGATATTAGAGCTACAACCATACATAAAATTTCTGGGAGTCACCATTGACTCAACATTTAGTTGTAAAATTCACTGCCAAAACTTAAACTCAAAATTGTCAACCATTTGCTACCTAATAAAAAACCTTAAGCAAGTACCTACTCACAACAAAGCAACTACTTTGTGTGTGTAAAAGGTTGGAAATCGGTTTTTTTTTTTTTTCGATTAATTAAAAGTGCTTCGTACAATTTTAGTACAATTTGGTATATATAAATGTCTATAAGCGTACTACTTTTCGAAGTATAAATCAATTTTCTTAAAATACAACAACCCTTACATATAAATGTTTTAAGGAGGGTTGAATAATAACTTTAATTTTTCTTTTAAGAAGGATATATGCCTCGGATTCATTTATACGTATCTCATTAAAAAATCTACGTGTATCTGCGTCAATTTCAAAGATAAAATGTTTTTTGGGTCGATCATTTCAGTTTTCTAAAAATAACTCGAAACAAAATTTAATATGAAGGCTACCCTAAGGAGTTAGACTTCTGACATGCTTATCAAGTTAAATAAGATACGCCCGGGGTGAAAACTACTCCCATCTCTAAATAAATTTGATTGCAATGTATTTGTAAGGTCAATTAATTTCTTCAATAATTGTTCCATGTACATGGAGTTTTGAGATACCGTGCATTTTAGAAGTTTTAGTAAATTGTATGAGGTTATTCATAACTGGAGGTGTCTTGTGTGTGTGAGACTAATCCCGGACACTGAAATAACCTCAAAAGATAGAGAACCTAAAACTTGAAGACGGTGTTATCTGTAGGTAATGAAAGTCTTTATACAATTTAATAACGATTAACAAATTCAACTTTTATTAATAACTAATTACGATTGATCAACTTATACATTAACCAATTATTTTCAATTGCAAATTCATTCATTTAATAAATTAATAATACGATAAACTTAAAAAAACAGTCTAACATTACTGAGTATTTTTCAAAGCCCTTTCAGCAGGCTCCACCACGTAATACAATAAATTGATTGCTAAAAGATTGTCTTTTATGTAATTTCTAGCTCATATCGTACGTTTTACCTACTTTTATATTCCTAAATAAAATAACCAAGAATTATTGTTCAATTAACTATGTAGGTGAATGAAGTATCTAACAAAATAAGTTAGAAATTAATTGAAGTAGGTCCGAAATGTATGTAACGAATAGTAAAACTAAGTTTGATTATTCCGATAAAAGTGGGGTATAACTTGTAATGAGTGTGACGCAGCATACATAGATCAAATGGGGAGAGATACTAGAACTAGATTAAAGCAACAACAAAAAAATAAATAAATCCGCAAGCATATCGGAACATTGTTTAAAGTCAAAACACAGTATTTCATGCAATTCTGTTAAATTACTGCACAAGAAACCTAAAAATAAAATATTAAACCATTTTGAAACAATAGGCATTAAAAAATAAAAAAGATAATAAAGTTAATATAGTAACTGATCAAACAATTTATTTATCCATATTACCGCTGGAATTTCCCTTTTTGTAGACTAATTATAAATAACTGTAAGAATGATTTAATACAAAATGTTTGTATCCTTCGATAATGGCCAATAGCGGGAAATGTACATATAAAGTTTGTAAAATATTCCAAAGTACACTTAAACCTTTAGTTTTATATTCCTGTAGTTTTTAGCTGCGTCTTACAATCACGAAATTGTCCCTCAGGTATAGGACACTTGAACGTGCCTTTATTGAAATTAATCGATTAAGAATAATTGCGGAGTTAATTGTGATTAATCAGTTGTAATTAATAGAATAGGTTTCCAATTACGCCCGTTATGTGAATCATCCTTCATGTACGCCAATGGCAATGAGTACCTCTAACTACGACAATTGAAGACTAGGGGTGCAACGTAGATAGCGCCACCTAGAGAAGGAGAGATAGGAACACTGTTGATTCAGTCATTAGACGCTGTTTGCTGAATTAATGGCGTCGTTCTGCCGACTGACGCCACGCGGAGACGTCCGTGTTGGCGCCACCCTTTCGTAAATGTAGGGCACACTTTGAACTGTCGGGTTGTAATGTTAGAGCAGAGTAGGGTAGGGTATGGAATAGAATGTGAAATCCGATTTTTATAAGTACTCATCTGTGTCTAGTCATCTGGTCATTTATTACTATTTTTATTTATTTCATATGTGAGCAATATAACGAGTAATTAAATAATATGGCCTTAATGTAATTTATAGGCTTCTTTGATTAATATTTCTACCCACTGGAACGACAACAGACCCACCAGCGGTGAAGCATTTTCAACTGATATTGACCACAATAACATTAAAAAAACTAACCGTTTATTGTTTATATCATACATAAAAGAGAATTTCATTGAACTTTCAAGATAATTTGGGACAAGTTGGGATCTAATAAGAGGACTAGCTCGAAATACGTCATTATTAACGAAGTTGAAGAACGAGGCCGACGACCCAACGAAACACATCGCCGAGTTTTTTAAGTCGGAGAAAAACTAGAACTTGGGTTGAAAGTGATAGAAAAATGACTCGCAATCTTATTACTGTAAAGATATTCAGATTGCTTCTTATTTTTAGCACTGCAATTGTATGGGATGAAAAATGAATTTGGTACATTTCGTAAAACTACGCTGCAGATAAATTACATTGCAGATCTATATAATAGAATTCTGACAGAAATGAGATGATAGACGTTGCGTCAAAATTAAAGGCAGAAGCATTTTTTGCTAAGGATGATTAACTTGAAAACTGTATTTGTCATTAATGTTTAACAGCGCAAATAAAGGATAAAAATGTCAGAAATGCTAATGTTTAAAGGTTTTGTTTAAAAGGCCTGGTATAATTGTCTAAATTAAAGTTTCAGATTCGGACAGGGTCGGATTAACATAAGCCCTAGGTAGACAAAAATTTGGCGCCTATGTACTTTAAATATGCATATAAAAAATACATGCCTAATAAAAAATATTTGGTTTGCATTTATATGTCTCTAGCTGCAATTCCCGGCGTTACCCGGGCTTTCAAATTGTTGTATAGTTAACTTACACCGCCATTTGTTAGAAACTTTTAAATAAGCTATAAGCGTGCGTGACGTGAGTTGTCGATTGCAGAGATGGAGGAACACCAAACTTAAAAGTTTTTTAAAAACTAATTCCGTGCAATTTTTCGATATTTTAATGGTTATTCTGCTATTCGGGGTGAAGATGAATCCAACAAATCTAAGATCATTAAAATTAGTCTAACCGTCCTTGAGTTACGAATGGTTTTAAATATACAGGGTTTTTCAAGTTGATGAGCTATTAGAAGTAGGTATATGAATTAGTAGAAGGAATTCAATTCTGAAACTTGGGTTCATCTTGTGATTTTTTATGCCGCTTCTATTAAAAATATTTTCAAGTTCGATTTACATCCGGTTATACCGGAAGTCGACATCAAGTTCGTTATTTCAATTGGAATGGTATATTTTTTACGCTGAATTCGAATAAAACGTGTAATTCTGAGGTAAGTTTGATGACCAACTTGTACACCTATGACGATCGGTTTCTGAGTTAAATTAATTAGATATTTAATGAAATTACCTATATTTTAAAAATTCAAAATTACTCGAAAATTTTCAAATGAAACAATAGGAACTATCCATATGGATCGAAAGAGGATGAAAAAAGGAATCGATTGAAAAAATAAAACATAGTAGGTGCCATTTGAAAAAACGACTAAATTCGTGTTTGAAGTTTTTAAATTTTAGAATTTTATTTTGAACGCCCTGTATAAATTATTTAGTTCATGTTTGTCCGGGCGTTAGCACTAATATTCAGCTATTACTAGTAAAAATTTCAACACTCTGAGTCGTATTTTGTGGAAGTTATGATTTTTTATAATTTAGGTTGCAGTAGCGATTTTTTTTTCTATAAATTAATTTAACTCAGAAACCGATCGTCATAGGTGTACAAGTTGGTCATCAAACTTACCTTAGAATTACACATTTTATTCGAATTCAGCGTAAAAAATATACCATTCCAATTGAAATAACGAACTTGATGTCGACTTCCGGTATAACCGGATGTAAATCGAACTTAAAAATATTTTTAAAAGAAGCGGCATAAACAATAACCAAATAAGCCCAAGTTTCAGAATTGAATTTCTTCTACTAATCCATATACTTCTAATAGCCCATCAACTTGAAAAACCCTGTATAGAAGAAGATTTCTGATTCTTCCTCTAAATACCAATCCAGAATAAAAATTAAAGCTTTAAAGAGTTAAATAATCTTTTGTTTTGCTTGTTCAAGGATGCTATTCTTATTAACTTTTAAACTCTTAAACATATCCTTGAAAAAAGTTACACCACAAGGCGAAAAGTAGGGGCTGTAGTAGTATTTTTTTCATTGGAAAATTGTAATAAGCTGACGGCTACTAGCCTAGTCAGCGAATTGGATAAAATAAGTTAGTATTCACTGCATTAGAAGTCGTCTGTTCAATTTCGGATCCATCTGTTGTTATACAAATATCTCTGTACTCCCTTTGGATCATTTAGAAAAATACCAGTATTCCATACACAACCTTTCACTTCTCCTGTGTCTTCATTTCATCAGACTCCTTTGCTTCTCTCCGACCACTACCCACCCATCCCCAGATTCCCAAAAGGAAACTGATTAAGTACTTCCGCGTCATTCTCTGCTATTGTACTAAAAATTGTCTGCTAATTAGGTACCATTTATTACTAGTGGAAATGAAAATTTTAAAAAAGAACCAACACGAAACTAATGGATGATGAAATCCTGTTTACTAATTGGGAACATGTCGGTAAGTCACCGTCAAGAATCTATAATAATGCAATGTCTATCCAGCTACTGTTAGCAATAATTTTTTATATAAATTTCTTATACAAAATATAATTTTCTAGTCTAGTTTCCGTTTAGCAGGCTTTCAAAATGCAAAAATTAGAAAGTGTTAATGTGTTTCACAATACAGGACATCAAGAATCCATACAGTAATTAAGCAGACATTTTATGAGTCATAATCGATAGGACACATTAACGGGATATTGCTGGTCGCGTCAGATCGATTTATAATACACTTTTTAATACTGTACTCTACACACCGCTAAGTCTCAACTGTGTTTTTCTTTTGGATAAGCATCCTGCCTTTTTAAAGGGTTGTACTAAAGAATTGGGTGGCTTCAAAAGCAAATGTTACAAAATTTCTTCTTATTACATTTTGAACATCTTTTTCCTACTGATAGATAAGACAGTCTCCCCGATTTATGGTGTAGTATAAATCCAGAAAGTAGGGTTGAAATGGGTATGAGGAAATTAGGAAGAAAACAGATACGTTGGACGAAATGTGGAGTAAATAAATATCGGGGAAACTTTTTCAGCCCAACATTTCCCTAAATGGTCCAGCGAAACTGCAGAAAAACTTGGATTGAAGAAGGGCGGGTCTAGAATTCGAAGTCAATTAAAAGTCTTTCTTGACCTTTTTCCTCTCAAAGTTTACTTTGGAGAGAAAAACCTTTTGTAGAAAATTTATGTTTCTGTTTTATTTGACATTTCAAATACAGCTATTGGCTTTAAAATTATTTTGTATGATCCCGATTTCATGTATTTAAAAGTATTGTTGCATTTTATTAATATTGTTTTCAGTAGTTCTATTTTTTTTTTCACGTTGAACAAGCAATACCTACATATTGTGGAGGAGATCTTGTACAGTAAAATTTTAGTTTTATGGCGAAGTTCAAGAAGACGCGCCGCATTAAACGTTAGTGACCACTTTATGGGGCGAAAATTTCAATTTTAACGAGGCGTTCGAAGTAGTAAAAGCCGACATGTTGCCCAGTTTCCTCTTGTTGCTACGGTTGTAGCACGTGAAGTAGCCTCTAGAAAGTTATGAAAATTGCGACGCCAACTATCTTGTTATAAAGTTAACGAGTTTCTATAGGACCCTTACAAAATTTAAAGTGGATGCTAACTTATATGTTTCTATAAATAATAAAAAGTGGGGAAGATTGTTTATTCACTAACTGATTTTTTAAAGCACCTTTACCATTTTATGAATGTTTGTGGATACTTTGTTTTGTGCGAAGTTCCCTGAATATATCCATTTAGGGTTGTTCTTCAGTTACAATTTAAGTTACCCTTGAACTTCGAGAAAACTCTACAATAGCCCTTTGAAAATTTTAGTCGGTGTATAAAAAATATTCGCAATAGGTATCTTTAATCTGGCGTATACTATACCGAAAAGACGTTATCCACACATACAAACTTAATTATGTATAGAATAAAAAAAAAAATGGGTTTAATAAATTAGAAAGCGGAAAGCCGTAATAAGACCTTATTCCTCTCTCCCTGATGTAACCGACAGAGAAGAGAAAATTATAATTATCTCATCACTTGAAAAGTTGAAGTGATGTTTTCAATAATTCGGTTCCCTTCCCCAATGCTAGCTTATGTTATTAATGGATGTCCTCAATGTCAAAGTATTAGTTTATCAAATATCTACCTAAAAATGAGGGGGAAAAGAGACAGTCGTAGGTTATTTGTACGATTTTTATATTTCCACCCCCCGAATCTACAACTATCTGCTACTAGCTAAAAATTTTCTTTTATTGCGCAACATCCTTATTTTTCCCCCACACTCCTTTTCCCCTCACCAATCCACAACATGTAATGTACCCAATTTTAAAAATTCCAAAAACTCCATCCCCTGTGCCTCTACGTCCTCTGTCGCCTAACAACACTTCAGTGGCGTTCTACAAATCCACCTTCATCCCCCCACCCGATTTGTCCATTTTAGAGTGGTAACTGGATCTAGACATTTACCTCAACTACTAATTAGGGGAAGGATGGGTAAAGTGGCCAAGGCGGGCAAAGTAGTTGAAAGTAGTCACTGCTGATTTGACGATCTTAATGATGTCACCCTCTATTGAAATGAAGGTCAACTAAGGTAAACATTGTTTGTGGCTAGTCTGTAAAGTTACTGGTTACGGCGACTTGATTGCGAAGAAAAATTTTGATTAATTCTTGTTTTGCGGTTCCTGATATAAAGGTAAATCTCGAATATAATTACTCATATCTGCTGTAAGTTTATATGGACCTATTTTTAGTGAATACTGAATGAAAGCTTAATGTTTATAATGTATTTTGCTGCAGGTGAGATATTTTCAGGTGATGTGTGGAAGTGAGTAAGTGTGTATTTCCCGTTAAGAATCAAATCGGGTAAAGGGGCCAAGCTACTGGCCACTTTGCCCGCATGACTCATACAAAAAATATAGAATTCTTTGAACTGGCAAGATCAAATTATACAACTGTTATCTGTTTACCTTCCCATTGCAGCCACAAGTTACAGCCTTTAGACGTTTCATTCATGGGTCCTTTTAACACTTTTTACGTTAAATCTTTTGAAAAATTTCTGAGAAACAATCCTGGACGGGTGGTAACTCAGTTTCAAATGTCTCAGCTTATGGGAGAAGCATATCTTCGAGCAGCTCAACAATCCACAGCCGTCAATGGTTTTTAAGAAATGTGGAATTGTGCCCTTAGATCCTGACATATTTGACGATGCTGATTATGCTGCAGCAGAAACCACAGATATTCTGTCACCCATTATCGCAGACTTAAGCCCTGAACGATTGCATATTACAGCAGACTCTCAAAATATTCAAGAACCCACTACACCTCCTGGAAAGTGCACGGAGTCTCAACCAAGTTGTTCCTTTGTTACCACCCCTAAAGATTTATTTTCTATTCCTAAAGTTGCTACGACTGCAACTAGAAAAACCAATAGAAAAAAAGGAAGCAGCAATTTTAACATCAAGTCCTTACAAAGCTGAGTTGGAAGCTTCTAAAAGAAGTGAAAAACATAAGAATCGCTCTACTAAAAAACGCAAAGTTACAAGAAAAATATTTCATACTACGTTACATAGTTCTAATGGCGCCGAAGTTCAAAATATTAGAGAAACATTAGCAGACATCGAAGAAGAAAATCACGACAATGATCCAAACTGTTTTTTTTGCAAGGAATCATATTCCAAATCTAAGGAAAAGGAAGGATGGATAAAGTGTTCAAACTGCTTGAAATGGGCCCACGAAGCTTGTGCGGGTTGTGATGAAGAAGATGACGACTTTGTTTGTGACTATTGTAGATTGAAGTAGTTTTTTTACATATTTAGTTTGAATGTTTTTATTGGTTTAAAAGTAAAATAAGATGATTTTATGACTTCTTTTATAATAAATAAAACTTCATTTACATGTAGCTCAAACGTTTTTGTTATTTTAGAACAACATTAAATGAAAATTTTTATAAGTCAATAAGAATATAACGCAAAGTGCTCATGGCCACTTTACCCTACCGAGATGGGTAAAGTGGTCATTTGATAAGAGTCAACAAAAGTGAATAAATATCTATGCATTTTCAGTTTGAATAGTTCATACTTTTACAGCAGGTAACTAAATCTTTTTTCTATATGTACATACATTCTCTTTGTTCATACCATAAAACGAACAAAAAAGAAAAATAATTTTCTCTTAGGGTGGCCACTTTACCCACCTTTCCCCTAGTTCTTTTCCACTGAATTTTTGTAGATAGATATATGTATATCGTTATGTACCAGTTTGGTGTATTTAAAAGTTTGTACAAATAACGGTTAAAAAACATTTCAAGTAGTGAAGAATATATTTATCATGTCTTGTCATATCGTATCATGAAAACCAAAAACTACTTTAAAAATAAGATACTAAATAAAACCGTTAACTTGATCTTTGAGGTGATTTTGAGGTCAATTCATGCTTTTTAAATAAGAATATATATTTTGGACCCTATTAATGGAAAGAACGGGATTTGTATTTGTTGATTGATGATTGTTCAATTTCTCTTAATTGTTCAATTGCTATTTATGGAAAATCCAGAAAATGAAAAATCTGATATATAGATATATATATATTCCAAATTTCGTTATCTTGGAAAACATTTTCGACAGAAGTCATATGAGGATCTTAAGTCTATCCTTGACTTTAAATTTGAAGGTAATTAAGTAGTCGTCTGATTTTTTTTAACGGTGATACAGATGCTTGATCTCATAAGTAAAAACAACGGAATATTTGAAAACGAATGCGTCCTTATAATTGATCTCCTCTTACTGCCTCAATGGGTATGTGTATAAGAATTTGAGAGCAAATCCACTTCAAAGGTATTCCCAAGCACAAAACTTATGCTTTTTGCTTTACTGGGATTAAAATTAGACACAGTTAAAAGACATTAACCTTTTAATGATTTTAGTAGATAGCATCACGTAATTTCTTATTTTAAAACATACAGTTGCCTTAAACATTGAAATGGGTCCTTTTGGAAATCGAATACGATCTGAAAGTATGGAAATCACATTGTTCATTAGTATTTTGTAATTTTCTCTCATTTAAGTAAGTATATCGCTCCCATTTTTGAAGATTATTAAAAAAATCAACATTGAAATTGAATATAATTAAAACACATATCTGTGAAAACTTGAAAAACATTGGCTCTAACTTTAAATGTTTACAATTTGAAATAAACACAAAAAAATTAAGGTGGACAGAACGTTAAAAGAAAAATTGAAACTTGATTTTTTTAATTATTTTCTTTATTCTTCTTGACTATAAATAGGTAGACAAAATTACATTATATTCACATAAAAATTTGTTACATCGATTAATTTATTGCGTAATTATTATATAAATTAGAGTAACATCTTAAAAAATCAAAAAAAAAATCCATATTTACATTAAAGACGATAAACTGAATAAAGAGGATTTTATCTAATTTAATTTAATTTCATGCTAACTACTGTGCCTGTATAACAATTTCATATACGTTGAGATTTGATTTTGACAACTACAATATGAAAGCCAATTGCACTTTATTTGACAAAATGTATAATTCGTTATCAGCCTGCTCCCCTAACCTTTTGGCATCGAAAATCCGTATCAAAAGTCGGGCGTGTTTTAGATGGTGTCGAAGAGCCCTTTGTTTTAACCTTTAGAATCTAAAATGTCGAAGGAATGGTCCGTTAAAAGCGCACCGACTTGTGAAATGCCAGCTTCGTCATTAACAAAAGACTCTCGGAAACGGTCGCGATCTGCCTGCTATGATACCAGCGCCCCTTTTACTGATGGTGATGCTATAACCGCTTTGCTGATGGCAATGACGCCAGCAGCTCAATGGCATTTCGCAGTTTTATTATTGTCGATAGAATTACACCATTTGTAGACCGAGAATGTAGACGAGCGGTCAATGGTTCGAGAACCCACGATCTTTACGATTCCTTGGCGTTTTTGATACAGCAGGTCGTACAAAAAAATTGGAAGCTGAACATACACAGCGTGCATACTTGCAATCAGCTAGGATACTAAAATTACGTAACGGCGAAACTAAATGAGTATGCCGCTGCTTAGTATGCCAAGATGAACTGCAAAGCTATTTTTAATAAAGTAGGTACTTTCACAGCTAAGTAGATACCAACGTAAATGTGGCTTTAGAATTGGTTTTACCTTTACGTGGGCTGTTTCCACTAAGTAACAAATAAAGTCCAAAAAAAGTAAAATATTTTATCCTCAACGTGGAACATTTCAGGGAAATAATATTTTTCCAAAAAAATATTTATAATTTGGCTGCTGTCATGAACTTGAAAATTAAATGTATTCAATACAAATCAATAATACCAATCTCAAAACATTATTGGCGAATCACAAGGCTAAAAACAATAAGTTTCAAAAAAGGGATTTTGTAATTGTTTTAAAATGGATTTTATGCAAGTTACCTACATACGACAATGCAGGAGAGCTCTTATTAGTACAGTGATACCTCGAGATACGAGTTTAATTTGTTCCGTAACCTTGCTCGTATCTCAAAGCAATTTTTCCCATTGAATTAATTGAAATGCCATTAATCCGTTCCAGCCCCAAAAATGCTACCTCTCATTGTTTTTGTTACGTGTTTTTTAATAAGAAAAATGTAGAACGAACAAAATAGCTCAAACCCCAACGCCAAAACACGACACTTTAGTTGTAGTAGTCGTGTTTTGGCGTTGGGGTTTGAGCTATTTTGTTCGTTCTACAGCAACCGCAAAAGTTTTTCCAGTCTTCAAGAAAATGTATTTATAAATGACAAATATTGTATAAAAACATAATAAAAGACACCTTTCTCATTTTTTTCTATGATTTCACGCTTTAATTCAATAAACATCATCTTGAATAAAAGAAAACAAACGCTACTATGTTTCTATCACAATTTTATTTAAAAATTCACTACTATAGTTTCGGTACTACACGTACCATTATCAAGTGATTCTACAGTTTAAATAAGAATGACAAATAAGAACACCGGGGTGCTATTTAAACGGTATTCTCCGAACCATGTGGTAAAACCCAAATTGGGGTTATTATGTACAGACGTTAAATAACAGGGATTTATACAAGTCTTGAGTTAAACGCCTGTACTCCGGGAAGTTATTTTTAAAAACAATTTAATTTCAAATTATTTTATTTGATTAATCCCGAAATACAAACTGAGAGTAACACCTTTGTTATGTCTACGGCAATATACTGTAGCGACCAGTGACACAGTACGTGTGCGCGATAACAATTTGTGGCATGTACTTGTTATCACTAACATACTTACGGCGTAAACACCGCTCACGGTACTTTTCGTGTTATCAATTTACAAGATGTAAATCATTCTCCGGCGACAAGTAACAAGTTCAATTCTGGAATAATCGAGGACTTTCTATTACTCATCATTCGAGAATCGTCAGGATTTCCTTTTCGAATTGTCCAGAAAGTTCGAAAGGTGTATATATAGTGATCATCTTTGGACCGAGGAACAGTTAGTTGAAGAAAGCATCAGTGCGCGAATTAAAACCGATAATAGACAAAGTGATATAAATAAATTGTTATATAAATAAGTGAATTGTTGTGATATAAATGGTAGTTTTAAGTTAGTGTTTAAGTGTTATAATTAGTGTTAAATAAATAATTGTTTAAATAAATACTTTGACTAGAAAATTCGTTACAATTGGTGTCAGGTGTGGGGTCTGCGAATCGACCTCCGGAAAATTTTCTAGTGTAATAAAAATACAAAATAAATAAAAATGCCGAAAAAATTGTTCGAGTTGAAAGTCGCCGAATTGAAAAGCGAACTGTAAGAGCGAGACGAAGATACGTCTGGTACGAAGAACATCCTACAGAAACGGCTCGAGGAGGCTTTAATACAAGAAGGTTTCGATCCCAGTACGTATGAATTCGAGGATGAACTGGAAAAGAAATTAAATGAAAATTCGAAGAATCTAGAAGAAAAATTAAATGAAAATTCAAAAGTCCTGAAAGAACAATTAGAAACATTCGAAGGAAGTTTGAAAGTAGAACTGGGAAAATTCGAAGAAGAAACAAGAGAAGAATTAAAAGGAGTAAAGGTTGAACAGGAAGAAATAAACAAAAAGCTGGGGACTTTCGACGAAAGATTGGCTCAAATGGAAGAAATGGTTCTGAATCCGGAAAGACGAGAGATTAGCCACCAACTTACGAAATAGAGGCATAGAGCGGTTGACGGCAAAGAAATCCCTGACGTGAAAGAAGAACAATTCATATCATCCAAAGTGCATATGAAGCTACCAACGTTTGACGACAAAACCTCATGGACCACGTTTTTGACGCAATTCGAAGTGGCTGCAAAAGCTTACAAATGGACGTTGGAAGAGAGAGCTTCTTCACTTGCCCTTGCTCTGCGTGATGGTGCTGGCGAAATTTTGAACACGTTGCCACCGGAAGAATTACTAGACTACCATCGGCTAGTAAAAAGATTAGAGATCCGATACGGCCAAGCACATCTGACGGCTGTGTACCATGTGCAGTTAAAGAACCTTCGTCAGAAAACAAGTGAAAGTCTTCAGGAATACGAGGCGGACATTGCTCGGTTAGTCCGGCTCGCCTATCCAGGTACGGCTGATGATACACTGGAAAGATTGGCCCTCGACGCATTTATTGACGGACTTAAGGACGACGAAATACAACAGCGACTCCGACTGGACCGGCCGAGGACTTTGATTGACACATTGGCCCGCGCACTGGAATACGACGTCGTCAAACAGGCGTCACAACGACAATGTCGAGTGCGGGAATTAAAAGAGGAGTCAGCCGGTCGGGACGAAGATAAACTGGAAGAGATGGTCCGCCGAATAATGACCAAAATAGAAAGGAAGCCCAAACAAATCAGGTGCTGGAACTGTGGGAAGTTAAGCCACGTGAGAAGCAGTTGTAAGAGCGAGAGATCTGCTCCTCAAGAAGGTAAGCCCCGCATACAGGAAAACTAGTCAGGGTCGGCGCGGCGGGGCAAACGTCGATCCCGGAGCAAGAAGCCCTCGGTCTAGTTGCACTGACAAAAACCATGAAAGACAGAGCTGACAGCCTTTTTCTTACGGGACACATAAATGGGAAGCGGTGTTCGTTCCTATTGGATACCGGAGCAAGCAGGACAATTATACGAGCCAACGTGATGACTACAAGTAAGCTTCAACCGACTCAATGGAAGCTACGTACGGCCACCGGAGAAATGGTCAATGTCCATGGTGAAAGCTACGTCAAGATCCGCATAGGAAAGACCTCCTTCCGACACTGCGCTCTTGTAGCCGAAATTGAAGACAACGTCATTCTGGGCTTGGACGTGCTTCGGAAATACGACTTTTGCCTGAGTTTCCAAAGAAAAGTCGTGACCTTAAACGTAGAAGACTTCAAGCTAACTACTCAGGACACTGTAAGATCTCAAGTCAAAAAGCTACAAACAAGAACGGAAGACGCGCAACGCCTACCAGAAGCCTTGACGAAATTGCGCCAGGAAGCAGGAGGCAAATGTAATCTTAACCAACGACGCCAGATAGAAGGATTACTAAAAGAATACCAAGACGTCTTTGAAGTAGGAGGTGGCAAGAAGGGACGAACCAACGCCGTCCTGCACAACATAAATACTGGCGAAGCCCAACCCATCCGTCAGCGACCCAGGAGACTACCACTGGCCAAGAAAGAAGAGGCTGAGAACATCATCAGTAAAATGCAAAGGGACGGGGTAATAGAACCATCCACTAGCCCCTGGACATCGCCGGTAGTTCTGGTCAAGAAAAAGGATGGCTCGACACGCTTCTGCGTGGACTACCGCCAATTAAACAATGTTACGAAAAAAGACAGCTACCCCTTACCACGAATAGATGACACCCTGGATACACTGTCAGGGTCGACGATATTATCCACCTTAGACCTCAAGAGCGGATACTGGCAAGTGGCTTTGGACAGAGATGCCAAAGAGAAGACAGCGTTTTCCATTGGAACGGGGCTGTGGCAGTTCAAGGTGATGCCGTTCGGGTTATACCTCGACGACATCATCGTAGTCGGGAAGGACTTCAACGACCATCTGAAAAATTTGGAGGAAGTTTTCCGAAGACTTCGTGATGTCCACCTAAAATTGAGCCCCAAGAAATGTCAGCTATTCCAAGAGACCGTCAATTACCTGGGGCATGTAGTATCCGGAGACGGCGTTTCAGTCGACCCACAGAAAATCAGGGCCGTGCAAGAGTGGCCTGTACCTGCTGACGTCCATCAAGTCAGAAGCTTCCTTGGGCTCTGCACCTACTATAGACGTTTTGTTCCCGAATTTGCAAAAATTGCTAAGCCTCTGACTCGACTCACAGAAGAGAGTAGACCATTTTGTTGGGAGCAAGACTGCCAAGCTGCCTTTGAAGAACTAAAGAAAACCCTCTCGTCTACACCTGTGTTGAGCTATCCCCTACCAACTGGAAAGTTTGTCCTGGACACCGACGCTAGCAACATTGGAATTGGCGCGGTTCTGTCACAAATACAGAATGGTGAAGAAAAAGTGATCGGCTACTTTAGCAGAACTCTATCCAAACCAGAACGGAATTACTGCGTAACCAGGCGCGAATTGTTAGCTATAGTAAAAAGCGTGGAGCATTTCTACAAATACCTCTACGGAAGAAAGTTTTTGCTACGAACCGACCATGCCGCGTTGAAATGGCTGCTGAATTTTAAGAACCCCGAGGGCCAAGTAGCCAGATGGATAGAGAAGCTGCAAGAGTACGACTTTGACATAGAACACCGAGCGGGAAGTAGCCATAAAAACGCCGACGCCTTATCCAGAAGACCTTGCCTGGATAATTGTAAACACTGTCAACGCGTCGAAGAACACGAAGAAGTCAGGAGGATAACTATCCTGGACGAGCAGTGGCAGCCCGACAACATTAAGGCAGAACAACATTCCGACGTGCTCTTAAAACCGTTCCTGGATTGGAAGAAAGAAGGCAGAAGACCAGCCTGGCAGGAAGTGGCTGCCAAGTCGACAGAAGTAAAATCTTTGTGGGCTCAATGGGATTCCATTAAAGAAGAAGATGGTCTCCTACAGCGTGTGGTCGAGAACCAAGATGCCACCGAAATCAGACGTCAGCTAGTGATACCGAGAAGCTTGGTAAAGGAAGTCCTGCAGTGCCTCCATGACGACCCTTCAGGAGGAAATTTTGGTGTAAAGAAGACCCTTGGTAAAGTAGGAGAACGATTTTACTGGGTCAACTGCAAGAAGGACGTGGAAGATTGGTGCAGAAAGTGCACGACGTGCGCCGCCAGTAAGGGACCTCAGAAGCGACAGCGTGCTCCGATGCGACAGTATAACGTCGGCAGCCCATTCGAGAGAATTGCCATAGATGTTGCCGGACCATTCCCAGAATCTGAAGATGGAAATAAGTACATCGTAGTGGCAATGGACTACTTTACGAAATGGGTTGAAGCGTACGCCCTACCAAACCAGACGGCAACAACAGTGGCGTAAACGCTCGTGAAAGAGCTAATTAGCCGATTCGGAGTACCACTGGAGTTGCATTCCGACCAAGGACGGAATTTCGAGTCAGCCATATTCCAGGACATCTGTAAGATATTGGGCATTCACAAAACTCGTACTACAGCCCTACACCCCCAATCAGACGGCATGGTAGAACGAATGAACAGGACCATCAACAAGTACCTGTCTAAAATGGTCTCCAAACATCAGCGAGACTGGGATCGTTATCTGCCATTGTTCCTTTTGGCATACCGATCTTCCATACATGAAACCACTGGACAAACACCAGCAAGGGTACTGTTTGGCCGAGAGTTGCGACTACCATGCGACTTAAGGTTCGGGTGCAAACCTAGCGAAGACGTGGTTGGAGAAGATTACGTCAGTGAACTTCGAAGACGATTGGACGACATCCATGACGAGATACGTTCCCATATGCAGATAGCCAGTGACCGGATGAAGGACGCATATGACATTAAGGCCACTGATGGAGGATTCCATGAAGAAGATTTGGTGTGGCTTTATAATCCGAAGCGTTAAAAGGGTCTTTCGCCGAAGCTGCAACAAGATTGGGAAGGCCCGTAAAGTTATCAAAAAATCAATGACGTAATCTACCGAATTAGACGTACTCCCAATGGAAAACCAAAAGTAGTCCACTTCAACCGACTGGCTCCATATGCTGGGGACAACCACGAGGAAGCTCGAGTTAGAGTTGTGCAGGCTCGATCGCCAGAGCCCCAGTACGAAGAATTTATGGCCGAACAGAGCTTACACCGTAAAGCCCGATTTGGAGTCACCACCGAAGTTCAGCAGGACTTATTCGCCGTCCCGAAAGAATACTCGCTGGCTCATTGTGTGGCAAGGGATTTGGACATGAGCCGTGGGATTGCCACGGTCTTTCGGAAGAAGTTTGGGCGACTACCGATGTTACTCGACCCGGTCAAAGATGGAAGAAAAGTACTACAGTTACTCGATGGGACCCAATCCATCTTCTATCTAGTCACCAAAAGCAAGTCGTCGCAGAAGCCTTCCTATCACTCCTTATGGGACTCCCTGATAGAACTAAGAGAGCAATTGCTGCACGCCAACATCCTGAAGCTAGCAATACCGAGGATCGGATGTGGACTCGATGGGCTGGATTGGAGGGTGGTCAGAAACACACTGGAGGTTTTGTTCCGATACACTGGCATAGAAATCTTGGTGTGCGCCGGAAATTCACGACGAGGACCGTCAGCATTGAAGACCGTTGACTGCCATTTCCACCTGACAACCGGATGCCGAAGCGGATTCACCTGCAAGTACCGGCATGATCCTCTGAAGGAACGGCAGAATGTGATTCGGGACGAATCACCCTTAAGGAGGGGGTAGTGTAGCGACCAGTGATACAGTACGTGTGCGCGATAACAATTTGTGGCATGTACTTGTTATCACTAACATACTTACGGCGTAAACACCGCTCACGGTACTTTTCGTGTTATCAATTTACAAGATGTAAATCATTCTCCGGCGACAAGTAACAAGTTCAATTCTGGAATAATCGAGGACTTTCTATTACTCATCATTCGAGAATCGTCAGGATTTCCTTTTCGAATTGTCCAGAAAGTTCGAAAGGTGTATATATAGTGATCATCTTTGGACCGAGGAACAGTTAGTTGAAGAAAGCATCAGTGCGCGAATTAAAACCGATAATAGACAAAGTGATATAAATAAATTGTTATATAAATAAGTGAATTGTTGTGATATAAATGGTAGTTTTAAGTTAGTGTTTAAGTGTTATAATTAGTGTTAAATAAATAATTGTTTAAATAAATACTTTGACTAGAAAATTCGTTACAATACTATGTACGTCAACAGTTGGACTTCACTCGTGTGTCAACTCTAATTAAAACAATGGTTTTTACTTATACTTATAGACTTTCTTAATGCTAACTCATGATATTTTAAATATAACTATTCAAAGAATACAATCTTATATACTACTCTTAAATTGCTACATAAGCGTTATGCATTTACTTGAGATACATAACTCTTCTTGATCGTTAAGAAGGATAATATTATTCATTTTTATAGCTTTGTAAATTTCCAGTGACTAATACAGTCAATTTAAAACTTTTTTTAGCAACATGAATTATTTGGAGGCTATTCAAATTTGGAAATTGATTGTTGCAAGTAAACAAATGGTTGGAGAAAGAAGAATCTATCTTTTTTAATTTAAAAGATCTTAGATGTTCATTACATCGAATTTCAAAAGAACGGCCAGTTTGACCGATATAAACCGCAGTACAATCTGAACAACATAACTTATACACTCCAGTTTTCTTAAATTTATCTATTGTGTCTTTAAAATTAAATAAAATATTCTTTAATTTATTTTGTGACCTGAAACTAACTTTGAAATTACAATGCGATAAAATATTTGCAATTTTCTCGGTAGAACTACCGAAGTAAGTTAATGAAACGTATTTGTAATTGTCAGTTTTTGTGAAAGGGTAAATATTACTACAAACTAGTTTAAATTTCTTTTTATTAATGGTATTTGTAATGGTTTTTTCGGAAAAACCATTGTTAAGAGCAATAGATTTTATTGTACTAATTTCTTTATTAAATTTGTCTTTGTTTAGGGGTAGAATTAGGGCCCGATGTATCATAGATTTATAAGCAGCTAATTTTTGAGAGGAGGGGCTAAAAGAGGAGTTAGGAATTGTAACATCTGTGAAGGTAGGCTTTCTAAAAACATCGAAGGTTAAAGTATTGTTACTATTATGTATAATGGTCAAGTCCAAAAAGTCTATATGGGAATTAGATTCTTTTTCTACCGTAAAGTTTATATTATCATGGACACTATTTAAAAATTTTGAAAAGGAATCTAGTTGTCTTTGCGTACCGGAAAAACAGGCTATGATGTCATCCACATAACGATACCACCAGTGGATGTGTTTTTTAGTGGATGGGTTGTTCATTATTAATTCTTCTATATTAGACATGAAAATATCTGCTAAAAGAGGGTTAAGGGGGGAACCCATTGCTAGACCTTTATTTTGAGAGATTAGTTTATTGTTATATTGGCAAAAATTTTGTTCAAGACATAATTCTAAAGCGTTCATGAATTCTCTTTCTATGTTCGCATCAACAGAAGATTGGTTTAAAATATTTTTAATTAAGGGAATACATTCTTTCGTAGGAATATTGGGAAACATATTAGAGACGTCAAACGACACTAAAAAACTATTATGAGGTAAAACCTGTTGGCTTCATTTTTTAGTGAGTTCTAAAGAGTTTTTAACAGTAAGTTTAGGTTGAAAACCTGAGAGTTTTTAAAAAATGTTATTGATTTTATTAGCTAATTTACAAGTAGGACTATTGACAAATGAAACGACAGGTCTGATCGGAGCGTTATCTTTATGATTTTTTATCAAACCATAAAGTTTAGGGGGTCGTGGGTTCATGTATGTGAGTTTGTATTTATCTTGTTTATTGAATAGGTAACTAGAATTAGACAATAAAGAGGTGACTTTTTTCTGGAAGACTTTAGTGGGGTCTTTTTTAATTTCTGTTGGTTCAAGATTTATAAAATCTTGTATTTTAGAGTCATACTCCTTCTTTGGAATAATAATAACTGCATTCGATTTATCTGCCTTTGTTAAGACCAATTCGTTAACTTTTAATTTTGACTTTCAGTTCAAACATCATCTTCTTCTGAGCACTGACCTTTCCTGTGTACTAACTGCATGACTTCTATAAACCTTTTTTTTTCTAATTGCAATTTTATAATGGGTTTCTTTGGTGATTTGGGGTCAAATTTAAAATTCTCAGTATTTTTTCTAAACGGCATTTCCAGATTTCACTACTAGTATATCTTATTGATTCCCTACTTTGATCAACTTATTTCTAACTCCCCCTCAACACCCTTCTCACAATCTCTTTTAACAAACGAAACTTAGTTCTGATCCATCTTTCATATCTTCTACTTCAAGTTCTAACTCTACGTTCAAGTTTAATTTCTAGTTTTCATTTGTTTTTGTTAATTAAATAGTTTACCGTTTTCGCGTTAGTTTTATTTCTCGTGCTATTACCAGAACACATCGAGTCCAAAACGGAATATATTCCATATTTTGTACCTTTCCTCTATACTTAGCAATGTCTAATAGAATAAGTTTACAATGAAAGTTCAAATATAATTTCTATTAGCCTCTGTTGTCTGTTGAAACGGTTAACGTCTCGCAGCCGATTTTGAGTCCAATAAACGAAACTTAAATACAGACCACCACCAAAAAGCGCGAATATTAAATATTCTATAATTTCCCTGTCGTATATATTAAATTTTAATTTTGCGAATAAAAACACACAAGTTTAAAAATTTCAACAGATTTAATTAATTAAGTTTACAATTGTTTCGCCAAACTTTGGCTTCATCAGAAGTTTATTATTAACTTAAACCTAAGGTGATAACATATTTCCTTATATACTATTTTGTTAAGGGAGGGGGAGCAGGGAACATATTCAGTGATGGAGGTTGGCTAAATTCAATTTGTTCGCTAATTAATAGACCACTATTTTTAAATTTGTTAATTTCTAAAATTTCTAAAGCCGACAATTGATACCAATTATTTTCATTATGAAGTATGTTAAATTCTTCATTAAAATCATGACTATTTGTTATTAAATGTTTAGCATAATTTAAGTCCGTT